>BMAU01021350.1:1200000-1770000 GCA_019973935.1 Trichonephila clavipes | reverse complement strand
TTTTATATATATATTTTTTTAAATTTCAAATATTTCTGTTTTAAACGATATATGATACTAGGAAATGCGATAACTAGAAATATTTTTATTTATTTGTTAAATTAAGCTACTCCCCTTGATGCGCATCAAATGAGTTCTGCTAGGAGAACCTGTGTTTCCCCTTGCATCAGCTTCTGATGAGCGATAATTCATATGATGTTCAAGTGAAAAATTAGAGGGTATTGGGATTATCCAAAAGTGTATGGGTACACGTATTTTAACTTTTAAAAGAGGATGAGAGAAATAAGAAAGTTAAGTGATGGAAAAAGCCAAAGAATTCGTAACTGACTAACCGACCGTTTAATATAAAAAATTCAAAGACATTATAGTATGGCTTTTAGAAATAATATCAATGATCTACATAGCATGAAAATTGCTGTTTACGCTTTTTATTTTCATCTTCTGTCTTCAAACAAGAAACCTCAACATGGGCTGCGTTCTGCGATTATAAATATCTGGTGTAAGATTCAAAATACTGAAGCTGAATTTAACGAAAATCACTATGATTATAAAAACACTCACATTAATAAATTAGATGAAACCAATTTTTTAGAGATCTAGGTGATCCTACGCTATTAAGAAAATGTTTACATGGAAAGACCCAGAACCCAAGTGAGTCAGTTAATAACACCATATGGTCAGTGATTACAAGATCTACATTTGTGGAAATAAAAAACTCTAAGATATTAGGGACAAATATGGCTATTACACAGTTTAACATAAGTCATGCAGCTAAATTAATGATCTTAAAATATTGTGATATTGAACCAATTTATATAATTGTGCGTCATACTTCAAAAAACTAGATACACGTAGGATTCATGTAGCCCAAAGAAGCATCTTGAGATCCCCTAAAAAGCGAAATCGTTAAAAATAATGAAGGAAAAAAAATTAGAAGAGTATTTGTATGAATATATAGTAAAATAAATGCTGCATATATTTCAGGAAAGTACTAAAAAAGTAAATGCTCACAAAATTATAAATTTTTACTTTAAAGTCTGTTTTTTCAAAATGCAATATTTTTCAATTTATGTACCTTTTTTCTCAAAACCTACTTATTATATAATCCTCAAATTTTCAGTGAGCAGAATTTTTAAACGTTTACACACTTTAATTATGGGAATTAGATATAGCAAACTTTTTTAGATATGACTTTTTCAAACTAAATTTTGGGAAAAAAATTGGACAATTTTTAAAAAAATCATAATTAATTTAATTTATAACAAAAAGACCTTCGTTAAAGTGTTATAGAGTTATTGATAGTAAATATAACGTACTTTAAAATTTTATTCATGAGAAGATACTAGTTTCTTAGAAAAAGGGACTTACGCAATTTAACATGGTCTATGGGCGTGCCGTACCCCTTTAAAGTTATTAATTATACTTAACACTGCACATGAAATAAATAAACGTAATTCAGAAAATATTTACAGACTTACATATAAGGAAAAATATTGCGAATGAATGAATATTCGTAGAATATTCAATCATCTTGACTCACTCATTCGTTGCATCATTCATTCGTAGAACATCCATACATTCGTTCCTTGAAAAGCCCGGTCATTCCATGAAATAATAGCATTTCATAATATGAACCATTCTCGGCTATCATGTCCTGACATGTACGTACATCTGTTAAGGTTAATCGAATGTGTGCACTTAGTGTATGATAATAAGTCACGAAATGCCTATGGAGTCTGAAGCTATTCGCTATCATTCACTGAACGAATACCCAGTTAGAATATTATGTGCACATAATATTTTCATCTGGTTTAAAAAGTGAAACTCTTTGTTAGGTGTTTAACCCTTACCAATGTACAAACCCTGTACAAGTATGAGATGAAAATGATCAATTACAGAACAGAGCATCATACTTTTCAGGAAATATGGGAATTACATTACTTTGGTGTTCAAAAGAAAAAAAAAACAGTATTTTATGTTTTCTATGCAGACACTTCATAATGGCTTGTAAAGTGTGTAACACGCTAAGTATAGAAGTCTATGTTAAGAGTTGTAAAGACACTTTCATACAATACTTTTAAAAAATCGTGACAAATATCTAGGGAAGCTTCTTTAATAAAAGTTGTCAAAACTACGGTTAATACTTCAAAATTAATAAAGCATATTTCCCGGACTAAGCTGCTACAGCTGCTGTAAAAGTTAGCTATGTTATATCACATTTAAATACACCCCTGCTCAAACGATTCGCTTAAGAAGGATAAACTAGTGAAACTATGATTCAGATAGTTGAAGTATGAAAACTAGAACCATTTTTAAAAGTTTAAACATGTACTAGAAAGAAGAAATATCACTCCCAGCAGAGTTGATGATATTGTTGAATATTTATGTAATAAAATGAAATATATATATATAAGCAATCATACAATCAAATTTATGTCACTGCAGTTTATAAAAGCACATGTATGTTGTCCAAATAACCTTTTATTTAATCATGTGATACGAATTTTAAAGTAAGTGAACAACTTCTGCATAACTGGAATTGATTTTTTTAACATAATGATGGCTACTATGAATATTATGTTACAAAAACTAGATTATCTTGCAACGAATAGTGCTCGTAGTAGACTGGAGTTATTACTCGAATAAAGAAATACACAGAACAAGATAAAAATTATTTTCAATACTTTTCTTGAATTATTAATTGCCAGGAATTATGTTCAAAATTCTAAGTCTGTCTTAAAGTTAAAATAAGTAAATTACGCTGTTGCGTGTGGTCATTATCACAATTCAAGTTTTAAAATACATTTAGAAGATACAGGAAGTAAGTAACCCACTCTCTCTTTTTAGATAACAGTTCAATGGATTTTCCTTCCTAAAGTTTTAAAGTAATTATTTCAGTTATTTTTGTCAGAATCGAAAAATATATTAAAATGAAAAATAAGAATGTGATCGATAGTTAAAGCATCTGGATTTTGTTGTTTACATTACACATCAACATTGTCAATTTTACCTCAAACACACACACACACATAAAAAAAAAAGGCAAACAGCACGTTGATAAAACATTATATGTAGATTTAAACTTTTATAAACATGGGGGAAAAAACATGAACATGTTTTTAAAAAGTCCACTACAATTGTTTACAGAATATGCTAGAGTTGTTTCAAAATTTAATTCAAGAAACGATTTTATTTTTAAACTTACAGGAAAAGGAAAGCAATTTAAACTAGTTAATTCCCCTTAAACCACTCAATATAAAACTGTGCTAACAAAAATTCACAAACGGTACCAATTCAAACCCATCACGATTCTGTATAGAAACAAAAATATGTGGATGTTACGACCTCGCATTTTTTATAATTATCTATCTCCAGACCGATTTCCCTATCTGTTGTTAGTAATTAAGCATATTTAGGTAGCAGCTCATTGTGCAAACATCTATTTTCAACTTAAAAAATAATTAAATAAAGAAAGATTAGCAGGAAAAGAAACTTAAAGTGACAACCCGCAGCAACAATTTCAAGAAAATAAACAACTCAATAAATTGAACGAAACTATAAGCATCTGGTTATAATTATAAGCGATGTGTAAGCCAGTTTCTTATATATATATATATATATATATATATATATATATATATATATATATATATATATATTGGCTAGCCATTAAACATGTTCAACCCCACTTTTATATAAATTATTTTATATATAAGCTGTCCTAAGTTAGCAATGCTCATAATACTGAAGCATCCCTTTTTTAAATTTCGATTGCTCATGTGTCCTTCATTGTGTGGTTTGGTTACTGTCTATGTGTTTTTCGATTTTCATTGCTGAATGTGCATCTCTCGTTTGTAGAGATATAGACTATATATATATATATATATATATATATATATATATATATATATATATATAGGGCCGAAATTTTTAATATATTGTAATAAGGTGTTCGGTGGTAGACAGGTTTGTCAAATCTAGTGGGTATTCGGTAGTTAAGCAATTTAACACCCATACTATTCCAGTTAATTAAAATATTTTAAAGTAACATTGAACTCAATCTTAAAATATTGACTAACTGTGAAGACTTTCAAAAGTGCGACAAAATATATGAATTTTGTCAGTTTTTGTTGTTTATTTTTTTTTATTTAATTTGTGTATTTCAATAGAAAATTCTATTTGTGACATTATTTGTGATAACTTTTTAGAACTTATATATGCTTGTATTTTTTTAAATAAACATTTAAGCATTCAACAGATACTCTTCCTAATTATATTGTATTTAAATTTAAGAAAAAATGAATTTTTAAACGCGACTCTCTAATCACTGAAATACGAGATTTTTAGTTCGAAAATTGTGTTCCTCACCAGTTGAAGAATTTTAATTTGATAAAAAATTTATTCAGTAGAATGTATTTAATTACTGTAAAAAATTAAAAATTTAAAAGTTATTAAAAGAAAAAAAATTAAGTTAAAAGCATTTGTAATGCACTCAGAGTTAATTCTTATCAATAAAATAGTTGCAAAGTAGCAAATTTTCAATATTTTTTTTTTTTTGTTAGACTGGATTTTCCTACGCCAGCCCATTAAAATAAGTAGTCTACAAAGTAATTTCACATTATATACAGCTTTTAAGCCTAAAATTACGTAGGCGGGAAAAATTAAAGAGGAAAAATGAAATGTTTATTAAAAAGATATTTAAATTAAATATTTACATATAGCATATGTGTGCTCTTCTTCCTTAAAAATATTTTTTTTATTTATTTATACTTTTTTTAACCATCCCATTTGGATCTACAGGCTGTTACTTAAAGCTATTGATTAAATATTTTAACAAAATATAAGCACAAAGACTATTTCAGTTTCTTGTATCCAGAATTATTACTGTGTGTGGAATGTCAGTAATGGTCACCATAACTGATCCTTTCTATCGAGTAACAATATCAGTGTTTTTCTTACAAATCGTTACTTACCCATGTTTCCCTTAAATTGTTGAAGAAAAAGAAAGTTGAGATGTGTTGATATGGTCTTGGTCTGGACTAGAGCAGTTACAGGATTTAGTCTGATCCAGTCCTGCGGTAAGCGATTCAGAAAATGTTTTAGGGGGCATCAACATATAATATGGGCTTTTAGAAATTGTTGGTTTGTTTGAAACATTGAAAGAAATTTTTCGAGACAAAGCAGAATATTTCTAAATTGTCATTTTTGATATATATTTTTACTTCATTTCGTAATACAATTCATAATTTCAATTTTTAAAAAAAAAACATGCATGCTGCTTGTTAAATGTACCAGCAAGAGGCTGGTGATATATTTGTTTCCTATGATAATATGCTTTAAAATTTCAATGGAAATGAAGCAATATCCTTATCGTTTCGAGTAACAATACAGACAAATATATAAGATTCATTATTTACGAAAATTCGCTGTAAACTCTCAGTGAAATAGGATATTTTGATGTGTTTACATGACTTAATTCAGGACCATGACCATTCACAGATTTAATCGTATAGTGAATGAGTCATTAAGAAGCATCATTATGTACAGTATTTATTCGCTCATTATTGTAGGCCACAATAGTATAACACAATAAACCGAAAATAGAAGAACAAGAAAAAAAGGAAATCATTCAGAAAGTTCGCGAAATACTGTGGAGGATTTCTATACTTACATAAATTAGTTTAAAATACTATTGAAAATTGAAATTTAATATTTATATTTTCCTATATGAAATATTCAACGTACATCTTCAGAAGAAATCTTAATAGAGTGAATAATTGTTACGTTTATGTACAGTTAAAGTAAATAAGTAAATAAATCTAAGCCAAAAGTTTTAGCAAAACTGTAGTGAATATTAATCTTCGCATATGGTACTTGTGTAAAATTTATCAAAAACACTTAAAATACACTTATTATTGATAAAAATTAAAATGTCTGAGAATTCAGTTTCAGTCTCTTTATGTATTGAATAAAACCTGTGCTAGCTAACATTTAATATATTTATAATATTTTATAAATGACAAATATAAATCAGATATTTAACTAAAATTGAAGCTATAAGGAATTTAATATTAAACTAAAGTAATCATATGACAAATACTAATTTATTTTTAATCAATTAAGAAAGTTTTAAACATAGATTTAAGTTTTTGAGATACATTGTCATAAAATTTTTAAAACAAATCAGAGTAATAGTTACTTATTTATGATCAACAAAATAATTATTTAACCACTACTTGTAGAGGTCATTATCAATTTCTGCATGAAATAAAAGTTACATTTACGAAGCAGTTTTAACAAATATATTTTATTGAAATTTTAAATGTATATAAATATATAAACTGTATACGGAATCAATCTTGATATGTTCTGGAATGAGATATTTACAATTACTTTTTACATTCCAAAACGTTGACAATTCCCAGATTCCTAATCAAGGTTTAGATCACTGAACTTAACACTACGTTAGGTTTGACCTCATCAACTACCTCGAGTTAAACATCATACTAACAGTACCGTGTCATCAATCATTGTTGTCTGGCTTATCAAGCTAGCGTATGGATATATGAATTCCTCTATCTTTGGTAATGTCTGCCTTCATTCTAAAACAATTTAAACTCCTGTACGGGGCATTTGCGCTGACATCGTCCAAAATGTAAAATATTACTGAATGAGATTACTATCTACACTTCAAATATCTTAAATTAATGAATTATAAATTGATTTCTGATATTCCAAACAGCCTTTGTAGTGAACTTTTCCTTTAAATCTCCTGTCGCATGCAAATGTTACTATCTCGTCACTCTTTATATATTGTTACATATCTATAAAGTTATTAATTACTTCAGGCCCTTTAATCTTCGTGATATTTTCAATTTTAAATTAAACATCCCTTGTTTTCATAAGAATTACTAAAAAATGACGCAGCGAACTTAACTCAGTATTTATGTGAATTGAATAAATTGTGCTTCCAATTAATTCATCTTGCATTTTTTTAGATCTTTTTTATTTTTATTTTTTTAAATACCAATTTGTACAAATTCATTTTATAATTGTGTGGTTCCTTAAAAATGGCAATAGTTTAGGGATCAATTAGTAAAATATCTGTTAGCAAAGATTAGTGTAAACAAAACGTTTTTTAAGAGAAATATTTCTCGAATATTATTCACATAATTATATTAGCGTGTTATTTTTATACATATACATTTCGAAGATCTGCATCCTACCCTTCCGAAAACTATTTAGAAATTTTATTTTTGTTATTACTTATTATATCTGTATTTTGAATAGAAACTGGACATTTTCGCATAAATAATTTGGAGAAATTCTTTATTCAATGAAGACTTTTTTTAGAGCCTATAATGAGAATTTTTGAGAACTTTTTAGTCAAGAATTTTTCAATTTTGCTTGTGTTAAACTACCTGGTTGAAGTCCTTTATTGTCTTGGTGAGAGGTAAATTGTGATGGAAGATCGCAATGAATCGTTTTTTAATTCGATTTAATGCTTTAAATTTCTCTAAGCATTCATAGTAATGCACTGCGTTAATGGAACACCAGTTATTGAGAAATGCGATATATGCCAATCACTGAGAATCTTAAAAAAAAGAAACATTTGCAATGTGTTTGAAGATGCAAGCCAACTTTTAGCTTTCAATTTGATAGTTTAACTTTTGCATGACATTGTATACTGTAAAACATTATTTCTGAACAATATTGATGCACCCTGTTCTGTAATATTCCAGTTTAAACGTTTTTACGAACTTTCTTTTTTACCATCTATTGTCTTACTGGGATTTTGCTCAATTTCAACGTCTTCCAAATATCATGTCAGTTTTGTTACAAATTTCGCTATTTGTTATTCGTCGTTCATTATTAGTGAATTTGCCTAATTTTCAATCCTATAAGACTAGTTCTTGTTCGTAGTTTATGTGCCCAACTTTCAACTATTTGCATCATTTATAAACGCATTTCATCTATTGCATATATGAGATTGTGAACTGTGTGTATAAAGTTTCATCGCAAAATGTGCATGTTTGTTGTGTAAAAAATCCAATAGGTTTCTTGTTTTTATATATACACGCGATACCAATTTAATAACTATTTATTGTGCTATTTTAGTGAATGCCTTGCATTAGCTCTTTCTTAAAGTAAAGAAAAATAAACGTATAAGGATTAAAAAGACGCTTACTAGTCATGACTGCTGTGGTCAAATATTTAAAAATCGCATACCGTTGTTCATTGGCGCACACACACAGGGGGTCCCCAGATTCGGACCTCAACCCCAAAGCCCTTCATTGTTTTTTTTTCGATGGATTATAATCCAATGCATGTTGCATCAAAAATCTAATTAAGTATGTGTTTCAAATAAATTTTAATAATTAGTGGTAATTGATTATTCAATAATTAATATGTTTCTGTTTTTTGTTCCAGAAAATTGACAAAATCAAAAGAATATTTTGGGTGGCGTATTGGGTCTTGATACGAGAATGGTAGTCTTTCAACCCCCTGGACCCCTCCCCCCGCACTTGAAAAATTCCTGCATGTTCCATAAGAAGAGATCGTATATATTTGATCCACATTAGAAACATTAAAATATATATATTACCTTAACCATACTTACGATTTCTTGTTTGAGAATAATGTTACAAAAAGAAAACTATCATGCGTAAGCAATGGAAATGGGAAAAGTAAATAAAAAAACATATAAAAATAACGTTATTTTTAATTTCAAACCAAGTACCATAATAAGAAGAGCTTCTATCATATATCTGGGAGAAAAAACTTCATGGAAGATATAATACATTATAATGAAAAATTTCTCAATGAACACAGTTCACGGAATAAGTCAAGTTTCTCTCGACAATTCTTATTATTAAATAAGATTAATTAAATTAAATAATGATAAATTCTTTATACAAAATTAGTTCAATATTCTCAGAAAATAATTTTCATTGCAAATATTTCATTAGTAAGTTTTTCCTCTTATTTTAACTTTTTTTTTAACGTTTGATTGTTTCAACTGGTATTTAAAGAAAAGTTTAATGCTGTGTGATGATAATTAAGTATAGTTAATTTCCAAACAAATTATTTGATCGTTTTGTTTCAAATATTTTACTCTGTTATCATGGGTACACACAACTTGTAAAAACATGGCAATAATAATTTGAAATTGCATCAAAATGACGTTGTGCGTGGTTTTTACAGAAGGTCATTCGCACTTTATAGAAACAATTCTGTAATTCATTTTCTCCCTTGTATTTTGAGATAAAACTTTGGAAACTTCAAAATAATCACCCATCATTGTTTTCTCTTGATTGGAATGTAATATAAAAAAAACAATTTAAAAATGACTCCTATATATATAAAATAAATATATGGTTTGAAAGTTACGTAACTAAGCCTTTCGAGCAGAAAAATTCACATCAACAAATTATAAAATGGTGTAAAAATCTGTTATTGCATTTCAATAAAAATCATTCATAATATATTAAATTTAAAAGGGAAAAAACGTCCAGCTTATATTATATTATATATATATATAAGGTAAAAATGAAAACATGACCAGAAACCTCATACTAAGAATATTAAAATACAGGCAGCTATTAAGAAAGTGGAAGTCTGTGATCCTAAAAGAAAATCCACCGACTCAAAGATTCATTGCATCGAAAATAGGAATGTATTCCCGCTCTGTGTAATTATAATCATTTATTGAGATTTAAAGTTAAAAAAAATGTTTAAACCTAAAGTTCATCTCTTTTTTAAATCATATTGCTGAAAGAAAAATAAATTTTAGAAAATTCTGTAAAAAACACATGATTGCCAAAAAATGGAAATTTGTGGTAAAAGTCGACAAGGCATGGGTATGTTTAAGTTACTTCATTGGTTTGAATACTTTCTTGACTCACGGAACACATAGAATTATAAGGTTTTCTTAATTATCGTGGACACCCCCTTCTTAAAAGAATACATCTTAAAATAATATTTAAACTAGATCGACAGGTTAAAGGTGCAAGTTGTAAGCAAAACTAAATTCAAACAGAGCCAAGGCTTGCGATGCCTATCTCAGTATTAATGACCTTAGGCGCTAAGGTGTATGAGCAGACGTCCCAGTGAGTGAGTGAGTGAATATTGGCGTCACACTGTTCAGCTACTCGAGGGCTTTTGGCGACGGACCACGTAATATTGAACCATGGTCAAATAACGTGGATGACACTTGAGCTGGCAACCCCCCTTCTCCTAACTACCACATCAACGAGAGGACGTTTGACCTCTCGACAGATTTAACGTGCATCGCTGCTCTACATGGCGGGTCTTTAGTGGTACTGGGCTCGAACTCGTGACAAAGCCGGTCACGAAATAATACACAGATCACTCGGCTACCACGGCCAACGGAAGAAGTCCCAATCAAGTGGTCAGTCTGAAGCAAAACTCCCAGTGTTTAGTCTCCAAGCACGCTTGATAGTCATTTATCGACCTCTTAAGGGATGAAAGGGTGGGTGAGACCTTGATTTTATGTAAAAACAACTAAAAAAAGCATTACAATTATTATTAAAAATTTAAATATGATTTAAATATAGTTTATTGATTTATAATATCAATTTATGATCCAAGTTTCCCTTAATCATGGAATTTATTTAGTAAATGAGATAAGTACTTGTGCATTTTTCACTCAAGTTGTCGAAATCTGAGTCTATTGAAATGGTCAGCAGAATAATTTCATGTTCGGCATTTAATTTAATTTTATATTTTGCTTTTGCAGCCACACACGTTAAAGAATTATTTTTCACTTAAATAATTTGTTCTGAATGGTATTAAAATGTTTATAGCTGCGTGTGGAATCATGTATATCTTTGATGGGAATTTGAAACTTAAAATTTAGGAGCTGTTTTTACTTAAATTTTATTTTTAACGTCAAATCTTTTAATAAGTCATAGCGTTGTTCCCTTCCCTTCATTATAAGTATTTTCCTCCCAAAAGTGAAAAAAGGTGTATTTTCTATCAGAAAACTATTTATTTTGGGAAAACGTTTTACTAACGAGTATAAAATTATTTCGCGGAATCCGGGAAAGTAAACAATATAATATTCATAATATAATTGGTAGTACATATAATGAAAACACGTGTTTTAATATTCTTTTATTATATAATAATAATTTAAAAAGTATTGCTAAATGGAAAGTTTTATCATGTATAAATAAAATCTTCAGTTTCTTAATGACTGGGATGAATTTTAGATACATGTGGTTATACAAATTTCATAGAAAACTTGAATCTATTTTTCAGACACAATTATAGTTTAGTTTTTTCGATTCGTGACTCGTGGAACCCCTTCATGTGCCTCATGGAACGCAGTTTGAATACCACTGAGTTACTGTAATAAAATAAGATGAATTTTCTATTGCTCAACTGACGGAAAAGACCGTTCGAAATGACTTTGTCAGTGCACGGTAAAGTTCTCAAAGGGATTTATGACCGCTGTAGGATTTTCTAACATTGGCAAATTTTAAATCAAAAAAGTCTCAAGTAAAGACGAAATGTATTCACTATATTATTAGCAGAATACTTTAGATCTAATTTCTGAAGAAGAAATTCCAACCTTATAAGGAAAGCACATTCATAAAGTTGAGCTTCAAATGAACAAAGCTTCTAGTCTCACGTCTATGTTAGCTGCCTCTTATTTAGTAAAGAACGAAACAAGATCCCATTTGATGAAATATATGTAAAATTACACTACGCTTCTCCAATGGACTTTTGTGCATTCGATTTGTTAAATGGCATCTAAGAACACTGAATGGACTGTTTGATGATGATTTGAATAACATTTATATGGCAGTACTAAGAAAAAGTTTACTTTCATGGAAGATTCAAGTTAGAGCTGTTATCAAGAATCATGGCTATCTGATAGAAGCAAACTGCCTCAAAAAATTGGTCTCTATTGATAAAAATAAACTATCAAAATCTTTTCAAAAAAGTGCGAATGACCTTCTGTATTCGTGAAGGAAAAACCCTTTGGATATTGTTATAGATTATAACTATGGTTTACCTTTAAGAAATTATACATTACAAATAAAGAACAAACTCATGAAAATAAATAATTTGTGTGTATTTTAATATTTATTTTTATTAAAACATTTCTTTTTTTTCAAACACATTTTTTTTTAAATTATTGAGTCAAAGTCATTGAAACTATATCGTATGGTTTATGCGTGTTTTTCTTCAGAATAAAACACATTGTATACGCATTTATAAAGAAGAAAATTAACTAATTTTAAACGATTTAATTAAATATTTTTTTTCTGAAGTAGGCAATAAACTCATTTTATTTCCCACTCTCTAATAAAAAGTTTTTAAATACTTATATACACGAAAATTTAGTTCCCTAAATGTACTACATAAATATAAATTCTTCTAGTGATTTTTATATATATTTTTACTTATTACAGACTTTCTTTTCAGTGTTGTTTTCATAATTGCAAAACAGAAGACTAAGCAAGAAGTAAATATAAATAATCTAACAAAAACCTACGAGCAGAGGATGATATACTTTAACAATATACCTTCTTTCCCGCGTAGAGTATTCAATAAAGTACATTTGTTTGTAGTGGATTAATTTTTGTGATACATCCTTTATAAAAAAAATATTTTATCAATAATGCACAAACAAAATTTACAAAATCAGTGACAAAAATTACATACATAGTACGAAAATGTCATATTTTATACAACAAATGTTCACTTGTTCATAGCAATGTTGTCTAAAATTCAAGCAAGGAAGTAAAAATTTAAGAAAAATAATATTATTTTAAGAGATAGATATTTTTACGAAACATTGTTTTTTCTATTTAAACATGCATAGTATCTTTTTTAAAAAAAATTTACATGCAACCTGGAAGAAAATTAAAGTATAATATTCAAAGGAAAATGAATGTGTATTATTTCTAAATAAAATAAGAATTGATGTTTTATAGTAAGTTTCTCTGTATCAGGATTGAATAAATTATTGCAAAATTTAATTTAAATTTCAACTTAAGCATGTGCTAAAAATAATTAACCAGAATATAAATTTAGAACTAAAATAAAGAGTATCTTTTTTACTAATTGCAAGCAATTACTTTATACGAACTACATATTTTAAATTTAGCAATAATCATTTTGGAATCAGCGTCTTAAGTTTCTAAATTAAACTCAAAGAGAGCTGAACACGTTTTTACTAGTTTTATTTTTTTTATTTGAGTCGAAAATTTAATTTAAGATCAAAGACAAGACTTCTTTGATGCTGTGAATATCCTTATTTAGCAGACAGTTTGATATTTTTAATTTAAATGAAAGAACATTCTCTTCCACATTTCAAGTAATTAAAAATAATTTAAGCACTAGTCTGGAATCTTTGAGGTCAATTTCAAGATCCCATTTCACAACATTTCAAAAGTAATAAAAGTTCACATTATTACAAATATATATTACTCTTTTCATTACAGTGAAGGCAATAATTATTTAAGGAAATTTAATTCTTGATTACTGATTAAGAGAAGATTGAATACTACTTCCTAATTAAAATTTAGTTTTGATTTTAGGCCTGACAAAAGTTTAAAAAATAAGAAATAAATAAACAAAACATACTTTCTCTTTGCAGTTCAAAATTGGGTAAGTTTTGGTAATGCACCCAAAAACTCTATATCTCACTATTTTGAAGTATCGAAGTACTCCCTAGAGATGATATTTTTTTTTCTACACGATACATGTATATAACCATTAAACTTTTATTATGATATCATATCGAACTTTGTGCATTATTACAGCTTGAAATCACTTAGTCACATTTTAATACGCGGTGCACAAAGTTGTTGCTAAACATATGCATTAATAAAAAAATAACATAAATATTAGCAAAAAAATAAAATAAAAAGTTGGTAATTTTTAAGCAAATTATTTATGTAATAAGTTTTTAAAAATTTAAAGGATACTGCTTTATACATGTGTTCGTAAATTTAAATTTATTTCCTACTATATTAATGTTTCAATTTCCTTTTATATTTTTTTCTTAAAATATGAACAAAAAATGAGCAGAAATGGTAGAAAAATGCTTTGAAAATAAAGAATAAATACTTAAATTTTGAAAAATGTTTTCGCGTTTTTCAACTTCCTGAATCGTATTTAAAATTCGATGTAATAGTAATCATACATATATACATACTGGATATGAATTGGGACATAGACATTTTTCCATGATCAAAAAAGTAAACTTGTTTGAACCCGTACTACACCAAAACATCGTATAAACTCAGCTTAACTTTTTTAAAAAAGATCACTTTAGATAGCAACCTTAAGTCAGTTTTTTTATAAAAGAAATATGCAAGTGTTTTAAAGAATACTTTTAAAACAGATTCTGAATTTTTAATGCATTGATAATCTGGTTAAAATTCTATAAAGAAAAATCGATTTCTCTAATTTTTTTAAGCGTTCAATGTACATGTTTTATGCAAGCTAAGTCTTAATAACGATTTAAAATGCGTTATGCCAAGCTAGTCAATGTGTGTATTATTAAAATTTACTTTATAACATGTGGTTCACGAACATGCGAAAAAATACTATTAAATTTTTATACAGGAGTAATGCAATCTTAATACGATATGCTTCAGCATATGAAGATTCTTTAAACTTAAAATTGAATCTTCTAGATTTTTAAACAAAATCTTAACCGAATATTTTTTTTTCATATTTTTAATTATTTTATTTAAATTCTAAGAACATCGACACATTTAAAAACTTAAAAATTGCTTCAAAAGCATTTAATAATGAATTACAATATCATTTAATTGTTATTAACTGCTGATTAAAATATTTCGTTTCTAAATTCCAATTCATTTGCATTTATTATTATTATGTATATGCATCATTTTATTAAATTTTCAGATAGACGTTATTTTTCCACGCTATTCTTCTTTACGCTTTTTGGCAGTGCTTCTTGAACTTCCTATATTCGAGACCCAATTTTCAATCAGAATTTCCATCGCGCCCCCCTTACCCATACAATAACAACGTGTTGAATGTAGTAATAATGTATAATACCTTGAGACGCTAAAGCTACAATACGACCCTAATTTTAAACCGTACAAAGTATTAAGATAAGTATTACATTTGTGTATGATAAACCCATTGAAAAATCCCTGGTAATTATTAAACTTGTTCTTAACTTAGTATTGATACTTAGTATCGAATAGATTGTACCGTACTGGTACATTTATAAGTATACTATATCAGAGTAAATGTGTATTTTTTATTATGTCAGAATACATTTTGTTTCCTTTTAGTAAACTGATATTTTTTAAATTCTTTTAATTTTGACTTTCCGTTACGCTGGCGCCCCCTTGTAGGGTTATCACGCCCTCCTATGGGGGCGCACCCCCAGTTTGAGAAACACTGCTTTATAAAAAATATATTTATATACCACGGTATTATTAACAGCTTATATTTACTAAATAAAGTACCTCTGAAGTTATTTGAACAAATCTCTGAGTAAAATAACGTCTTTGAATACAAAACCTGCCTTATAAATAAGTAATTTTGCACAGAATTGAAAAAAAACTTAGGGATAACTTAAAAAACATTTTTTTTCCATACTATGCATTTATTTTTCCTCCTACAGTACCTACTTTAATATTTGAGGTGATACATCTTTTAAAGTTGAATTTGGTGGTTCTAGCAGAGAAACTGTGTGGAAAACGAAAAAATCCCAATAAAGATTGAAAATCACGAAACATACTCTCTTTGGGCCTTCCCAATTCCATTGAGCATTATTAAACCCACCAAATCCTCCACCATAGCTTCTGGCATATTATATCAGAGAGCGTTTGTTTGCGGCGTCTGTTGTCTTTTAGGAGGTTCACTAGAGCCGATAAGGCAGAAAATTGGCTCCACAGCAGTAATGAGAACCTAACCCGTGCCTTGCATGTCAATATTGACTCCTGTGTTACTATCGGTGGTTTAATGAAAGAGGGCGGACTGACTTGTAATACACCCCGTGGCACTACCGTGTGTTATGGCTGTTGACTCTATCAGTTCTTCTTCTTCTGTTGTCTTCCAGCTATGGTCTCTTTTGAGGATATGATCTAGTTTTTAAGGGGAGACACTGTCTCCTGGGAGAAGGAGCATAGTGAGGCATTTTCTCCGTTGATTGATGAGGGTTAAGTTTGTTCCAGGAACCTTAATTAAGAAGTTCAGGGTTATAATTCAATAAGATTGGAATAGGGGTGGAAATGAAAAACGCAGTATTTAAAGAAGGGATTGCATAGTTTTGAAATTGCAGGGATTGTTCTGAGTCTTTCTCCAGCAATGAATGATTGCATATTAGCATTGTTTCCTGAAAAGATAATTTAACTTATTGAGGGGGAAAAAATCACATATATAATGCATGACTGTTTTCTGAGTTCAATTCTTACAAAGACTAGAAAAGTTTTAGAACAGCCTTTTAAAGTGATTAGAACAAACATTAGAGCAATATGGTTTGCTTTGTTATTCCTTTTGATTCTAGATTTAAACGAAACATTAATTCAATGGATTAAAAAAAAGAAGATGAAAGAATGCTAAAGGTGACACATCTTGACGGAAAAATAATAAGTATTTATTGTGTCACATAGATAAAGATAAACTACCAATTGTTTTTGAACATTTGAATTTAAAAATGAACCCTATTTAATTATTTTTTACAGTTTTTCTTAGCTATTTTCCGAAGGGTTTTGATATCTTTTTTTTCTTTGCCATTGAAATAATTCAAACTATTTTGAGGCATCTCAATTAGTAGTCAGGTATACCCTCTAAAGTAGACATTGCAAGATTAATCCAAGTAATGAAACATATAAAATAAACAATAATATATGTTATATTATAAAATTACTTGTAAAGTAGATGATTTTATCTTTTTGATTTGAATTTTTTAATTGCAATAGGTACATCATTTTAATTACTGGAACTACATTTAAAGGAGAAGACTTGATTATTTATTTAAAAAATTAGCTTGTTGAAACTAAATGCTGTTGAACTTTTCATTTCATGAAATTTAAATATTCATAACGAAATGAGAATAATTCACCACTTTCATTAATAAAAATTGGTACAACTATTGTCTGGGAAAATAACAAATAGTGTCTACATCCAAGTTTGAAAATAATTTATTTGGTTAACATTGCTTATATTGGTTTATGTAGTTCTATGGAATACTTTCTGTCTAATACGGCAAATGATATCATAAAATAGACTGAACAGTATATATATATATATATATATATATATATATATATATATATATATATATATATATATATATATATAATTCCTTTCAAAAAATCAATTCACATTAATAGAGAAGATGATAATCGTCTTTTAGCTTTAAACAAAAAGACTGAATATTCATCTAAATAATATTAAATATCAAAGTATTTTTTTAACACCAAAATTTCATAAAAGCCCTATAAAATACCGTAGTATCACTAATGGATACAATACATATATCACGAGGTCTGGGAAGATCTTACAATCTCTTCTTCAAAATCTAATTGATAATTTACAAAACACGGCAATTATTAAAAATAGCTTAGAGATTGCTAGAGTTACTAAGGATATGTTAATTTTTTCCATGCATGGCTTTGATTTCGAGGACCTTTTAATTCTATAGATATTGACGATATGATTAAGGTTCTACAGTTAATTTATGATAAATATGAATTATATACTTCAATGAAAAAAGATAAATTTGATATTCTTGTTAACCTCGTATTAAAAGAAAATTTCATTGCATTTGATCAGAATCTTTATAAACAGATCAAAGGATTACCTCAGGGTGGTCCAGCTAGTAATTGTTTAGCGAACCTATATTTACATTTTTTTGAAATAGATCATGTTATAAATGATTCTTACTTAATTTATCGTTACATATATGATATAATAATTTTTGGTAAAATAGTGAATACAAACCAAATATTACGTTCTACCCTGATTATCTCAAGCTCCTTAAAAACTAACTTCAACTCTAATATGGTGGAATTCTCTTGCATCTTATTAACAATAATGTAGTCAGTAACATTTTTGACAAAAAAGAGTTTCGTTTAAGTTCCATATAATTAAAATTCATGTAGTAATTTGCATATATCAATTTACAGAAATATATTTTTTATTTAGAAATGATAACTTAACTACCCACAAAATAGATAAATACAATAATATAAAACAATTTTTTCAATGTTGTTTAGATCATGAATACCCTTTTAATTTCTTAAGAACTTATATTCATCACAAATACATTAACCGTCTTGCTACTGAATTCCAAAACCACCACACAACAATAGGATTTCAAAGTCAGCATGTTAGTGGTCTTGCTGTGAAGATTATATCATAACACTCATATCACAGTTTACATTTTTTCCACACACATCTTGAACATCTTACACATTGTTGACAACCAACCAAATTAGAGCCTAGCAAATTTACATTTTTGACAATCAACCAATTCAAATTCTACCGTATTTGATTGCCGTTTTTTTTTCATACCTGTCTTTGCTGGCTGGTTTAAAAGTCAGCTCAAAAGATGTGTTTATGCATTTTCGAATTTTTTAACTTGGTGAATAATCGATTTTCATTAATGTCAAGACGCTTGATTCTCCTCAAAAGCTTTGTGAGTAAAGAAATTTTGTTAAATTATTTCTTGAAAGATACTTTTCTTATGTAATTGTTTTTACCATTTTTCTACTTTTCTTACGTAATTATTTTGTGATTTTTCTGCATTAAGAGTTTGGGAGAGTTTGTTACATAACAGTAATGAGTGGTTTTTTCATACTCTCTGAGTTATACAAACTCTGAAGTTTTGTTTATTTTATTTTATTTGGTTTCCCTACCGAGTTGCAAAGGGGGAAGTTTGGCGCCTTCAAACTAGTTTAACCCCACTTATTCGGTCCTAAGTCCGAAATTGCTTTCTGACTCGCTAGGTTCTTCTTTTTTGTAGTTTCTTTTTATATTTCTCTATAATTTTGTTCTTCATGTTCAGGTTTTATATTTTTATTATGCTATTTCTTGTTATGTTCTTTATCTATTATTTCTTATTTTTGATAAATAATACATATTTCTTTATATATATATATATATATATATATATATATATATATATATATATATATATATATATATATATGTAAGGATAATTAAATTAGATTAAAATTAAATTCCCTATCTAGCACTTGACTCATCTTTCTCCGTTCCCATATTGAAGTATCAAACTAATCACCCATTTATGTCTTCCGAACATATGGCCTGGCCAATAAACATGTCTAATTCCAGATCGTTAGATTTAATAGTCAACATATGTCAGCATTAACTTGCAAGCCCCTCTTCAAAGCAGCGATATTACCATATGTTTTTCAAGTGTTATCCACTTGAAACCATCACAATGGCGTGCGTTTTACTCCCTGCTCTTAGTGTCAGATCAGAATGTACAAATGAAGAATAAAGATCGTCTTTTGACTTTTCTAACTTTAATCTGATTTTGTGACATTCAAAATCATGACATATATATATATATATATATATATATATATATATATATATATATATATATATATATATATATATATATATATATATATATATATATATATATATACGAACATTAATCATTTACATGAATGAAAATGAAAACATTCACAATTTGTAAATAAAAGGTATCTATTGCACACAGTTTATATATTTGACGCTCTTAATTATCAATTGTAACATTAAGTTCTCCATGCTTTGAGTGATATTTTGGAAATAGTGCCAATGTATGATATTTTGAAAAGTAAACAATACATAATTTTTCATAAATAATTTAAATATTAATGAATATCTAGTGTGCGTTTCTAACACTTTTACAATAAATTAGTAAATAGTATTTATAAATATTGTTAAATTAACATTTAATTTATGTGGAGGTTATTAAATTTTTTATTGTAAATATAGGATGTTGAGTAAAAAAAAATAGAAATTTATTTTATAATACTTTAAAAATAAGCGTAAATATTATCTAACTCAATTTCATTAAAAACTTCAATTTACAAAAAGAAAAAAAATATATTTGACCTACGCTGGGCAATTTATTCAGATTTTTGTTGCATTTATATTTATAAACTTTTTTTAACTCAAAGTAAAACAAACTATTTCTAAGGTGTCGGATAACAGAAGATTTTCTATAAAACAAAATACACATTCTTCTAATATCAGTCACCCTGTGTTTATTCCAACAGTATAACAGAAATGTATGTTATATTCTCATGCTTAGCGGATTGAAAATGTGGATTTTAGGAATACGAAATTGCAAATCCTCCTCCATGAGCCAAAATGTCAACACAAATATAAATGGAATTCAGGTAAGTATGAGAAACATGGAAAAACGAAAGAAAAGGCAAGTTTGGAAGGAAACTTGATGGATTCCCTCGAAATAAATGCTATGTAAATAGCATTTGACCGGTAATCGGTAATGGTCGAGCGGGAAACACACGGACCGCTTGACCCGTCCTCACAAGCCGTCTTCAAAGATAGATGGTGTTCTAGGGTCTCGATGTCCACCCCTACCGTTTAATCCCTTTCCAACCCGCTGTGTTGCTACACGGGGACCGTATATAGAAAATAACCGATTTATATAAAGGTTTCCTAATGCAGTAGTAAAAAAGAAGTGGCATGATGATGTAAAAAAAGTGTATGAGGAAAACTCAAGAACGTAATTGATAAGGAAAGTGTGGATTTACGAAATAAATATCCCAAAATGTATTCACATACATGAATTTACAATGAAAACATTATGGATATTTAGGGAATTCATTTCTCCTATGTATACATGTCTCCCAATGCAACAATTCCATCTTTTGAATTAGTTACTACAGTCATAGAGTGACTTTCTTAATATTTCCTCCGCTCGTATTTCCTTAAAAGAGACCAAAGTTTTATTTTATATTATGAGTGTAATGTTAGTTTATTCAGCACCTTTTAGGAAATTTTTAAAAACGATTAGCTTTAGGCATATTAATAATATTTATCGGAAATTTTAAAATAAACTTTAGTTTATTTCATTCGGAATACAGAAATAAATTTATTTTAAGTTACAAAAAAATTCGTTTACACATGAAGCCTTTTAATTTTACATCTTGATAACAAATCAAGATAATTCTCGAAAAGTTTTAGATAATTATTTCCCACTTAAAAACAAAAATAAATTTTAAAAAATTAGAGAAAAAAATGTAAAATATCTTCGTAACTAGATTAAAAAAAATTATTTTAGTTACGAAACATAAACTTAATTTTAGATAATCTAACATTCAAACGCATTATGCTAGACTAAACAAATGTAATAACCTGACAGTTATTAACATTTTCCAATGGAATATATATATCTTATGCTTCATATTCAAAATCCAGTCATCATCAACTTAAATATCAAGTATAATGAGAACTTTAAAGCTAAAAGTGTTCATTTTTTTTTCTTTCTTCAAAACCAATATTTAACACAAAATTCTTACTTGAATATCCTTTTAAAATTTAAATATACAAAGTTATAAGTAAGTTATTATATTTCTTAAAATAAAACTAATTGTTAAGCAAGGTTATCATTAATTGGAACTAGTTCTATTGAACAACACACACACACTTTCCACGTATTTCTAAATTTTCAATTGTTCCTAGGATTTTACTAAAAGAGTAAAATTGATAAGAAAATGTGTGATTGATTTTTTTATTAACAATCTATTTCATTTCATGGTTGGAGGGGTAAATTAGAATATCTCTTAAGATTGCCATTTTTTTTTTTTTTTTTTTTACAAAACGAATTCTATGGTGAGATGATGATTTTTTGTTCTGGAGAATTTTGTACTTTTTCAACACAGATATGTGCTGATTTATCATGATAAAATCCTGAGTTTTATTTTATTGATTGCTATTCATTATTTAAAATCGATTAATGATTTCAAAAATGTTAGACGGTTTTCTTATAATAAATAATTCATTGCTGTAATTAAAAAACTGTGTTAAGATTTTGATTCTGGTATTCATAGTAAACTAATATATATATATATATATATTTGTCTTCAGTTTTTTCTGTTTTTTAACAGCATATTTAAGGCATATAATTTATATTCCTTTTCTGAAATGATTTTTTGAACTAAAGCAAAAAAATTTCTATGACATAATAATATAATGCTAAAAGTTTAATTGATACTGAATATTCAGTTTACAAAAACGACAGCCATTTCATTAAGAAAATGAATTCGATAAATGAATTTATTTAGAAAGGCCGCAATATAAATGAACACATAACCACACTATTAGGATTTCCATGTGAAAACAAAGCAGAAGAAAGGAAATTAGGTATAATTTTAAAATTATAATGAGCAAAAAATTGTGAATATTAAAATTCAACTGTAATTTCTCATTGTAAACTCCACATTAATTTCCTTTTGGAATTACTGTGTGAAGTACACGCTCCTTGAGTGCAACTAAAACTCAATAGCTTCATTTAAGATTTCGTTCTATTTTAAATTTCCGAGTTTATGAGGAAAAAGTATACAATTTAATTTACGGTATTGCATCTTTTTCGGAAATCGCAAAAGTGTTCACTTTTCCTCAGAAGAATAACATTTATATCAGCAATAAGTCTTTATTTTTTTTTACACATTGTAATCCTTATTTCTTAATGATACAAAATGTTACATATTTCTTTAATCTCCAACAATTACCTATTTTGGTACGTTAAAATTTGTATCTTAAAAATTAATCTTGTTTGGAATTTCGTATTTTTCTATTTGTGAGCAACTATTGATACATATCAATAGCCGGGTGACTCCTAAAAGAGGTATAGTGCGCACACACATGTATATATGTTAGTTTCTTGAAATAATGTTTGACCGTACACAGAAGCACACACTTAAGTTTTCCAAGGGGGGGCAGGGTCGAAAATCTACCATTCTCTTATCATGCTCCTTTTCATTTTGTCGATTTGGGGGAACAAAAAACAGTAAAAAACTAATTATTGATTAAATAATTAGTATTTATTAATAAAATTAATCATTAAAAACAAATATTTAATTAAATTTTACATATTATATACTTAAAATTAGAATCAATCGGGAAAAAAATCAAGGGCTTTGGAGGGGCCGGACCTCTAGGACACCCTCCTTGTGTGCCCCACTGATTCTACATACTTAGTCCTAAATATAAGAGATTTCTGATGTATTAATATAATATTTTTACTGTGACTTGTATTACATTCCCACATTTTATTTATTTTAAGTTTTAGTGATTATCTAAACAAGTAATTATAATTTTCATATTGATATTATGTATCTTTCCTAGATATTTATGTTCTGAAAAAATATTTTGAAACCAGTACTTAGTTACAATTATTTTAAGTTCAGCATTTTCAAGCAAATATATTTAACAAATGAAGAATTTAGTTATTTTATTTACTTGTACGAAAATATTTATTTTTGCAAATCTATAATACCTGATCTAAATAAATAGCCTAAGATATCGAGTACGGTTTCAATTATTTTAACCAATCTATTTAATACGAAAATAAGAGGTTCACTTATAGCAAGAGAAAAAAAATACCAGGAATAGTAACAAAAAAACCCCTCATGTATGCTTTCTTATTCTGTAACGATTCTTAATTTTTAAAAATTGAATTTCCGTTTACTAAACGTTCTGTACAGAAAAAGCCATCAAACTCAGGTTCAGTGGATCATGGATTTTCGACCACAGATTCATCTAATACCCAAGCATTAAGAGGGGGAAAAGAATTGTTTCCCTGACATGTTGGTGAAGACATAACGTTTTACTCTGTTATTGATTACCAGACAGACCTACAGTAACCCCGTGACCCGATTAAGTCCTGCGGGTGGGCATGATAACAGCACTAGATTAATAGCCGATAATCCGCGTGGTTAACCCCAAGCTTGGCGTTTGGCCATCCGACAGTTAATACCGCATGGTCATTAGATTGGACAATCAACCCACAATAGTCAACGGAAAAAAAGAAGTAGAAATGACCCGGATAAAAGAAACGCTTAAAAGAAAGGGGAAGGAGTAATAATTATAGATAAGGCATGTGCATTAAGATATCAAGGTCTGGACACTTTTTGGTTGTTGTTTCCCTGGAACAAGGTTACTCTATGTTTGACGAAATGACTTTGCTATCAATGGGTCCTAACCTTAATGTTTGTGTACAGCCATTTTCTCTCCCCAAATAGACGCTTTGTATTACATATCTGGTTCGCCTGTATCTAGTTTTGATGAGTCTGAAGGACAAATTTAGTAGGATATTGTTTGGGTTTTATTATGTCTATTACGATTGTAGACACGCTCAATACATTAAAAAAAATTAACAAAATACTGTATAAAAATATTTATCTGGTTTCTTTAAAGCTAAGAGATTACAATTCAGTAAAGCGTTTACTTTATATAGATTGCTTCATCACGATAAATAGTTATTTCCAAACGAATTATACCTCAGTAAAGCATAAAGTATTTGATATTGACGCTACAAATTATGACAGTCATGAATTCATGAAATAAAACGGTAATATTATATACATATATATGTATAATTAAAAATAATTGAATATTGGATAGTCTAAATAAAAAAATACTAAAATTAATTGTTTTATTTTGAATATTAATATGTATATATTTATATATGTGTGTGTGTGTGTATTGAAAGAGAGAAAGAAAAAAAAGCGAATGAAAATTTATATACAAGACAAATTCAGCACTTTTACTATTAATTATTCTTTCAAGATGCAGAAACCCTTACTTAAATCCGAACCCTTTAACCTTAGTACCTAATTTCTCAAATCTGAAATTGTCATTTCTGATGACACAAATGCATACGCCCAGTTTAAAGTGCACTAAATAAATTTTGACATATTTCTTTTTTTTAAACTGCAGATACATGTGAAACATATCTTACAAACTAACATTTAGTGCATTTTTATACGATATCCAAATGATTAGATTATAATTTACAAGTATTAAGTTATTAATATTACTAACTTCGAATGCAGGCCTGTTGCATTTTTTCCTAATATCAGCATATACATAGATAGATAGATATAAAAATATTATGTTCTGTATTTTTTTTTAGTCTAATATGGTTTTTAGATTATATTTTTATGCAGTTCAAATTATTTAAACAGTTTTACGTGAATATTTTAAATGTTTATAGGAAAGTATAAAACATGACCACGTTTAGACCGAAATATTACTAATGATTATGAAATGTTTATATCTAGTTATTAGTATTTTAACTACATGTTCTCTATGATAATTTAGAATAAGATGAAATAAATTGACATCAAGCATTTGACATATAAAAACTCATATAGTTGTTATTAAATATAAACGTACATTATATCATTATAAAGGTTAAAAGTGTGGTTTATATTAAAAAAAGTTTCATGGAATCCTCAAAATCACACAGATATTTATAAAATTATTGAGCGTAAGTCCCCATGTACAAAACTTAGATTTAAAATTGATGGCCACAACTTTCGAGAATAAAATGTTTTTGTAGCAGAAATAAATTAACCAAATGTTCTTCCGTTGTTGAAATTGTATGCTGTGTCGTAGTAATTTATATCAAATCTCCATAAGTATGAGATATCACTGTAATGCTTACTCACTGGGAACTGAAACGACAAAAATTACTTTAAGCCGTTAAGCTCTCTCCTCTGTTCGCATAGAGAATGCGTGTCCCTAGTTTTATGAACTCCCATGAATTCTTTCGAGGAAAAAAAATTCAATTTTCCAACTGTTTTTGCTAGAAGAAAATAGAATTTTGAGCACTACGAAAAGTATAAAATATAGTTTTCTTCGGCGGTCTTTTAGTCGATTTCGTGAAGTCGATTTTCCTTTTCAATTTGCTCTGACAACTGAAGATACAATCGTACTCTTTTGCACTTTCAAAGCGCAAAATATATCCAGATGCATTCTTTTCATAACTTTTTGCCTGTTACAGAAATACAAGTAAATAGAAGATAGATAAAGCATTCATTTCATACCTTATTTTCATAAAGCTGTATTTTTATTTGTATTTAAGAATGACATTTTATAAAAATGAATTTGATCTTATTGTGCATTTGTCAAATAAACGTGAAATTTTAATAAATTTTAAAAGATGAATAGAGCAAAAAAATGCATTTAGTTCAAACTTTTATTTAATAAAATGTGATTTTAATTAAATTACTGAGTTAAATAATTTAAGTACGTTCTTAATCAAATGCTTATAGTAGATTTAGTTTCATTTCGCAAATTTATCGTAATTATTAGTATAAAAACACTTTAGATTCTCTTAAAAGAAAGCAATAACTCAAGGTATAAGATTATAAATAAATAATAAAACTTTCCCTAAACCAATTGAAAGTTAGAATGTAAATATTTGGCAAGATATTGTAATTTTGTGGAAATCTTTCAAAATGCTATGTTTATAAAGTTATTACCAGAAAATAATCTGCAAAAAATGGAGTTGAGAAAAATGTAGTATAGGAAATTTCTAGTTTTTATACATTTCGATAATATTAAAAAAATCAAATATTAATAGTTTTCAATACTACATTAAATATTAAACTTTATTTATACATATATACATATATTAAATTTCACAAAGTACATTAACATTTACGACAATAAAAATTGAATATTTTTGTCACTATATATTTCAAGAGATTCTAAAGATATACACACTTTTGTAACAGTTTCCACTTAACCCTCTCTATGCGCCTCTCGCGATTTTCACGGGTGTGCATTTTACCAATTATTTTGCTGTGTAAATCATGCTGATTCAGTTATGTTTTTATGTTCATATTTTGATTATCCAATTCTATGTTTTAAAATAATATCTCATTTACAAAGTTTTTTTGTACATTTTAACTCTAAAATGTAGATTCAATACGTAATAAAACAATGTGTAATTTTTGAGCATAGTTTGATAAAATAACTACGCATCAAGAGGGTTAAGTACTTTTTCACTTGGTTCAGTTTAAATGAATATTAAACTATATAATTCCTGATCTTCACTTTAGAACTAATGTTCCACATACGACAAAAAAGGAAAAAATTATTAAATAGATTGATATTCTTTATAATTATATTTAAAATAAAACAACATTATGAAGGAAATGATATTCATTATTTTAATTCTCATTATTTTGAAAATATGGCTTATCTGACTCTTTTCAGATGTGAGTCATTATTTGGAAATTGCCAATTATCTAACTCTTGACGAGCCGTTTCCACAGAACAAACAATCAAAATACCGCTTTTTTTAACAACTCCAACGATCAAGAACGTAAGAGCGCCCGGAGCCTTCATCAAAGTAACACACAAGAAACTCTCGCCATCGCTCAGTTAAGACTCCTCCGTTAAAAATGATTCAACCAGCGAGTGAAGAATACCTTTAGTAAGTAAACATATCAACCCAACCTCACCCCCTACTTCCAGATGAAAACTAATCTTTAACACATCATTACCATCCAGTAAAGTAAATGCGATAACCATCATTTTGACAAACATTTTAAGTACGAAACACGGCGGTACAGGCAAAAGGTTTAGTGGAAACTGCAAATGAAGCGTATCTCCCTTTGAGATGCCTAAATTGCATACCTTGTCTGGCATATTACGATGATTCTATTGGTTTCTCTGTAACTGGATTCGGGTAAAATAAAAGGGCCTCGATAAATATTTATTTCCCTCCCCCTTCTTTCTAGCCCACCATCCCCACTACTTTATTTGTCGATAAATGCATCATTTTATGGTTTGCAATTTCGGCGTTTTCTTGAGGAGAATTTTTTGGTAAATTTGAATGAGGAAACAAAATGAGGCTTCAAATTCGATTTTTCTGTTGGATCAATTTAATTTTTTATTCCATCTTTTGCTCGAAGTATTAAATTTATGTCTTTTTGTTCTATCGCTTTTGCTATAAAAGGAGAGGTTTTGGAAATGTAATTTCATTTCGCCTGTAAGAGTTCAGGCATATTGCGGAGGGGATAAAACGAATTGAATTATAATGAATTGAGAGTATGGTAATATATTGAAACAATTCGGAAGAAAGAAAGCGCGGGAAGTAACTTGAAATCGTCATTAATGTGATTCAGAATATTGGTTTAATATTTTTGTTTTTGCGTCGAATGTTACTTTCACATTATAATCAGACTTTCAAATAACAAATAATCGATTATTTTACTGAACAAGTCTTAAAATTTGTGTCTTTTTGCTGTGTTTTGGAATTTGTGCTTCGTAACCCTTAATAGTTTTCCTCCATTGTGTCTTTGCAGATAATTTTTATTACAAATTTACATGTGGATATTCCGTTGTTCGTTAAAGCATAAATGTAAAATATTATACTTTATTGTAGATGGAAAAATAACAATTTGAAAATGAAGAAAAGTAATTTTTATTTAAAGGAAAATAATAGGTAACTAGGATTTATAGGAGAATATTCCTTTTAAAACACATAAAAACAAAAATAATCTTAATTTTTGTAATGATTTTATTTATTCTAAAATCCGTTTTTAATATAAATATGCAACTCTGAATTCGAGTGAGTGAGTGAAGATTAACGTCGCACTGTTCAGCTACACGAGGGCTTTTGGCGACGGACCACGTAATTTTGAACCATGGTCAAGTGACGTGGACGACACCTGAGCTGGCACCCCCCCTCTCCTAACTACCACACCACACCAACGGGAGGACGTTTCAGCTCTCGACAGATTTAGCGTGCATCGCTGCCCTACACGGCGGGTCTTTAGTAGTACTGGGCTCGAACTCGCGACAAAGCCAGCCACGATCCGATGCCTATACCACTCGGCTACCGCGGCCATAAACTCTGAATTCGAAGTATGTGAAAAATATAATTCCATTGTGAACGTTATTTGACTTTTTTTTTTCATTGTGAATTTGTCCTCTTTCTTAATCCATTCAAAATTTTTCTTTTGAGAAAGCAATTCTTATTTTCAAGTTAGATACTATCCCAAGCTGCAAACTCACTGTCAACTGCGGCATTTTTTAAAGATAGCTAATTACTCTTTCAGTCAACTTTACATGATTGTCTTAAATACATTTTCTTATCTTCATATAAAGTACCTTTAAGAAATCCAACGAGGTTAATCATTGTATTTTAAAATATTTTTTAATTCCACCATCACTATTTACTTATGATTTTTTTTTCTATATTTGAGTCGTTTCAAAAATTATTTCAGGACATATTTGGGTAAACAATATGGATTTATTTGGATAAACAATTATTCAAATTTTAAGATTTAATGGTACAGTTAAATTTAAAACACATCACATGTGTGTTTTACGCAATTATTTCTAAAAAATATCTTAATGTATGCAAAATTTCGAAAAGTAACTTAATAAATTTGAATGAAAAAATAATAATAAATAAAACCTTAAAATGCGTTTGACTTATTCTAGCAGTACATTTTCTAAGAGAGGGAACCTAAATAAACACCATTAGCATTGCATTAGGTCAGGAAAAAAACAGGTTTTTCTTGATAAAATTTCAGATTTGTTATTTTAAAAATGATATAGATTCATTTTCTTATTTAAATTTTATAAAGAGCTTTATACATGAATAACATTCTTCTTCTTTTTTTAATTTTAAATCTCTGCTTCAGATTCAAACAAGTGCACTTTAAACGTTAAAGGAATAATAAAGAAATATACCAACAATTAAAAGACGTTTTTCAAACCCATTTCGGTAAGGTAGTTCCTCCACTTATTATTCAATAAGCATAACGATCAAAATAATTGATTCCTCTGGTAAGATAATTTGGACCCTCTCCCAACTAAGACCCCCTCAAAGAGAAGGAAAAGAAATAAAAAGGGAAAAAAAGAAATCTTTTATTTTCCTTCATTCGTTCTGAATGATTGGTTTCGCATAATAATCACCAACAAAAACATAAGGAAAACAGAAGAAAAAAAACTGTAGAAAGGGAAAACATGTGTAGAGAATATTCCATTTGAGGGGGAATTAGGGAAACTTTCAGCTGACAAAAGAGGAAAAGCTATTTGTGCATGCTTTTGTGGAAAAGTTTCTTTTCCCGATTTTCTTCCCTATATAATGGACAGATCGTATAATTGCTCAAGAGAATCGAGTGTTCTTTCAAACTCTGGGTTTAGTAGTCTTTTATTGATTCTGCATTTCGATAACTACCACAAAGGACACTGAGACTCCAATGCGATTCAATGTTCTTTTCAATCTTTTAACTTTGTACTAATTTTATTTTATTTCCTTAAATTGAATTTTTTATAACATCGAATTAAGGACTGTATTAGAAAGCAAAGTTTCATTTTTATTTTTATTTTAATTTGAAAGCGTTAATTGTATGATTCTTGAATCACTACTGAATTTTTCAAAACTTAGCTCTTGAGAAATCTAAGAAAAATATTGTAATTAATTTCGTTTTTAACCTCTAAAATGTAGCTAATCATCTTCTATAAATTATATATGTGTAATAGTCAATGAATTTCAAAGCACTACTAGTAGTAATTAATTATATGGATATATCATGCATAAAAAGCACCCACACCGCTAAAGAATAAATTTAACTGAAAAATTACTCAGGCTAAAAAATTTGTTTAAAAAATTAAATTGTTTAGTTAATTACTAAAGAAAAACAAAGCATAAGAAAGCATAGTAAAAAAAAAAGCATAATAGAAACTGGAAACTAATGTTTTATGAAATAACTGCATATAGTCTGAATCGTAATATCTTAAATAATATCGATATTATATTAAAAACTTGTTTTAAACTTCAAATGCATTTAAAAAATATATTATAGATTTAGATAATTACATTTGAATCATATATTTTAATGTTTATCAGCGCGCAATATCCAGTTTTATCGTGGTATTTACTATACAATAAATCTTTAAGTTTGTTGGAGGGAAGATTCGTTCTGGGTACCTTCCGTTCCGAAGGAATGCAAGTACTTAACCGATTACGCCAAAACGATGGTCTTCGCGTGATATTGGTACTATTTCATATAGATATCACACCGCCATAAGTTCATTCATGAAAATAAAAGTTGTACTGTTGTCAGTAGAATAATTTGTTAGTAGCATGTTTTCATCAATATCTTGTTAACTTACTACTATTACCATTTACTAAATTTACCATTCGATGTTAATAATTATGATAGCGTGAGTGTATATTGCTGTGAAAATCACAAAAATAACTTTAACTTCTTACGGAAAACCTATATTTTATATCATTATTTTAAAATTCATAAGAAACGGAATTTTTTTCTTTTTATTTCATGTATTCACTTAATCTATATTTCTTCATGGTACTTTAACTTTCAATAAATTATTCATACGTGCTTCATTAAAAATTGAGAAATATGATATTAAGCTACTTTATTATATGTTTTAACTAAGTATAATAAGAAAACACAATTTCTTCTATTTTCTCTTGATTTCGAATATTGTTGCGTACATTTTCTAAGAGCACATTTTTTAAAAAAATAAATCTCTTATAAGAAATATTAACATTACAAATAATTATTATTTTTAGAAAAAAAAATTGAAATTCATAATTTGAAATCCTTATTATTAGAATATAATTTAAAATTAATTTATCCTCGTGAAAAGTTATATGTAAACTTAAGAATATTAATTTTTACTTAAGGATTTATTTCTTCCCCTAAAAATACTAGTTCCAAAAATGTCAAAATGCTTAATGTTCGCCAGTCAAACATAGGTCTGAAGTTCCAAGATAGATTATTATAATGTTTAATAGACATTTAGCGTGAAAGATAAATTAATAACACTCGAATAACTGAGCAAGAATCAAACGTCTCCAACAAAAGCTTCATTATTCATAGAGAACAAAATGTTCCATATGTTTGCCTTGGTCTCAAAGCCTTTTTTTCACCGGAAACTTGTTTAGACCTCGGGACGTGCTTTACAAACTGGGGATGAGAATTTATCTCGCCTTTCAAAATTCAAACAATTCCCCAAGCCCTCTTTTACGACTTAAAAGAAGTTGGCAAGAATTCAAGAAAGCTCAAGAAAATTGTCTTTCTTGTCTTGGAGACCCCTGTCTGCACGATGAATGGTAGTACCATTGGTCGCAAGAGAAGAATTGCTTTCGCTTTGCTCACTAGTTGAATTGATCCGTGTAATGCAAACAATGACGTCTAACTGATGCTACCCCATATGATTTTTTTTTCATGTTCCGTTTCCCCCTTTCCCCCATTCTTTTCGTTGAATTCAATGGACTTGTAATGTAGGGTGGGTGTAAAAATGTTCTTTCTGTTTATTTATTAATGTTTTTTTTGGCGGAAAAAAGAAGAAACGTTAGAGGGGATAGTCGCAGAAGTGAAAGTCATTTCATCCATTTCTATAGATAAAAGAAATTGGGAGAAACATTAGAATATGAATAAAGAAAGTCAGGATTGATCACCGGAATATGCATTGAAGAGATGATTATTTATTTTAGCTTTGCAATAACACATGCATTTTTTGTGAAATAATGAGGTTTTTACAGCATGATGAAATGAGAGGAATCATTGTTGGATGGCCGGTTTCTTAAAGTAAAACAGTGTTGTTGTTTTTTCAGAAAAAATAAATAATCAAAGGGAGCGCATATATGACATTGAGGCCATTGGAAAGTATAATTTGCATCTTTTAGTTTTAAAGAATTCATTTAAGTTAGACATTTCGTACTTAACATTGCTACTAATATATGGCTGCAATGCATTTTTGTATTCAACTACTGTTTCATATCAACAAAATATTCTCACATACATAAATTAATTATGGGCATGTAGTTATTGTATGCAGTGCTTTTTTTATATTTTTTTAAGAATTCAGAATAATGACTTAATGATAGACACTTTAAACGATCTTAAAAATATATCAAATTAATTTATGTAGTTCATAAACTACATAATTAATAATTGTATTCAACTAGCTAACCAGATTTTTTCTGTTACTTTTTATTTTCTTAGCGTAGACCAAAAACAGTTATTTCGAGTTTTTAATAATGGAACTATCAACTAAAAAGATTATTGAGGCAAACACTATGTTGGCACGCAAAATGAGGATTGATTTATTACAGGGAAAAAGGTTTTGCTGCTATAAAATGTGCAAAATAAATTCAGCAATAAAGCATGAAGTAACTTTAAATTAAAAATAGAGGCATTAAAATAAAAGAAGTTATGTAATTTGCGGATAATTAATGATTATTAGTATATCACTATTCTTATCTAGTATGATTATATTTCCATTTTTAGTACTGCTTCTATAAAATAAATTATTTTCAAAGCACAAGGATTTGCACTACAAAACTCTCCATCCAAACACTAAACAGATGTATAACATTTAAACATCCGTAAACAAAGTTAACAATTAATTCCTTATGAATCCAAACAAAATACTTTTGAAATGTGGTCTTAATTCCAGAGGGTAGTTGCTTCCAACCGAGCGTAAGATACAAACATTTAAAAGCATATTTTGACATCAATTGCAGTTCAAAATTAACGAGTCTGTTCTTCCAATAGCTCGACTCACTTCATTTGTCTTCGTTGAGCTCCAGTAACATTCGGAATGAATGCCAAGCTACGAGAAAGTATAAATGGCGTGGAGTAAATCACGCTTTCTAAGTCCTGGCAGGACATATTGCGGTCACCAACTGTGCCGAGAATGTCTTGAGCATACAGATGTCTTATTTTTAAACGGAAATATTCTTTCTCTTGCATTTCCAGGGTGATTTGAATGTAAAAGAAAGAACATATTTATCACGTGCTAAGTATTTCGCAGTGTAAGTGTATGCTAATGGCTTGCAATATTGATGGAGGGTGCTGTGATCACAAGGAAAAGTTTTTAGAACCATTGTAACCGCCTTTGTTGAATATATCTGTCTCCAACCTTGCATTTAGTTAAGAATCGTGTGTATCATAAAACTAGTCAGATACATGTCAAGTCTCTTGAATTATTTTTGTAAAATATAGAAAATGAGAAATTTTACCAAAAAAGGATTGCAAAAAAAACAAAAAAACATCCAAAATTCTAATTATGAAAAGGACTTTATTCTGAGTTTGATTTAAATCATATAGACAGTTGAAACAATCTTACAGCAAAATTTTGAAAAAATAGCTATATACAATAAGGATGATTTAGAAGAAGTAAAATTACAGCTATGTGTAGTACTTCATGATGTAAGTTGAAATTAGGAAGATTACTTTCTTTTATATTTCTTTGTTTTTAAACTCGTATTTAATGAATTTTATGTGTGGAATTTTATTTTAGGAAACAAGTTATATTCCTAAAACACGGCTAAATATTGTAACTTTGATTACGCCACTAGGAATAGGAAAGAATGAAGAGGGTGATAACATGACTAATGTAATTTTGGAAAATATAATTATATTAATGTAACTATTTAAATAAAACAACTCCTTTGACATTTAATGTAATTTGGATTAGTAGTTAAATTTCGGATTTTGTATTTTATGCACTTATTTCATGGTTTGTAATTTAAAATTGTTTGCTGGATCTATTTGTTATTGATAAATACTGTATTATATAAACCTTAAAGCCAATTTAATCAAGGAAATTAAAAAAGTAATATGCATTCAATATGCATTCATACATATACGTATATATATATATATATAATAAAATTCTAGGTTCTATACTTCTTCACTTTTTTTTATTTTTATTATACTATATGTGTATATATGTGAAACATACTATTATATCATAATAATAATATTTAACTGTAAAATATTTTGATTTGAAATTCCAAATAAAATAAAAATACTAGTTTGTCGTCTAAAAATAATACAAAGAAAAGGATTTTTAAAAAAGAAACGTAAACGTTTTGTTAAGTATAATGATATAAGCATAATACTTGGAAAAAACATATGAAAAGATGTTTATACTATCGGTTTTTTGATTATCAGATACAATCATATTAAATGTCGCAACAATTATACTACATTATAAAATTTGTATTGTAAGAAAATGCATTCTACATGAAATAATTGATCTAGTACGTTTTTCCCTGTTTGGAGGTTTTAGTAACATAATCTTTTTTTTATCTTAAATACTGCTGTAAGTAAAATATATCAACAAACCTAGGAAATTAAAAAAAATACAATTGCTGATAACAATTTATGTACGGAATTTCGAAGGGAAAAAATAGAAAAATTTTTACCATAAACGTGATATTTTAAACCATTAGTGTGAATACTTATATTTAAGTAACTTTTAATATAGTTATATATTTGAAGACTTATTTTTATATAAAGGAATCTAAAAATCAAAATGTCGTAGACAAAAAAAATCCACTAACTCACGTGCAATATTTAAATGTATTGTGAAATCTTTTTAAATTTTAAAAAACATATTTTAGAATACTCCCAAAAAAATGAGACAATATATAACTCAATGCTTCTTTTCTAATCTAATTAGGAAAAGATGAACAATTGGATATATTATACCATTTTTATAAGAAAAAAATATGATTTACAATTTACTTTGAAACATCTGAATATAATTTTTATATCTTGTATCTTCTATTTTCTTATACTTGTGATGTTTCTAATTTCAGAAAAAAATAACATTTTACTCATAGCCAATAACTTATATTTGTTTCAGATTTATTTGGAATTATATTTTTTTATTTCATTTTAGTATGTGTACTTAAATTTCACTAATTGTAAAGGGAGGGGGAAGCTGATGTAAACTCAGGTCATGGTAACGCCGTATTGTACATTTTAATATGAACCGGATAAAAGCATTAATATGAGAAAAAATGACTATTTACAATAATGTGTTTAATATTTTGTCAAATATTCATTAACTGTTTTATTAATTCAAAGTACGTGTAACTCAAACATACTAATTTTGTTCCAAGTGTGGAAAAATTGCTGACTTCTTTGATAACATGAATATTGAACATAAAATTCCCCAATTCAATGCATAAATAGTTACAAAGACCATCCACACTTAATAATATAGCCAGAAAGGTCCAAGCGTTGCCATTTAAAGAAAGCAATATCCCTGACAATTTTTCCGTTTGGCCTTACTAATGCCTTTTCCGCTTCCATTCTTATTACTGTCATTCTGTGGACACTAGAGTTATACGCAATGACATTTTGTTATCATTCCTTGCGGGATGGCGATGGTAGATGGAAGAAAAAGTCAGACTGTTTTTGTTGCTTTCATTTTTTTTTGTCCTTCTTTCTTTCTCTATACTTCCCTTTTCCCATCGTCCGATACTGCGAAAATTAATTCCTAGGGCACCCATCAGAACCAGCCGTCACCGTTACTCAAAAAAGAAGACCAGATATTCCACAGTATTGGCTTCAATTCGTCACGTGATGAGTTCACGATTTCTTTTGATTGGTCGACCTTCTACCAGACCTTACCATTCGTGGACGCAGAATCTGATTAAAACGAGAATCCTAAAGTTTTGAAAGTAACTAGCTTAATATGCTTTAAGAGTAGGTTGTGTCGTAGAAAATGGACGGAATTTCCACTTTATCATGGTAATATAAATATAACAATTGAGCTTCTGTTTCTTTTTTTCTGCAGTAAAAATGTCGTTCTTTGGTAAAATTATCAATATGAAATCTGTTTCACGGACAATAAAAATATTGGCATTTATATTGCTGTAGTTTAAATAACTTTTATGTCCGTACTGGTTCCCTTTTATTGCAGAATAATTCACGACAGGATTTTTTATTTGAATGTAATGTATTCTAGCTTTTTAAGGTGCGCCTTTACAAGGAATTCGTTCTTTTATGTAACAACAATTTTAATACAGACGACACACATAAAAATTTATGACTGATCTATAAAATCTCCCTCTTCATGTTTTTTTACCAAACAATGGGCTTTAATAGAAAACACAAACTTAATCGCATCTTCCTGAGTTAAGAAAATAAATCAGGAATTTCTATTAAATATTATTAATTTTTAATAGATGCGAGCGAATGAAAAACATAAAAAAAAGAAAACTCTAACGAAAGCATTTTGGTATCATTTTGCTTCTTGTATTTTCAAAAGAAATGTGTTCTTTTCGAAAGGAACATGAAAAATCATGCGAAAAAATATGAAATACAGAAAAATACATGAAATTCTCCTGTTAAATGTAAAAGCAATTATGTATTACAACACGAGAAAAAATGCAATGTTAGTATTTTAACTGCTGATAATTTTAAAGAATATTGTTACGTATTAGAAATAAAAAAATAATTTATTGAAAATCATTTTAAATGACATTTTGTTTGAAAAATATTGAAATTTTTATGAAGTATTTTAAATTATTTTTTAAGCAAGTTGACCTGAAAAAAGTTTATTTTCTCACATTTTTCATTTTAATTAATATTTTGTTGAATTTCATCGTCTAAATTCAATACTTGAATTTCAATTTTATGCCACTGAATCCATCTTTAAGATTATTAAACTTGAATATAAATTTAAACGTAATTTAGGCCATAAACCTGAACCAGATAATATTTATTTAATATCTACCAGTATACTAAGAAAGGGTTCATCATGAATCATTAAACATTTTTTTTTCGAAATTTATATTTCTACCCTCAATTGTCTCCTTATTCTCTATCCATATATATATATATATATATATATATATATATATATATATATATATATATATATATATATATATATATATATATATATATATATATATATATATACCGAATTGGGCAAAAAGTCCCTAAAAACTTTAAAAATTCATAAAATCCGGAGAAATGACCGAAAAAAAAACTGTTTGCAGGATCAGCATTAGTATGTCTCGGGATTTTTTTTAAGCTAGAAAAAAAATAATTCGAAAATCATCCGTTAGGTGGTGCTGTTACAAGCGTGTGTGGTGGAAATATGCAAATTAGACGGCTATAAAAACCTTTGCTCTCAATGAATCCACATTCATTTCACCATTACAAACAGTGAATGTGAACAAGAATGCTCAGTGCGCCGGATAAAGCTTTGTTGGTGAAGTTATTTTACATGAACGAGGAATCAGCGACCATTGCCTTGCGTAAATTCCGAGTTCAGAAAAATGTGAAGAGTGGAAAAGGCCCTTTAACACCTGAAGGTCTCTTAAAGCTTGTTAAACGTTTTGAGGAAACTGGAAAGCTAGAGGATCGAGCACGAGCCGGACGACCATGCTTGAAAGAAGCACGTGCACCCTGCATTGCTGTCGAAATGGAAGCGATTGCGTCCAAAGCAGCTTCAGGGACCAGCAGTGCTCGTGAAGCTGCCAGACGATTGTGCTTACCACCATCATCTGTCCGCAATATTCTTCGTCGAATCCTCCAGCTGTACCCATACAAATTGCAATCGTGCCATGAACTTTTGCCTGCAGATACCGCACAGAGGGAAGCATTTGCGAAGTGGGCCTTCTATAAAATGGAACAGGATCCCACATGGGTTTTTAACATCTTGTAGACAGATGAAGCTCCTTTCTCGCTTCATGGTGACGTTAACAACCATAACTGTCGCATTTAGGCGACCTCTAATCCACGTGAGTACACACAGAAGCCATTGCATTCCCCAAAAGTGACAGCATGGTGTTGTTTCACGGGTTCATTTATCATAGGACCTTTCTTCTTTGAAACGCAATGCCCAGTAAATGGATGGATAACAGAAACGGTAAATGCTCAGCGTTATCTAACGCTTCTGTGGGAGACTGTCGTGCCATGTTTAATTCAAAGAGTTCAGATTTCGAATGTCACGTTCATGCAGGATGGAGCAACCAGTCACACTGCCAACCCGGTTAAGGCATTCCTGATACAGACGTTCGGGGAAGACAGAATCGTTAGCAGGCGCTGCAGGTACCCATGGCCTCCAGATTTAACACCGACAGACTTCTGGTTGTGGGGATATTTGAAATCTCGCGTGTATCTATCCGGTCCATCAAGTCTGTCGGAACTGAAAGATGCGATCCGCAGAGAAGTATCCTCCATACATCCGACATGTTGCCCTCTGCCGTTGCTGGATTTGTCACTCGTCTGGAGTGTCTTCTCCCCTGTGGTGGTGGTCATGTGGAACATACTCTGGTGTAATAAAGTTGTGAAAGTTTTCTGTTCATTATATTTATGCATTGTTTCTTTGATTTGCGTACATCAGCGCCACCTACCGGATGATTTTCGAATTATTTTTTTTTCTAGCTTAAAAAAAATCCCGTGACATACTAATGCTGATCCTGCAAACAGTTTTTTTTTCATTCATTTGTCTGGATTTTATGAATTTTTAAAATTTTTACGGACCTTTTGCCCACCCGGTATATATATATATATATATATTCTTCCATTTATTTATTTTTTAAAAATATATTTTTTTAATATTTTAGGCGCTTTCTTTATTTTTTTAAAAAACTTTTTAATATTTATCCAAGCTTTTTTTAAAATATATTATCTATTTTATATTATCTATTTACTTTAAAATATTGTTCATTGTTTTTATTTAAAATTTAACTTATGTTTAGTTTATTTTAAAATTCCTTATGTTTAGTTTATTTTAAAATATCTTACTGGTTAGTTTAATCGCAAAAATACCTATTCAGGTGGCGCCATGGTTTTTTCCTTCTTGTGTTGACGTTTCAATCCTTTACATCATTTCGCGTGGTATCTTAACATAGAAGCTTGATTTCTTGATTTCCAGTCTTTTTTTTTTACATGTAAGTTTTTATCCTAATTTTTTATTATTATTATTCCTCTCATTGGTAGATTCATTATTGTTCTCTTTTCTTAATTTCTTTTTAAAAATTGTCAAGTTCTTCATCCACGTGTTGTTAGGCTTAACTTTTCTACATGGCTCAATTTTTCCCCTATTAAGTCGAAAATGTCGTCTGTACGGGGAAGGTTGGATCCATAAAGCATTGCCAACCTTAAATCACTAGCCCAATTCAGCGAGAGCTTCAGAAATCATAATAGGTCTCCAGTTTAGTCCAAAGACTTGTTAGTATCTACATTTCTTGTGTCTGATGAATTCCAATTTCTTCCTTTTTTAGCACTTTACGTTCTAGTACTTCTTCACTTTTATTTTATTAAACTATATATATATAGAGAGAGAGAGAGAGAGAAGAGCTGAATTTAATTTTAATATCATCAAAGTGCCTTAATGGAATTCTAATTTATCAATATCTATATATAGAAATTTCATTTTTAACTATATTTACCGCAATAATGTATTAGTTAGCGATAAAGCTAATATTTTTTTAAATATTAAAAAAAAATTTAATCACTGTATTGAACATGGATACCCTGCTAACAACTTTCTTTGTAATTATATTTATAATGGTTTTTTTATGATACAATTTGTATTACTGTAATTATTTTCTATTATGTTTTGTAATGTTTTTAAAATTTAAACAATATCTAATTTATTCTACAATTATTAAAAAGATGGCGCCACATGCTTATTTTTTAAAAAAAATTTAATTTATATTTTTTGAGTTTCTTTTATATTTTACGCTAATTTTATATTATTATTATTTTTATGTTTTTTAAAAGTATATATATATATATTTCTTATTATCGTATCGCAATTAATTTTATGCGGTTCTGCTGTCATCCTATTTGGCGGGAACACGTTACTGCACTCTTGGCCATCGTTTTAACTCCGAATTAGTAGGTTATGTTTATGTTCCTATGTTATTTAGGTTAATGATTTTTTAATATTTAAATTCTACATATATAACTCTTTCCTTTCCTTTTGGTACATAGTATGACAAATTACAGGTGAAGGTTGGCGCCGCAAAACTTGTTTAAACCTGCAATCCTGGTTCCTAAGGCCAGGAATTTGTCTTTATACTATGTGCCTTCTTCCTATTTTTAGTTATCTTAGGTATATAACTATATGTTTATTTTTATATTTTTGTTTATATATTTGTATATATGTATATATATGTATAAATTTATACATATGTGTATGTATATGTATATGATTATATATTGAAAAATATTTTTATATTGGATCTAGCTGTACCCTGCCACGCGTTGCTGTGGCTCAATCTTGTTTAACAGAAAGGACATATATTTTCAGTATGTTAAATAATTTGCATTGCACGTATGATCTTTTATAAAAAAAATGTATAAATATATATACGAAAAACTTTCCTAAACTGATATTTATAATTTGTTAACCAAAGGCTTGAAGTTATTACAGCTTATTTTTGTCCTTATGTCATGTTATGAACCTAAATTTATTTACATTGTCTTTAAAGTGGCGACCTCAAGTTTGAAGATAAATTTTAAATGGCTCCACTCTGGATTCATTGAGGGAATTGGGTTAGTTTTACAATGCTTATGGATATTTTTATTAAATCAGAGGTGTGTTCACAAATGCACATTTATCCAAACAATGTCACTTGGAAACATGAATTGTATTTCCTGATGTCATATAGGAAATGTTTTGATTCCGCAGTATATCTAGCAAGCAAAATTTGTAATGGCTCTGTTCTCTGAGTTGAGGCAGTTTAATTTTTTCAGTGGTACAAAACATTCCTTTGGTTTCTCCCTTAAATTCCAGAACATTGCAATAAGGATACACTTCTATCATTGTGTAAATGAGAACATGCTGCCTGAACCTAGAATCTTCCATTGGGTTGTACCGGAATGTAAGTTGACTGTTATTGTGCTCACCACAAAGTCATGTTTGACGCAGATGTGCTGTTTTGGTTAACATCTTTCTGATGTTGTAAAACATGAATGATGTGCTCGCAAATGAACTTCCTCAAGTCTGGCTGCATGTTGCTTTGCTGTGCCCTCAGCCTCTGTTTGTGACATTCTTTGTCTGCTTTTCTCGTTTGCTGATATCCATTCTTTCTCAGTTTGATGTGCAATTACACTCATTGTAGTACTTTTGCCTTGCAAGTATGACAACCTAAGTTTGATTTCCCTCAAGGCATTATTTTTATCTAGTGAAGTCAATTGACTGCACTTAAAAAGAAAAAAATTCAAACAAAGCATATAAAAGTTCTAAAAAACTTAAAACTACACTTGAAAAGAAAAGAAAATTAAAACAAAAACATATAAAATTTCAAAACATGACAAAAAAAGAAAAATCAGAAACAAAAAGAAAAGGAAAAAATAAAAAAAATGCTAATGAAATATTTAACTTTAGACGTGCATCAATTGACACAGCTGAAATTCAACGCAATGAGAGGCTGAAGGTATTTTTAATCGAATACGCCAGGAAAATTCCAATATAAACACGGATTTTGCAGCAGAAAACTACGACAAAGTGTTGATAATAATGGGAGTATTTTTGCAATTCACAATTCGATTAGTATTAGCAATTGTTATCAACAAAGTTAAGGGCCTATCTTAAAAACAGAATGGCTTATATCTAGACACAGGCAGCTTTTCACATGGACAATTATTTGTTATTTGTGTACTTAAATATTAGCATCACCACAGCCAAATTACCGCCATGCAAATCGCAACATTTTCCCTCCATTTCTTTTTTCATAAAAAAATGTTAGAATCTTTATTGCTTAAATATTAAGGTACGATATACATGGCACCAATTTTGTTACAGTGATGCTAATACATTATTACTGATGTGTGTTACAAAGCAGCAGTCACCAATTGGTGATGCGTGAAAAATTTTGTATGGTATGCAGAAAAATTGGGAAATTATTTATACTTTTATGAAGATTCAGTTTAACAACAAAACAACATATTACGGAACACGAATTATTCTTTACTAAAAGCTTTTAGTTACTGAAATAACTAAACAAAAAAACATAATTCCTGAGGTTAGCAATTTTTGGTAACCTCAACCATTTTTTGGAAAATTGTACGCAAAACACTTCAGTTTGTTGATTGTTGCTTTTCATGAAGCTTATTTGGTTCACTCCTAGAAGAGCCCACACCCTTGGCGTGAACTACTTTAATTGGCGATAATTGCGACACCTCTTGGTAACCCTACTTTTTTAAACACTACATACGACAACCCTAACTATTTCTAGCATTTTCGCATTTTGTGGGTGCGCATTTCGAATTTAATTTTGTTGTTGGTCTCCGGGCTGGTTGCGTGTGTGAGGGAATCTACTTTAGAATTTTTTACTTTGTTGAATGCGAAAGGTAAGAAAGAATTGATTGAATGGTGTATGAAGGAAGGATTGATTGCTTCGAGTTATGAATGTCCTAAATGTAATGATCAATAATGGTCGGCAATAAAACGCTTTCTTCGAAATCATGCCAGCCACGCCGAATGTATGTTCGACCATTACCTCGCAGAATAAATATGGCGGCGTTCACACGATCATTCGCTTAGCGATGAGACCTTTAAGACTTTTTTTAAAATCTGTTGTTACGCTGTCCCCTCCATTCGGAAAAGATCAGCAGTAAGAAGTAAGTACTGTTTTTATATTTTTATCTCAAATGTTTAATTTCTGTATTACATATATTTTCATTATGCATCCACCTTATCCCGCTATATTTCCTTGCCATCATTGTCGCTTTCGCTTGGCACCATCATGTTCTGGCATGGCGCCTTTTTTGGTTTGTCGCCAAGGGTGTGGGCTCTCCTAGGATTTTACTGCTTATTTTCAAGGCATAGAAGATTAAATAAAGACGTAAATATAGCTATAGTGCTCCACCACATAGAGGTCAATCCTATTAGTGAAACGATAATTATAAAGTTATACATTAAGTGGTTCATGAAGTGTTGAAAAATGGCAACTACTGCTCTAAAGCAGGCACAGCAGACAATTTCTGTATATATACAGACAATGAAGCAACACAAAATGTCTACTCATAAGCATTGTAAAATTAACCCTTTCACCTCAAGAAGAGTCATTTAATTTGTTTTCAAACTTGGCACCTCTTTTATGGAGACAATGCAAATAATTTTAGATTCATACCATGACAAAAAAACCCATAATAACTTGGGAGTATTCTGTTAAAAAATTACAAATGAAATAAATATGTTTAAAAAAGTTTTGTTAATGTATATTTCCACATTTTTTTATAAAAAAAATCATACCTTAAGTGCAAGCAGTTAAAGATATTAGAAATGTGTGCTTTCTCTTTTCTTTCTTTTTAACCAGACTGAGCCACAGGAAAACATGATTGGGTACAGCTAGCTAGCTATAACAAACTTAAATGATAAAAAGCTATCAAAAACCAATTATTAACAACAAATTATCATTTTGATAAAATCACCAAAAAAAGTTGCAAACAAAGGTTCTTGGGTACTGTTGCAACTATATCAACCCCGATTTTGTTCGCATCATACACGGTGAATTGGCAATTAAGTTCTAATGTTGCCAATATGGTTGCGATAATACATAAATATCAAAGCAAGCACAAAATATACATCAGAAATACATATCCATACATATATCCATTTATATTTCACAGTAACACCAAATAAAATGTTGAAATCACACAAAATAGATATTTCGTGAGTCTAATGTTATTGCCCCAACTATTAAAAACTACAATAAATATTTCGTGGAAAAATTCACTACCAAGTGCAAAAAAAGTATTATTATTATGCACAAACAGGCATAGAATGTTCTTCCCTTATTGAATGCATATTGCAGTATTTGGCGTTGTCTTTTGATTTTAGGTAAATGGCCGACTAAAGAAAAAATATAAGTACCATAAAAAATTATATATTAATTTATTTTAGATTCATCGGAGAATGATAAAATACCGGAAAGTCCGGCATATAACGCACACCCATACTTTCAAGCTGCAATTTTTAAATTTTAGGTATATTCGCTATATAATGTGCACCCCTTTTTTACGAAGAAACCTGAAATGTACAAATGCAATGCTGTTATGTTTAGAAGCGATTTATTCAAGGTGTTTATCTAAGCAATTGCAAAAATAGTATACTTTTAGAACTACCACCTTTTAAGTTCAATAAGAATGTCATGTCTTTTAAATAAATAGTATTTCGAAATATTTAGAAGTTTAACTTTTTTATGCTCATTTATTTTTTAATTTTTAAAACCCTCATTTTTATACCCAGCGTATAACTCACACCTGTAAATTTCAATCTTATTTTTTGTGTTCAAAGTGCGCGTTATAAGTAGGATTTTACGGTAGGTGGAAGATTTTAATCGGTATACTACTCGCTAAACACATACAAAGTGTACAGAATTAAATTTAGTATTTTATATATAAAAATTATCCAAAGTAAATATTCTGTGCTTAAAAATAAATTGAAAAATGATATACAATACAAACAGTAATTGACATAAAAAGAGCTGAACTATCTTTATCAACGCGAAAGTAAAATTTGAAAAAATAATTACAATCTTATAACAACCTGCTTCCTCAACATGTATTTGAGCCCTCTGTCTGTTTTGCTCATTCACTGATGCTTACTCTAATTTGATCAGCATTTATCCCTCGCACTGCGTTTGCTTGGCCAGTATGATGACCTAAGTTCCGAGTTTCTGCAATACAATTTTATGTACTCAAGCCAATTGACTGCAGTTAAAGTGAAGGTTTAAAGAAAAACATATGGAATTACAAAACAGCTCTGAGTGGGCCTTGTATCCGAATTCCTTTGTGGCCCTTTTTCAGATATGAGCACCATGTAAGTGGAATTGTAATAACATTCGTTGGGGCTCCTGCATCATTGATACAGCGGTAGCTCTACGTCCCTGACAAAAACAAACCATAATAATTTCCAGTATTTTTTTTAACAAATTACTAATGGAATCTGTTTAAGAACGTAATAATCTTATAAAGCAATGAAAAACAAAATAAGGTTAAATATTTTGATGACTCATAATCAGAAAATCTTAGTTTTAACATTTGTATTTCAATACTAACATCAAATGAAAGGTACTTACGTATTATCGCAACCTATTAGCGATATTGTATAAAACGAAGCACGATTGCCGATTCCGCGCGTACAACATCTGCGAAAATGGAATGGCCAACTTTGCAAGTTATCCTTAAAGTTGGCGATTGTTGCGATAATACGTAAGAATCAAATGAAGTTTAAAAAGTTGTCTAAAAAATAAAAAAAACATTACTATTAAATCTCCGTCGATTAATTTCGTCACATTAAAATATCTCCAAGTGGGGAAAAAATATTGTTTCCAAACATTGAATGTTATATCGCGGCATTTGGCTACGTCTGTTTATTTCAGGTAAATGGTTGACGGAAACTATTTGGTAGAAAAATAAGTAGCGTACAGAAGTCAATTATGTTAGTTTCATTTTCGCTTCATAAAGAGAAATAAATTTAGCTTAAAATTACAGAAAAAACACGATGTAGAATTTAATCAAAGTCGTAAACATCCAGCGATAATGCTATCCAACTGTTGCCAAACCTACAAAACAATATTTGAGTTCTTGAAAGAATAATTTTTAAAAAAAGATTTATTCGAAAAATAATCCCAATTACGTATCAAAGGACTATAAATAGATAAATATGACAACGCATAAACATAACCATAGAAGAGTTATACATTAATTTGGAAAAATCTAAGCGTAAAGTTTAAATTTTCGCATTTAGTGCGAATCGTGACGTCGTATGACGTCATAACACAAAAAATCACTTAAAAATTAAATTAAAAAAAATTTAGAGAGAATTTCGAAATGAAAAGCACATAAGATCCTGACCAGAGACAAATGCAACGTTGTGTCAATATTTCAGATTAATCCATGCAGAACTTTTTTAGTTATGCGCGCATACACAAACCAACAGAACATTTATATATATATAGATATATATATATATACACAGTCCAGTCATATTAATGTGACCACTGTAAAAAGCCAGAATAACCATCTTTCGCAGAGGGGAAAATAGTCATTTAGGATCCTCAAGGTATTCACTAGGATGTTGAGCCATGCCGACTCTATTGCTGCACTAGATTACGCGCGTGAGGATCCATGACGCGAACAACCCGATCGAGAGGGTTCCATAGATTATTGATTGGGCTTAAGTCAGGTGAGTTTTCTGGACACGGAAGAACGATAAACTGATCCTCGTGCTCTTTGAACCACGCACGTACGCTGTCAGTTGTATGACACTCCGCAATGTCCTGCTGGTAGATGCCACCATCCTGAGGAAAAACAATGCGCATAAAGGGGTAGACATGGTCTGAAACGACAGATGCGTACTTCTATTGATCCATCGTGCTTTCCACAATGATGAATAAACACAGAAAATTTAAGGAAAACATTCCCCAGACCATAATGCTCCCGCCTCCAGCCTGAAACTTGCCAGCAATTGTTGCAGGGTGTTTGCTTTTAGACGTTTCATGCCGTATTTGCCACCAACCATCCGTCCGATGGAGTATAAAGCGTGATTAATCAGAAAACTCTACCTGTCGCCTCTCATTGGATGCCCAGTTGCGGTACCTAATGAAAATTCCAGTCTTCGTTGCTGATGAGAAGCAGTCAGCATAGGTGCATGAACCAGGCGCCTGCTTCGGAGAACCAGACGCAACAACGATTGCTGAACAGTAGTTTGGAAGACACTGTTGGTAGCTCCTTGGTACATCTGGTTGGTATGTTGCTTAACGGTAGCACGTCTATTCTCCCGAACTCACCTCTGCAGCCATCAGTCACCTCTATCCCCCTATGGCTCGTGGTACACCACATTTGCCACGTCACTGATTTTGGACGATCCCATTTTGCCATGCACGGTATACTTTAACCACGGTGAACAGTCCACAAACTTAGCCGTTTCGGAAATGCTTCCAACCTTTTCCCGAAAGCCAAAAATTATGCCGTTTTGGACTTCGGATAACTCTTTACATGTTTGCATTACGCCAACGACTGTAGTGTTTTCCGAAGCCCTCACACACTCTTTATATACACTCAATAGCACTGCGATGCCAGCATCCTTCTGTGATTGGTTATTTAACGTCAAAGTCGAAAGTACGTGGTGGTCACATTAATGTGACTGGACTGTATATATATATATATATAATTGCAACGACTTTATCTTCCAAAAACTAAAAATACATACTCTTTAAAAGAGGGTAATTGAATCTTGCCTCATCCACGTATTTGCATCTATCAGGAAAGTCTTTACTGGAAATCCTATGTTTATATTAGCTTTCGGTTCACCAAAAATATAAGTAGATCTCTGGAGCGAACAAAGAATTCTTTTGTGACTGTCTTACATTTTGGCACATGTTTGTTCGTGACTCTTTGATTTGCTGTAATTCGTGGTATCATTTTTATGCTAGTGAAAAATAAATACGAACGTTTAAAGTAGAAAAGTCTTGTAGAGTCTTCCACGATTGAAACCACCGGAAAAACTATTAATTCCAATACTAAAACGTCCTTAATATATCACATATATTTGTACGTATAATTTTTGAATCAATTATTTGTTCATGTAGCTTCTGAAATTTTTGTTCCCAAGTGGTATTTAAGCTTTATTTTAATAATAGCTGTATCTATAGTCTTACAACATGAAAAAAAATTATATTAAAAATCCCACTACGTTTTTACTTTCCACTGCGACTTAAAACACGTTAAATTCAATTGGTTAATCAGAGTATCCATCTACACTCTTAGACCCTGCTACAAAGAAGCAAACAAAGCTAAACTATCCAAAGGAAGAAATAGCCTCATGAAACATTCCAAATACGTACCATCGACAAACTAAAGCCCCTGCAAGCTATAAACTGAAAAAGAAGGGTCAAAAGAATTAAATAAACTAGAAAAAGCGGGAAACCGGAAACAGAAAGAAAAAGAGCCAACAACTTAAGAAGCCTGATTAAGAGACAGGTATTCTTGAAGTGACTTAGCTGGTTTGCGTCACTTGATTTCTAAGGATGAAACCCCAGTTGAAAAAAAATTAAGGGAACAGATCTATTATTTTCTACTTCGTTTTATTTATTATTTTATTTTAATTTTAAAAGTTTGGAGTAATAACGATTTTTTTAATTGTTTGCGACAAAACTATTTGTGGTCATTTATTAATGAGAATAAAAATAAATAATTAGCTGTCATGAAATCTTCCCCTACTTTACTGATGTTGGATGGATGTTATTATTTGTTTAAATGGATTTTTTTGTATATATAAGACATATTTTCTTTGAACAAAATACTCCTAACCAGATATTTGCTACATCAGTATTGTAAAAAACTATTATTTTGACTTCCAATTTTTAAATTTATAAGCAAATAATTTAATTACTTATTAAAAACCCAAACCATGGACGGAATATTGAACTTGAAATAATAATTACATTTCATTTTTCTTCACTTTTTATCAAATTGAAAAATCTTACTAATAAACTAATAACACTTAAAATGTTTCTTTTCCATTTTATCAATTCATTTTATCAGACTATTGGTAAATCACGAATAAAATTAAAAAGAGGCACCTGTTTTATTTTAATAAATACTTATTCATGTTTTGTTACTTATTCCTTTATTGGATTTTACGTCCTATGTTTTAAAAATATTCTGTTAATTTTTTTTTAAATCGTAGGTTAAAAATATTAAAAACTAAACTTCAAACCTAAAAAACACAATTTGATAAAATTCTTGCGAGAGAATTTTATCAGCATCCTCAATTTACCTGGAGTCAATTCAATTGCATAATGAGCGACTCAACTTAGTTCTTAAATATCGCAAAACATACCTAGTGTTATAGCTTCAGTTTAGACGAAAGTGGTTTTCACTCCCATGTTGGTAAATCGTCGTTTCTCAAACTGTGGGGCGCCCCCTCTAGAGGGGCGTGATAATCCTACGAGGGGGGCGCGAGCATATCGAAAAGTCGAACATAAAAGATTTTAAAAATTACAAATTTACTGAAAGTCATTAAAACAAAATGCATTCTGACATAATAAGAAATAAAATACATATTTACACTGATATAATATACTTATAAATGTATCAATACTTCACGATGTATTGGATATCAAGTCTCTCAATACTAAGTTAAGAATAAGTTTAATAATTACTAGTGCTCTCATTGTCTTGTCATATACAAAATTGAATACTTAGCTTAGTAATTTATAAGGTTTGTGATTAAAATTGTATTATAGCTTTAACGTCAAAAAACAATGTTATGGCATTCAAACCATTTTTTTGCATAAATAGGGGCACGATGAAAAATATGATGGGAAATTGGGTGACGGATATTGAAAATTTGAGAAGCACTGTGGTATATATATATATATATATATATATATATATATATATATATATATATATATATATATATATATATATATATATATATATATATATATATATATATATATATATATATATATATATATACATATGTTTTTATTAATTATATCATTCGAAAGACATATTTTTGCTGAAAAAAATATATGCATTACTTGTGTATGTCACGATGTATCTAAAAGTTCATGAATTGAAATAATACATCATTTATAAATAACAGTAAAATTTTTAAAAAATAAAAAGCAAAAAAAAAAACAGTTAATATATTATCAAATTTTTTTATAATTTCTGTAACTTAATTTGCTTCATACCAAGGTTTTAGATGCAGTTTTACTCGAATTAGTTTTAAGTGCTTCAGTTTCCCAATTCAGTTTTAGGCTTTAGAAAAATGTACTTGAAGAATTTTTTCGCAGAATTACTGAAAAGTCTTACTCTATCAGTATCGGAATCCCGTATCTAAAATAATAATATCTAGAAGGCTGAATGTTTTATGCTGTATGTTTTACTGCATTTACTTCTTAATGAATGCTCAATTTTCTGATCTATAACTATTCATAAAACGAAATAAGTAGAATCAAAGCTGCATATCAGTTTTGAATTTATTTTTTTTTTCTCATCTATGTACCATTATTTGCGCAATATTTACATACAATTTGAAGTGAAGCGTTTAAAGTGTTTAGAAAATACGACATTTTACGTACTAAACACTCCTTTGGAACCCGACATAAAAAATAAGCTCAAAATACGAAAAAAAATCCCAGCCGAAGGCGACAAAAATAAGGTTACTGTATAAAAGAAAAAAATGGCTTTTTACCAGGAAACATACATGCCCAACCTTTACTTGAAAGTAAGGGAAAAAAAGAAATTCGATAAGGCGCTAAACTATAAAAGAAAAATATATCCAAAACGTTCTAGCCATGCATATAGTGTCGCAAAGTTATTGCAATGTGCTTCTATCAATAACATTTACCAGGATGGAATAGGACGCTGGCACTCATACACCGAAGAATCGATTGAGCTGAAAAAGCTACTAGTTGTAAGCAAAAACACCGACAATATATTTTCTGCGGTACTTTCACCTAAGCTGTGAAGTATTTGTGTAGTTATGATGCTATAAATGAGAAATAAGAAATTGCTTCTGGACTTCTAAAGTTCGATTTTGCAGGTGGATTTTTCGCCCATAGGCAAAAATGTGATTTCTTTTTGCTTTTTTTTTTTCGTGGTTAGGGATGTAAAATACTAGGCAAAATAAAAGTGGTGCAATTTATGTAATTTTTCTCTGCTTAAACGTTCGTAAATTTTACTTGAGACGCATGAGTATTTATATGAATATAAAGTTGGACAGCGCTTATTTTATGCAACTTATTACTTGAAGTGGTATTAAGAGTTTAAGATTGTAACACCGATAAGAATGGACTTAAAACTTAGAAATGTCAGAATTAAATGCTTCATTTGTGAAATATTAAATAATTCAAACAATTAAAAACTTTTTCAAGGTCATTTTTCTTTCTCCACTTTTAATCAATTTTTTTTCTAAAATTGGAACAGAATCAATATGATTTACACGCGTAAATATATATACGCTTTTATAATATTTGTAAATTAATATTTTGCTTTTGCTCCACAGAAATATTAATTATATATTTCTCTCAGCAAATACTAATACATAAATTGTAAAATCACAATTTCTATTTTTTAAGTATATTTAATAGTTTATTGAAGGGAATGTGTATCTTATAGCTGCATACATGTGATGTTTTCGTAACATAAAAGTGCTTATAGCTCATCTAAAAGTATGCAGCTACAGTTTATCTTTTAAATGAATGTATAAATGTAAAAAGTGATAGTTCTGATACTCTTAGGTAGTATACCATCGACCAGTCTCGTGGAATCAAATATTCCACAAACATCAGCAAAATATGCAACTGATTGCAGAAAAGTAGTTCCGTGCTTGCTTGATCGTAATAATAACGATAAGGGGAATTACGACACTTTTTAAATAGGTAATTTCTTTTAATTAGGTGAAATTGGTATATATGCAAGTTCCTTATTGAATTCTCATATTTAATATAAAAATACATTTTAAACATACATGCAAACCATTCTTAAAGACTGTTTTCGGTTAATGTTAAAGAATAGGACCCGAATCAGGAACATATTTTCAGATATAAGAGAAATGAAAAATTAATATTATATTCTGGCATCACTATTCCTCAGAGAACAACATATTTTATTTTTCTTCACTTTTTTGACAGAGCTGAGCCATTTCTTCTGGTATCAAATGTGTTTCGCGTTTTTTTTTTCTATACTGTAATGTTAAATGAGCTGTCCTTTCACGTGTTAAAATGAATAAAATAATACTCAAGGAATATTTTGAAATTTTAGAATCGCTATATTGGTAATAGATGTATGAGTTATAATGTTGCAAATTTTCATAAAAATTGAGGAAATTTTCTGTCTGAAAATGTGTGTGTGCTCCGCGTTTAGTTCAGGCACTCGTACTTTTACCGAAGACAGCCTTAATTTGATTTTCTGTTTCATCTATCAATTATTTTAGACACATATAAACAAGAATCAATCAGCAATATATTGTTTTGATGTAAAATTATATGCAGTAAATTTATTCAATACTTATTTCTCTAAGTTTTAAATATATATATATATATATATATATATATATATATATATATATATATATATATATATATATATATATATATATATATATATATATATATATATATATATGTATATATATATATATATGTATATATATGTATATATATATGTATATATATATATATGTATATATATATATATATATATATATATATATGTATATATATGTATATATATATGTATATATATATATATATATATGTATATATATATATATATATATATATATATATATATATATATATATATATATAAAAAGAAATATGTATTATTTATCAAAAACAAGAAATAATAGATAAAGAACATAACAAGAAATTACGTAATAAAAATATGAAAGCTGAACATGAAGAACAAAATTATAGAGAAATAAAAGAACTACAAAAAAGAAGAACCTAGCGAGTCAGAAAGCAATTTCGGACTTAGGACCGAATAAGTGGGGTTAAACTAGTTTGAAGGCGCCAACCTTCCCCCTTTGCAACTCGGTAGGAAAACCAAATAAAATAAACAAAGCTTCAGAGAATGTATAACTCAGAGAGCATGATAAAACCAATCACTACTATTATGTAACAAACTCTCCCAAACTCTTAATGCAGAAAATCACAAAATAATTATGTAAGAAAAGTAGAAAAATACTAGAACAATTACATAAGAAAAGTATCTTTCAAAAATAATTTAACAAAATTTCTTTAACAAAGCTTTTACGAAGAGAAACAAGCATCTTGCCATTAATGAAAGTCAATTATTCACCAAGTTTTCAGAAAAAACATAAACACATCTTTTGAGCTGACTTTTAAACTAGCCAGCAAAGACAAGTATAGAATGACGACAATCAAATATGGTAAAATTTGATTGGTTGATTGTCAAAAATGTAAATTTTCTAGGCTCTAATTTGGTTGGTTGTCAAAAATGTGTAAGATGTTTAAGATGTTCGTTATGAGTGTTATGATATAATCTTCATTTGATTTGAAAACCTATTGTTGTTTTTTTTATCTTATGTTTTGTGATGTTAAACCTTAAAAGGGTATTCATTCTAAGAAAATTTTTTATATTATTGTATTTATCTGATTTCTTTCATAAAAAATTTAAAAAATATTTCTGACAATTTTAATTATATGGAAAATCGTCAAAAATGTGTTTATTGTTAATAAGATGCAAGTCTAAATCCAAGATTCCACCCTAGAGTTGATAACCTTGAGATAATCAGGGTAGAATGTAATATTTGGTTTGTATTCACTTATTATATCAATTTCTATTTAAAAAAATGTAAATATAGGTTCGCTTCTTTACCTTATCATTAAACACTGTTTATGGTTTTGAAGAACCTTAATCATGCAGAATAGCCTCGCAAAACCATGCATCAAAACCATATATATATATATATGCAGGAATTTTTCAGGCCTAAACAATTTCCTTTTGCATGAATTTTACATATTTTCTTATTCATAGGGTGATGTCCAGGGTCGCAAGTTCACCATTCTTGTAGCATGCTCTTTTTGATTTTGTCGATTTGGGAGGAAACAAAAACATTTAAAAAATAGTTATTGAATAAATAATTCGCATTAATTAATGAAATTAATCATTAATAACAAATACTTAATTAAATTTTGCGTACTATATACTTAGAATTATAATCAATCGGAAAAAATCAAGTACTTTGGGGGGTCCGGACCCTCGAACACCCCCCTTGTGTGCGCCACTATAGCTATGCATATGTACGTATATAAGAGAAAGTTATATCGCTTTTGAATGCGTGCACTTATATGCGTTGTCGATCCTTAGCAAGAAATCGTTTCCGACTAAAACAGATTTAAACAGTTAGATTTGTATATTATTGATAATGTAAACAAATTTTTTCACACATTTTAGTGATTTTTTTTCTAAACTTCCAAGACTGTCAACATGAGTGAAGAAAAAATACATTCATGAATGTGTGTAGTTCGAGTTCCAAAAAGGGATTAACGTAATGGAGGTTAAAAGAAGCTTGTGTGACGTGTTTAGAGAAGAAGTAGAAACAGCTCGAACACATGACAAAGGTGGATATTGAAATTTTGCTTCAGCGACTTTTCTTTGAAAGACGAACCTAGATTAGGAAGATCATCAGACGTCAGTGACGAAGTAAAATCAGGACAAATACTACGCTAACTGCCACGGAAGTGAGCTTCAAGCTTGGAACTCATCAAACTGCTGGTTTGGAATACATTAAAAAGCTTGGTTTTGTGTCCAAACGGGTGCCACACGACTTAAACGAAAAATAATTAATCTACAGAATTAAAATACGTTATTCAAATTTTGCTCGTCACAAAATGGAACTGTTTTTAGAACGCTTGGTGAATGGAGTGGAAAGTGTGTTCAAGCACGTGGTAAGAAAAAAAAACAATGTACTTACAAAGCGAAGGCAGCACCACCACGTCCAAAGCTGATGTGCATCCGTATAAAATAATGTTGTGTTGAAGGTGAGAAAGAAAGGTATAGTGCATTATGATTAGATGAAAAAGAAATAAAACGGCCATCGCTGTTCGCAACTTGATGGTTTGAATAAAGAATTTCAACATGAACGTCCATCATTAGTCAACAGAACGGGTGTGATTCTTCATCATGACAACGATAGACTACATATGTCAAGAAATACCGCATAAAAAGTTGCAGAGTTGGGTTGGGAAACTTAACCTCAGTCAGAATATACTTCTCTTATTGCACCATCTATGATACGCTTATACCGCTGCAAAACTTTCTTGATGGAAATAAATGTATAAATTATGAGGATGTCCAAATAAGAGTGGGAGAATACTTGGTCTCCAAAAAAGAAGACTTCTTTTGCACGTGGTTAGAGAAGCTGCCAGAATTCTTTCAGAGAGATGTAAACAGCAAAATGAATTGTATTTTATATTAAGTTTTAAACAAAACGTGAAAAAAAATGACAGGCCGTTCCTTTATACATCCAATATATATATATATATATATATATATATATATATATATATATATATATATATATATATATATATATATATATATATATATATATATATATATATATATATATATATATATATATATATATATATATATATATATATATATATATATATATATATATATATATATATATATGTAATCCCCTAATAATAATGCAAACTTATTTACACTTCATTATTCTGTTTAAAAACACCTAAGCTGAATAAAATAATTAAACTGTATAATAGTTCCACGGACCATTAAATATGAATCGAAAATGTTCATTTAAAATCTACGTTCAAATATATAACTGACGGAAGCTTAACATAAATTTTCAGTGGAAAATTAAATTAGTAGTATATCAAAGTGGACAATGGAATAAATGTATATTTTCCTATTACGGTGATGCGCTTAAATTATGTAATGACGCAAAGCCTTATTTAAAAACTATGTAATAGTTGTTCTTCAGTTATAACTTTGAAATATTTTAAAATATAACGCAAGTAATGTGCAAATCTTTATTTCAGATATCAAATTAAGAGAGAAAGAGTTAATAAATACCATTGTTGCTAAATTGGACAAAAATCATTATATCAAATAATTAAATTTAGATAATTAAGGCAAATCTCGATAGGACTTTTTAATTAAATAATTATTAACTTTAAGAGATAAAATTTATAATTTTGATGCCCATTCTGATTATTCACAGATGAGTATTTAACGAACATAGTAATCTGTATATAGCTTACATTACTGTAAATTAGCAAAATCACATAAAGAAGATAGTTTCCTTTAAGGTTACCGTTCAAAATGAAAAAAACAAACAAAAACATTTGCATTTTATAATACAAAACACGCTGTAAAATTTCTTTGAAAATTTCTTACATGTTGCTCGTAAGAATACCCAATAGAAAACAAAATGAAATTGTATTTCTCATGTTAAACTTTTCCTTGAAAAAAAAACTAGTGTGAAAATAAGGATATCGTTCACACCGTCTGTTGTACACAGCGTAGTGTCTCATTGAAATTCTACCAGCACAGTGTCAGGGGGAACCTTTGCAAACGAGAAAACACTAGAGGCTAAAAAGCACCCTGTGATGGGGGAGGGAGGATTGAAAGATAAGTAATAACAATGTAAAAAGAAATAGCTGGAAACTGGCATCTTTGATCAGTTCAGTCACGTACAAAACGCCACCTTACGGTGAATAGGATCGAACATGGGCGTCGTGTGCCATACAAACCAATGCGAGCCCGTGACAACGACTCTAGAATTTTGACTTCTTGCTTTGGACTATGTCGAAGTTGTCAAGAGAAACTTACAGGTCATTCGATGCCAAAATTGTTACATCAAGTGACAATGAATAACAAACTACTTATTTGTTATTAGTGTGCCATTACCAAATTTAATTACCATGTTTAATTATAAATACGATTAATATTACAATGGATTAGTTACCTTTCTCAATTCAATTCGTAGTAGCACAGTGCTTATCAAACTGTAGGGCGCGTCCCCCTAGGGGGGCATGATAACCCTACAAGGGGGGGCATGAACATGTCAAAAATAAAAGATTATTTAAAAATTGCGAATTTACAAAAAGGAAACAAAACAAAACATATTCTGACATAATAAAAAATAAAATACATATTTACTCTGATATAGTATATTATATACTATATTTATAAATGTATCACAATATGGCGCAATATATTTGATATTAAGTATCAATGTCAAGTTAAGAACACGTGTAATAATTACTAGTGATTCTTCCATATGAGCTTATCATATACAAAATTGTATACAAATTTTAATATTTATTTTGATAATTTATACGGTTTTTAATTTAGATCGTATCGTTGCTTTAGCGTTAAAGTTCATTATTATTGCATCCAATGCATTGTTATTGTATGGAGGGGGAGGGGGCATGGGGAAAATTATGATTGAAAATTCGGTCGTCAATTCTGGAAGTTTGAGAAACACTGTAGTAGCCGTTATTCAAAGTTATAATATAATAAGATAAATTAATTATATAATGGAGAAAAGAAAACCAGTTTCAGCTTTACTTATACATTTTTGTCAATATACTCTTATGTTGAATTACGTTAGATCTATTGGCGTAGCTAGTTTTGAGTGGGCCTCGTGTCAAAACTTTTTGGGGCCCTTTTTTAGAAATGAAAGCTTTGTTAGTGGTACTGTAGTTACACATGTTGGGGCCCCTTTAGCTTGGGGGCCGCGTATAACTGATACGGCTGATACAGGGGTAGCTACACTCTTGTTTACATCAGTGGCCTTCAAACTGTGTTCAACAGAACTATGTATATCCAAGGGCTCCAAGTCCCCAAAGTATATCCAAGGGCTTCACGAGCCATAATAAAAATCTAAAAATAAGTTCGCAAAATTGATTATAGTTCTCGTGAAGTTTGTATAGTCATACATATTTAAAACTCACCCCAGTCATTAAAACTGATTTTTTTTTGTACAGAATAGCTCTATTTTGTTATACCTTTTTAACTTTAATTATAAAAATTATTTTAATAAAATAATATTAAAACAATTTTTAAATGTTTATTGTTTCACGTTTTTTCCCCCTCTAGATTGTAAATATTCTATTTTTTACTATCCTGGGTTCCAGGCAATATTAGTATAATATTTTGCAACACTAAACAATTCTCTAACATAAAGTGGAAATTTTTACATTTGTGGAAAACAAATACTTGTCAGGAAAAGAAAGGAACAACATATTGAACGGTGAATTTGAAATATGACTGCAGATAGTTTCAATAGACTTAAAAAGTTGGCATAGAAAAAAAAGGAAGCTCATATCCCAGTTACTAAATATAATGCATGCTTTGGTGACACTTGAATTCTAAATTAATATTATTAATGAGTATAAATCATATTAAAATTACATATACCCTAAAAAATTTTAATAACAAAGGCAATATTTTTTTTAATTATAATTTCATAAAATACCTGTAAACAAGTTTGTATGTAACTATTTACTGTAAATTCTTTTAATTCATTTCATTTCTAAGTGTGTTTTGAGGGAATGGAGTCCCCCTAAGATACACCTAAGGGTTACCTGAGTCGCAAAATTTTGAAGACCATGACATTAGATTAATAAAGCAATTGCAATGCTGCCTACAACATTTTAAAGTTCATTTATATATTAAGAATGGGAAACACATAGGCTTCATTTACAGTATATAAATATGATATAGAACAAGTTTTTTTTCATATTTTTTTAATTCAATCAAATAGAAAATCTTACTTTTAAATAAATACGCTTACAAAAAGTAGAATAAATAGTAATTTTGGGTTATTTTTTGTTATATCCAAAATTATTTTCCCTAATTTTTTACAAAAAGGAAATTTATGATTCTGTAAGGTATCTTGTTCTCAAAACTTAGTTCTTTAACACTATTATTGGATAGTGTGAACATATAATTTGTTTAATTCAAGGTCGGGAAAAAATGCATTATCTTTAGACTGTGATCATTTGAAAAATGTGAAGCGGAATGATATTCGCAATATATAAGTGATACATCTAATTATAAAAAAGATGTACAAAGAAGTTATTTTTGCTTTGTTTCTTAATGTACAGAGAGAAAAATCAAAATTGTAAATTATTGTTCCCCTTTAATGAAAACTCAAAACATTTATTAATTTAATACATTGAATTTTGTATCACGCGGATGAAATTAAATTTATGTTTGCACTAAATGAAAAAATTCAGTTCTAAAACACGGATTACATCAATCCTTGCAGTGTCCAAAGGTAATTTATTTTTAATCACTACTGCAAAAGAGATTTCTAACTATATTTGAAAACACATTTATAATTTGTACGAACAATTGCTTTTTGAAAATGATACGTCTTTGAAATAAATGTGATAGTTGTTCACAAAAAACCTGTTAAAGGTCTAAATTTCTGTTGCGAGCAAAATAATTTAATTAATCCACATATTTCTTGGCTCAGTTCTTTAGTACTAATACATAAAATTTTTAAACTTATTCCTATAACTTCAGATACACTTAGACACTTCATTCTTCATTAAAATGAATCCGAATATTTTTTTATTTTAAATTTCATTTCTTGATTTGTATGAATCTGTAATTATTGTCATTCATTACATATTATTAAAAATATTGTCACGCATTTCAGCTTTCATCGAAAATAAAATAAATGTATTCTAATACGAATATCATTGTTAGCTATCATTTAATGCATATCTCATAAGTCTAAAAGAAACAACAAACAATGTATTCAAAGCTATTTTTATTGAATAAAAATTAAATAAACTTGAAGTAATTAAGAATAGTTTTTTTTATCTGTTTCATAAATATATTCGTTTACATCAAATTACTTAATTTTTCAATAAGATACATTTTTTAGTTAAAATGGCACATTTACACATAGATAATGTATTTAAATGAGTATTAAAAAGGATGAGGATTTTAACACTGAACTATACAGCGCTCACATAAGTTTCATGAGATAGGGTTAAGAACAATACTTAGACTTTATTTCATTCTTAATAGTAAAGAAACATTTTAAAGTTTCAGCTATAATTATGTATTTATAAAAGTTTTAAGATTAAATTGTACGTATCTTTGCTTTATATTACACATAAATTCCACACCATAAAAGTTAATTTATACTTTTATCCTTCCCTCCCCCCTTTATGCTTAAAGTGCCTTTAAGCGTTAATTAAAACGGGGTAATTTGAAATGATTTGAAATTTTTTATTATTCTTTATCTTGCCAACTAATTCACATCTGAAAAAGCTATGCTGAATACCTAACTAATGCTTAAATAATAATTTGTCCTCATCTTAATTTATAATAAAGGACTAATTAGAAAAATATATGGATGTTGTATTAATTACATACCATTTTAAACAATGCATTTTAAAACGCTATTCAAAATTATCATATGTACATATTCAAAAGATGTATTAATATAATGAAATACTTGTAGCGTTCACAATAAAACTTGTAAAGAAATGAATTAAAATGTAAGCGTTGATATTTCTTATCTTTTAAAACAAAGGAGAAAAAATCTTAAATGGTTTGCGTTCAAAGTGAGAAAATCCTTTCTCAAATGTCATTTATTTTTCTTGAAATCTCTGAAAAGATTAAGTGAACAAAAATGCTCATTGATCATTTTGTTAAAAGGATGTGTTCTTTTTTTTTTTTCTTTAAAGACGTTTTAGGATTTTATCTTGGTCAGAAGAGTTATTTGTTTTCTGCTATAAAGAAATAATCTGAAACAATTCTTTAGTACGTTTTGCAAACTTATATCATCAGTTAAAAATTTTCATTCAAAAAAAATTTAGGGAAAATACAGCTGTGTTTTTTAAATAGTTATTTAGATCAACTTACAGTAACAGAGTACTTTTCACCAAATTGGTGTATATTTGAAATTATTTATCTTCCACAGTGAAAAATTGTAGTTATTGGAAATATGAAAACGTATTCTGTAACAGCTGTTTTATGAAGTTTATAATAAAGGGATTGTCGTATTACTTTGAATTTACTGGCAATTGTACAAAAATCAATGAAAATGGATTTCCTTTTAGAAAAGGAAATTAAAGAGAAGAATAATTATTGATGTGATTGAGAAATCATGTTTTGATTTGAAAAATAACATTATGACAACAGAATACTGTAATTCTTCAATAATATTCTGTAAAAATAGTGCGAAACAATATTAAACTGTTTACAACATAATTTTATAAAATAATCCTATTAGTTTTCGCAATACAGTTGGTTCGGTAGCATTAAGGTAGAGTGCTCACTTCAAAAGCCTAAGGCTGCGGGTTCGATCCCAGCTGGATTCGATGTTTTTGGATGCGAAAATTGTAGGCATCCATGGTAAGGCAAAATGTGGCAATTGACTTTAAGCAGTATTAATTTGACTGCAAAATTAAATCATGGCATTATTTAACATTCAACGAGATATTAAATTAAGATAATTGAAGCGTCTAAATTTGGTAGCGAGAGCCGCATCTAGAAGGCGTCAAAATGAAATGCCTCCGATACTTAAGGACGTGACGTCTGTATTTGCTTGATTGCTCAAATGCAGCTCGAAAGAAAAAAAAATCTTAATGTATACATTTGTATTTAGTTTAATGTTGTTGGTTTGATATAAGTGTCATTTTCTTAATTATATTGATGCAATTGATTCAATATAAACATCTCTTCAGTTACATTCTCATTCATGTAAATTTTGGAAATTCAGTTGATAAGTAGCGTCATTAACTTTGTTAAATATTTTTCGAATTCAGAAAGATTTTTAAATTGTAATATCTTCATATTATTTTCTTCCAAAAAAGTATTTTAACTCGCAAAGTTTTTATATTTTTCAATTTTAATTTACAGATGTTTTTTTTTTCTGAAGTATTTTTATGAAACATTTTACTCTCTTTAAATGCCATCCTTTGGTCGTAAAATGCTTTTTAGCGAAAAATGTATCAATTGAAGCATTACCTTTTTGGTTTTGGGTTATTAACGATAATATTTTGGAATAGAAATTAGCATTTTTTTAAAGGTTTTATAAATTTTCTATTACATATATCATTATGTTATACTTTATGATTATAGCATTTTGCCATTTATATAAGAAATTTTAATTTTAATTTTAAAAAATAAACATGCATTTTTTTCTCTTCTTTTTATTTCTGCGAATTAGTACAAGCAGTTAAAAGGAAATGCCCCTAATCTTAAAATTAGCTTCTGTATTATTATAGATATTCTATAACTTACAACTGATTTAAGTTGTTAAATTAAGAAAAAAATGACAAATCACAATCTGTCTTCTTAGAATAGTAGAAAGAAATCGATCTAAGAATATGGATTCAAACTTATAAAGACCTATTCAATGCTGGAATTGCCCATGAAACAACTGCATTACTGCAAGTTCCTAATACTATTAAGTATTCTTATTGATTGGTAGGTGGATATAAAGTTTATCTTTTTGTCACAAAATTGGTTATTTTAATAAAAGGAATACCAAGAATATTATTGAATCGAAATATCCATTGTTTATAGTGAAAAAAACCCGAATTAAAAGAAAATAGTTAGTCATATGTAAAAATAAGTTTCATCGCATATTTTTTTGCTAACAATAATAACGTTCTTTTGTATTAATAACATAAATCGTCTTCTTTCTGGCCCATTATAATATTACAAACGTGCAAAGATATATTTAGAAACCAAAACTACCACACAAGCAATGTAGCAATTTTTATTTTCCGAATGTCCCCTATTCAGATCAAAAGAAAAACTCAACCACATCTCAACCAGCTTAGAAAAGGGTATTTTTTATGGATCTATTTCTTTCTGCCTTACGGAAGAATATTGTATCTGGAGCATATATTTTCCGAACTTTTCGATGCCCTACGCGTGCTGGGAAGGAAATTTATCCAGTTGCTATGGAAAAAAATGCAAAAGAAAACATAAGTCTTACATGCGTATTAGCCCTGTTAGCCCCAAACATATCTTGGATGAAAGCATGGAGCGATGATTAAGGATTTAGAATACATGTATTTCTTATTTATGCACTTTTATCCGAAAAGAATATACCAATACAGTGTTACGTTAAGAAGTGTAGCACATAAACTTGGCAGGTTAAAATAATGGCTCAATACTTATGCATCCCTATAGTCCTGTGTAAGAATATATTTCCCCCCTTTTTTACTTTCGTTTTTCATCTGTTTTTCGTTTTCAGCAAGAAGAATAGAAAAGAAATAATATGCTGGTCTGTTTTTAAAGAAAATTTCATTTTCAACACTTCAGATAAAAACAATATTTTATCATTCTTTCTGATGAAAGAGATACGTTATAAATATTTATGAAAAATATTGAATTTCTAAGTTTATCGTGCATTTATAATTGATATCAGTAACTGTTCGATATTGCAAGTAAGTTTTTTAAGGCTTATTTTAAACGAAAAAAATTATTAATTTGGCCAATGGTTTGCTCGAGAAAAAAAGGCCTTAAATTTAAACAAAAAATATTGATCTTCACATACACTTTTATGTCTCTGAAAATACCTTAATATACCTTAAAAATAGTTATCGTATTCATTGTATTCTTTAATTAGATTAAAACAACCTGTTTATTTTTAGTTTGTTGTTTTTGTTTCATCGACGGACCAGCCACGCTTATTTCTTTTTTACTTTTTTTATTTAACCACACAACATGTATCACACAACATATATATGCTATTTACAAGCGCAGCAAATTTTAAGTAATTTTTATTGTGAGCTTCGAGTATTAGAGTCCTATATTAATGCTTACGTCTGAGTATTAAAGAGAAATTTTCTCGTCTATCTTGTTTCACAGAAAGTTCTCAACTGCCGGCACAGCGCGGCAAGGAAGAATATTTGCATTTGTGCGCATGACGTTGCGCGCATGCGCCAACATCCCGCCCGGCCTTGCCATGTTCACATGCAAAAACTTACAAATATCATAATTAGCACAATACATATAAGTTTAGCACATAATTATCTACAATGATGACAACAATTTAAATGTAATAATAAAGTTAAATCAACAATTTTACACAAATGAAATATAATATAGCAATACATATACACACAATTTACTTAGTATCAATTGGGAGAACAGCTATTTTACTAATAGCTCTTTTAAATTCTCCTGATTGAGTTTTAACCTTGACAACTCTCACTTTTCCATCTGACCCATAATATACTTCTAAGATTCGATCTAAAGGCCAAGTATTTATAGGTAAGAAATCCTCTTTGATTAAAACCATTTGACCAATCATTAGATCATTTTTTTCAGTTATCCATTTCGATCTAGCTTGCAGTGTATTCAAATAATCCGATTTCCATTTTTTCCATGTGGGTTGCACAACCTTGGTAATCTTTTCCCATCGACTGAGACGATTTTCATTTACATCTATTAAATTTGGCTCAGGTATTGATGTTATAGGTCTCCCTATCAAAAAGTGACCAGGGGTCAAAACATCGAAGTTATCTGCGTCGCTACTGAGGGGAGTCTGTGGACGCGAATTTTTTAATATTCCCTCTACCTGAATCATAATAGTTTCAAATTCTTCAAAGGTAAAGTGAAGATTTACTATCGCTCTTTTAAGATTGTGCTTCACAGATTTTACACCTGCCTCCCAAAGACCTCCAAAGTGAGGGGACTTGGGAGGTATAAATTTCCAATCAATATTTTCTGACACGAAATATTTAGCTAAATTTTCATCCGGAAAATTAATTAATTTATGAAATTTCTTTAATATGGAGTTTGCTCCCACGAAATTAGTAGCGTTATCTGTGTAAATTTTGGAGCATTTACCCCGTCTACTAGTAAAACGTTTAAGCGTTGCTATCAAAGCATCGGAAGTGAGATCCGATAATAAATCGAGATGGATAGCCTTCGTAGAAAAACATATGCACACGCAAATGTACACTTTATTTAGAGTTCCCTTTCTCTGATTTTTATATTTTACTAAAAAGGGACTGCATAAATCAAGTCCAGCAATAGTAAATGGGCTCGATATGTTTACTCTTTCACTGGGCAAATTACTCATAATTTGTGAAGAGAGAATGGGTCTGCTTTTGAAGCATGTCACACATTGATGAACGGTTTTACGAGCGATGCTACGACCGCTCAAAGACCAAAATTTTTGTCGTACAGCATTTAACAATCCCTGTGGGCCAACGTGAAAGAGTCTTGTATGCAAGCTGTTAAAATAAAGTTTACTTAATTTTGAACCTTTTGGTAAAATCGCAGGATGCTTATGGATATATGGCACAGAAGCATTTTCTAATCTTCCACCTACGCGAACTATTCCTTCCCCATCTACAAATGGAAATAAATTAGAAATACTACTTGGAATTTCTTTTTTATCAACAAGGATCTTTGAGCATGCTTAATCAATTTAATTTCTGACTCCTTGAATTCGGCTACAGTTAGAGGTCCAACCCTTTTGGACTTATTCCTACAGTTGTAGTTGAATCTGAAAATATAAGATAAAATATTAATAACTTTGAAATAATTATTAGAAAGTTCTAAAAGTTCGTCAAGGATGCTAGAGGAATCCCTATTCAGCAAGACAGTCTCTTCACTTCTGCCAGCTTCAGAAAATTTTTTTCCTTTCTTGAACTACAGTCTCTTTCTCATGTTCGGTGAGGTAGTTTAACTCAGGAACCACTTGCTGAAAGTTTTTAGAAAATTCAGAATCGGACAAAAATTCTGCACCTGTCCACCACCTGGAATTTGACACCAGACAGTCAGCGCTCAGTCCACGAGAGGGGAAGTCTGCTGGGTTTTCCTTACTAGCACAATGGTACCATGAGTGGGGATCTGTTAGGCTGGTTATTTCGTTGACTCGGTTAGCAACAAATTGCTTCCATCGGGTCTTGTTACCCTTTATCCAAAACAGAACTATTTTGGAATCAGTCCAGTGTGATATTGTAAACAGGATCTTTTAAGATTCACAATCTTTTTCACCTTAGATGCCAGACGAGCAGCGACTAGAGCTCCAAGTAATTCTAGTCTGGGCAGGGTTACACAGTTTAATGGTGCTACACGGCTTTTTGAAGTCACAAGTTTAACAGAAATTCCATTCCTTGACTTTGTTCTCAAATATATGGCTGCGCCATATGCCTTTTTGCTGGCGTCGCAAAAGCTATGCAATTCTACATCATCTTCCAGCAAAGTAGAATCTAGAACTATTCGAGGTATTTTTAGATTTCGTAAGTGGGGTAGCTCCTCACACCATTTTTTCCACTCCTTTTCAATATGTGTTGGCAAAGGGTCGTCCCATTGAATTTATTCCTTCCAGAGATCTTGAAGGAGGCATTTCATTCTAACGGTGAAAGGAGAAATTAACCCTAATGGGTCAAAGATCTTTCCAACTGCTTGCAGTATGAAGCGTTTCGTATTTTTATCTAAGGAAACAAATTCCAATAGACTTTTAGTATCTGTAGTCAAGTAATCTTCATTAGTGTTCCATGATAGTCCTAGGATCTTTGTTCCATTTGCTCCTAAACTTACAGTTTCATGTACAGGATGTACATTAAAATTTTCTTTCTTCCATTGCTCCATTAAATTAGCATCATTAGTAATCCATTTTCTGAGATCCATTCCAGCAGCTTCCATAATATTTTTTGCTCTTCGTAAAGTTTGAAGAGCTTCTTCAAATTCGTTACCACCGGAAATAAGATCGTCAACGTAGAAATTTCTATCTAAATGTTCTACAGTGTCAGGGAATTCATGTTTATATTTCTCAATATGATGCCTAATCGTGGCTGCCAGAAGAAATGGACTTGAACTAACACCAAAATTTACTCGATTAAAACGGTATACCTGTAGTTTAGGCCTTTTATGAACACACGGTTCGTCATCACTCCAGAGAAATCGAACGGCATCTTTGTGTTCGTCAGCAAGGCAAATTTGTAAGAAAGCTTGTTTAATATCAGAACAAAAGGCTATTGCATTCAATCTAAAATTAATTAATATGTCTAAGAGATTGGGATTTAAATTAATTCCTGGCCATAAACAATCATTTAATGAGAGTTCATTATTTTGATGACTTCCAGCGTCAAATACAATTCTTGTTTTTGATGTTAAGCGACCGTCTTTTCTTATGGCCTGATGAGGTAAATAATATACAGGTCTTTTTAATTTCTTATCTGTAATTTCGTTTTTTACTTCTTCTATAATACCCTGTTCTGTGTAATCGCGAATGATTTCACGGTATTGCTGATATAATTCCGAATCATGACCAAATCTTCTCCATAAATTTTGGAAATGTTGTTTAGCTAGGGGATAATTATCGGACAATTCATTATAGGATTTTCTAAAGGGAAGTTGCACGATATAACGGCCTTTTTCGAATTCAACAGTTTCTTTAAAAATTTCTACAGCTTGATCCCTTTCATGAAGAACTGGATCATCTCGTATCCCCAAACCTTCTAAATCAAAAAATAATTTTAAAGTATCTTGAATAGAGTCATTGTTTACTAAAAAACACTGTCCTTGTTTATTAGTTTGTCTTTCTTCAAGTTTACCACACGCAATACACCCAAATTCACTTTCTTTGAAAAACATTTCTTCATTTATTTTATACGTATTCTGTTTTAAAACTTTAAAAAATATATCAGCGCTAATCAAAGCGTGAACTTCGTTTGCTTCATAAAATGATTTGTCAGCTAACGTCAAAAACTTTGGAATTTCCACATTGGAAATATCTAAACTTGAGGAGGGTGTAAATTCAGTTATTTTATCTACAATCACAAGAAATCTACTGGTTCAGCAAAACTGCTACCTTCGTTTGAAATAATTGTTTTTAATTTTAATTTTATGTTCTGTGATAATCCATTTAAACCGGATACTGGTGTCTTTATTTTATCCTTTTTTATTCCTAAACAATTACTCATTCTTTCTGTAAGTACACAAATATTGCTTGCGGAATCTAGTATAGCTCTTAATTTTATTTTTTGATTATTTGCTCTGCGAACATATATTTCTGCTGTTGAAAACATAAAATTTTTTTTTATTTATTTGATCGGGCCATGTGTTATTACTCAACACTGATGCCGGGTTATTCGGAATAGAATTCTTGTTAACTGTTTCGCAATATTCTTTTTCATTTCTGTTAGCTAAAGGATTTTTTAATTTCGATTTATTAGAATTTCGAGTACAAATCAAATAACTGTGTGAATCCCCGCATTTGCATCGATATTTGGAAAGGCAATTAATTTGAATATATGGATAGATTTTAAACACAAATTACAAAGTTTGTGTTTGCGAATGAATTTTAGTCTTTCGTCAATACTGAATTTTAAAAAAGTAGAACATTTATATATTGGATGTTGTGACTTACACACTATACAATTTTTGTTTTTATTTTCGTTAACTATAAAAGCGTTTGGCTTAGAATTGTTGGCACACGTTTTATTTGGGTTCACTTTGGCATTTCTATCAGCAGACACAGACAATAAAACGGATTCTCTTTGTTCTAAGAATTCAATAAATTCTTGAAATGTAGGGACGGTTTTGGATTTATGTGATAATCCAAAATTTTTTTTCGATTCTCTATTAAGTTTTTCAACTAGAATATTAATAAGTTAAACATCGGATAATTTATTTTGCTCATATTTAAGTACTTTTAATGCTCGTAATTTTTTTTCAACGCAATCAATCATATTTCTAATACCTGTGGAATTTTCATTTTGTATTTTTTCAATCTTCAAAATGTTTTGAATATGAATATTGATTATTAATCGTTCATTTTCGTATCTATTTTCTAAAAATTCATATAATAAATCAAAATTATCCAAATTACTACATAAATAATTAACTTCATGAGTTAAACAAGATCTGAGGTAGTATAGCTTCTGAGATTCACTCAGTAGTATGTTATTTGTGATCAGATCGTCAAATTGGATTTTAAATGAACTAAATTCTTCGTATTTTCCCGAGAACTCGGGTAAAACTAAAGGAGGTATTTTAGTTTTTATTTCGAAATTATCATTTGTTTTCATTACTGCCCCAGAACTTGATTTCTTAGAGGAATTAAGAATAGTTTCAATTTTTACCTCTAATAACTCAAGGCGGACTTCAAGAAGATGGAGATCTTCGTCTACGGCAGTTAACTCTGCATCTTTCACATTCGGAATGGCGTAATAGTTGTTGCGAAGTTCCTCCGCGTTTTTTTGTAGTGCAATCACAGTTCTTAGCTTAACTTTTATTTCAACCGAATCGGTTTCTTCGTTGGCACTTTCAATGAACGTTTCAATTCTGCTTATTTTACCTTCCAAGGTACTTTTTAATCTGTTTTCCTTATCCATAATGCACTGATCGCTCCTGGCACGAGCGGAACCAGAATGTTTATTTTTAATTTGTTGTTTTTGTTTCATCGACGGACCAGCCACGCTTATTTCTTTTTTACTTTTTTTATTTAACCACACAACATGTATCACATAACATGTATCACACAACATATATATGCTATTTACAAGTGCAGCAAATTTTAAGTAATTTTTATTGTGAGCTTCGAGTATTAGAGTCCTATATTAATGCTCACGTCTGAGTATTAAAGAGAAATTTTCTCGTCTATCTTGTTCCACAGAAAGTTCTCAACTGCCGGCACAGCGCGGCAAGGAAGAATATTTGCATTTGTGCGCATGACGTTGGCGCGCATGCGCCAACACAACCCGAAATATAATTATTCTACGAAAAAGAAAAAAATATTAATAAAACAGAAAATAATACCTACTAAAAATAAAAGTATAAAAATACTACCTCAATATTTTTTTATAAAGTTAACTGTGAGAATTTTTCTTAAAATTTTATTTAATTAAATTAACTGTGTGTAACAAACTTAACCATTTTTTCATCATAAAAATATGATTTCACTTTTGTACACATCGATAGTTTAGGCTAATGGATATTGTTTTTGTTGCATTAGAAATAATCAAGTGATATTACATTTCTTGTTATATGTTTACCTTTTAAAAAATAGCAATTAATTTTGTAAAGTGAATAAAGAAGAATAAAATAAGAAAGAAATTTGTTAAGTAAGTTTTAAATTTTTAACAGCCCTTAATTTGGTATTTAATGTTATAAATTAACCCTATCGCTACGTAGTTACTTTATCAAAGTAGGTTCAAAAACTATGTATTGTTTTATAACGTATTTCCAATCTGCTTAATAAATCTACATTTTAGAGTTAACATATTCAAAAAAAATTTTTTTAGGAATTTTTATTTTAAAATATAGAATCAGATCATACAATTATGAACATAACATTATTATTTATACCAGTAGAAATTATGGTTTTTTGTTTATTTTAAAACTTACAAAGAGAATGTCAAATTTTGAGCGAACAGTCAACAAAAAGAAATTGTAAAATATCAAATTCAAAAATTATGAAGAAAAAAAACTTGAAATGTGTAAGTGCAATCACAACTTTTTTTTTCAAAATAATAATAACAAATTTTAAATCTAAACTATGAATACCTACACGGAGCAAATTCGAACAATACGATTATTAATCTCATCAAAGTAAATGTTACGTAGGAACATAATTACTACTTTAATTAAATTAAATTTTTAACTATACAACGTATTTTTAATTTAATATTTATATGTTGCAGACCAATAAAGCTAAAGTTGAAAATACATCGTCATTTATAAGATAAAAATTGTCTTAAAATTTTTGAAATTCGTATAAAATATTTCTATTTGTCTTCATTTTCCTTCTACATAATATTAATTTTAAACAGAAATTAATTTAAATGTATGTAAAAGATACAAAGTAATATTTCAGATAAACATAATGAAAGTTTTTTTTTAAATTAAAATTTTAGCTATTCACTATACAACTTGAAATATTAATTATTTAAGCATTACGACTGAGTCGAAAGCAATTTCTTCGTAATTATTACACAACATATATAACCATGTTAAATCGTAATTAAACTAGAAGCTTTTTTTTTCATAGTGTTTCGTATTTTTTTTTAAAGAATGGATTCAGTTAACTTTATTTGAAAGCATTAAACGTGCATATTATAAATTTTGATTTAAAAAAAGGGGGGGAAAACTCTCTTTTGCATATAATTACAATTTTCAGGCGAATGAGAAGATTTTTTTGGCCTTATGCGAAACTGTTCTGAGAATACAAAATTATTTGATTTTTTCATAGAAATATACTTCTGTTTCCCATTTCTTATAATTTTTAGAAACTCAATAAATAAAGTAAAATGTAACAGCTGCTAAGTTTTTCGACCAATATTCCATGTTTTAAATGGATTCACAACTACACCTTAAGACAAAAATAATCTGAAAAAAGAAATAGCTCCAAAAATAAAATTACTTCTTAATGTTGGAAAAATTTCCATAATATAACCTATGAATTATGTTGTAGTTACTGATGCTACCAGATCGGCAAAGGTCAGATCAGGGCCAACGAAATTCATCATGGCAGAGGTCTAAGTGACGTCAGGCGTTAGCCGTAGCTTTGAGTATCATACAGGTAAAAGAACGATCTCACTCGGTTTCACCCCAATTTTGAGAGGAAACACCCTTGGGGTGGTAAGGGGCCTCTCACCTCTCTTCCTCTTCCACCAACCTCACGAGAGGACTTGAAGCTCGACGGCTATTTAAAGTACTCCCACGCCGTGAAGGCACTATACATTTACAAATACATTTATTTTCACCAGGATTCGAACCCAGACCCAAAGGCACAGTAGTCAGCGTCACTAACCACTATACCGATTGTGTGACGCTATGAACTATAAAGAGCGAGATAATAATGTATGGCTGAACGTAGAATCATCAACTATACAGGTTATCGTGTGGTTAAAGTACTATGCTACTACTAATAATACTATTACTACTACTATTAATAATAATAAATACGATTAGTTCTTCAGATTAGTGACTAAACTGGCACCTAATTTAACGACTTTGAACAATAAAATATTAGATTTTTCCGTGCTAAGATTGTGAGGAATAAATTTAGCCACCACGAGAATATGCTGTCAAAAATATCTGAGTCATTTGTAACAACAAAAATATATTTTTAAGTGATATAGTATATTTTTCAAAAATTATATCATTTACTATCAAAGGCGTTTAATGTAATAGGAACAATATTAAAAAGTAATTAGCTGTCCAACGTATTGGTAACGTATTAGCTGTCCAGTTAGTTTCTAATAAGCATGGAATGCTTGGGCATATGATTCCTAACATTTCCTAAGGTATTTTTTTTTCTTTTTATTTTATTATTTTCATCGTCGCTACTATTTATTAGTACTAGGAAATAGTATATGGTGCTCATTACTTAATAAAGAAGGAAATACTGAACAAAGTCAAAAATATGAAGAAATAAATAATAATTTCAAGAATTCAACTGATATGACAGATTAAATATGGATTATACAGAAATAAATATACAAAAAGTAGTAGAAAATATAGCATTGCAACACAAAATTAAAAATGTAACTTAGCAAGTACATAAAAAGTTTTGGACTTAGGACCGAATAAATAGGATTAAACTTGTTTGATGGTACCAACCTTCTCCCTTTGCGACTCGTTAAGGTAATAAGGAGAAAACCCAACTTGGGAAAAGAAAAGCAATACAATATATGAGCAAAACATCCAAATAAATTATTAGAGGCTAACCAATTTAGGGTTAGCAAAATATTGTACAACTATTAGAAATAAATTTTTAAAGAAAATTAAAATGTTGAACTTATTTTAAAGATGTTATTATCCTATAAATCTTGAATACATACACAGGAAAATACTTCATCAATACGAAAACATACGACAAACAAAAACGCGTATTGACGGCACTGACTGCTTAGTAGTTATTTTGTGTAAAATAGGGAAATTTATAAGTGCATAAGATACGTCAGAATGTGTCTCGGAAAGTGTAAAGTGTAAACTATGAGAAGAGTATTATAATTCATCGCAGCCAGACCACTAACAAGTTAGCTTTGATGTGTGATGAATTTGGAATTACAATTTACAAGACGATCCTTTTATTTATGAAATATATATGCATTCAAAAAGTTTATGAAGTAATTTTGAACCAAATGGTAATTTAAAAACTTCTTAGTATTGTTTAGTTTGTCAATTTACTTAAATTATTTTTTCGAAGTGAGAACTTCAATAAACTATTTACATAAACATCTATATGCAAAGTCGCAGTTCTAAAAAAGTATTTTATTCATAAGAAATGTCAAAAGCTCTCTATCTTTTAGTATAAATATTTCTAAACATTTCGTTGTTATTTTGAAAGTTCGAAATCTGAATATTCAGCCATGTTATTCAGCGAAATTATGTTTTTAATAATATAAGGTAGCGTAGAAAGCAATACTGATTTTAAATCACTATTTTTGCACTTAATGATCAAATAATCCAGGTAACGGTAAAGTTCGAAGTATTTTATCATTACCTTTTTAATAATTGAATCGTTGTAAGGGATCATCACTCTGAAGCTAAGTACCTTCATACATTGCTTTACTTAATGATTCATACGTAATTGTATATAGGTAACCTGTAATGTATCACTCGTATACAGAACACCGACGGACCAAAATGTATGTAATTAAAAACCAATCTACCTAGTTGTTTCTTATTACATTTAAAAACTGTTTTAATAATTATATTTTTTAACTGAGCAAAGAGTATAGTTTTTTTAAATAATAAGAAACTAATTTTATTGAATATATTAGAACCTTATTGGAGGTCAGATTTATGTATAAAAAATGTATGAATATTTCAAATTATATGAACTCCATGTGTGTGTCCGGAAGCTCTAATTGATATAAATAACCGGCAGAGTAATGTTCGATTTACTCATACCCAGCATAATTTTCTTATTGTCCAAGTCCTGCATTGAAGTTCCCTTCTAAGGCACATAAAATTTCTAAGAATATCTTCTAGAAAGCGTTCGCATTCCTATTTTTACATTTACTTCTTGAAATTCTGAAATATTTATTATTATTGTGAATGCCAGATGTTAGAAGAATTTTTTATCAACTTGTTTAATTGCATATATATATATATATATATATATATATATATATATATATATATATATATATATAAGACATTTTTATATACTATTCCACTGTATACTCTACACATTAGAATAATACATAACAAGAAGTCAATATGAAGGTACATAACTGCAATAGACACATACTGTATTAGATAAACTGCAATGTCTTAAAAAATGTGTTTTTAAATGTTTAATTTCAATTTTTTTTAGAATCTTCAATATTTTTAATGTTTTGTGCATCACATGTAAGGTTGGGGAAATCTGAATTTAATCCTATTAGAGGTTTGATCTGATGTCACGGACATTTCCCGTCATCAAATATAAGTTATGTTGATGTTGGTTTGTTAGCTAGTGATAACTAAGAGCTAACAAACAAAACTGTTTATTTATACAGTGACAAGGAAAAGGGGAGTACGCGTTTACACAAGTACAATACTAAGTTAAACATTTAAACGCACCTCGTAGGTGGGTACACACAAACGCACTCGTAGGTGGGCTCTGAGAAACACAGTACTCAGCCTCCCTGCGAAGCGAGCTGTGTCAGGACGCATACATTGATGCCCTCCCAAGGCCTTTAACATGTATGCTATTGAATGATTTTTAAAATGGAAAATTTGAATTGGGAAAAGATTGATTTTCGCTTGTCAAATTACATTTCTTACATATTTTATCAATGTGAGACTTAAATGTCTTGTTTTATGGATTGAGGTCTTATACGTAACCAGTTCCAGATGTGTTACTTGAAACAACATTTTTTTATTCATATTACTTATTATTCTTAACATGTTTTCTAATAGTGCAGCGGTGAAACTGTTAAACTTTCTGTTCCAAAAATTCCTTGTTTTAGAACATTAAATAAAATCAGAGAATCAGAACGCCTTTTTAAAAAAAGCTATTTTTATAGCCAAATAAATAAATTTTATGCTCTGAATTTAAAATTGTGCCCCCCTCACAACAAATCAAAGCACATAATCTGTAAAGTAGTTTAAATTTGAAGTGAATTTACAAATTAGTGCATGTTTTTTAACCTAAATTATGTTTTGCAGGACATCTTTCATGCCCATGGTAAAATACAAGCCTTAAGAATGAATTATAAGATTTATCACATTTTTGTAATCATCATATCTTTATAAATGTACGTTATCTGTGTGTATCATTAAAAGTACAAGATTAACACTCAGGCAGAATCTGTTACATATGTTTTCGTCGAGGTAGACCACGTGGGTCTGAGCGTGTTGACATCTACTCTCCATCCGTTCAGCGAGTCATGCAATTCACAACAACGTACATTCAACAAAATTAAGTTTCTTATGAGTACTTTTTATTCACATCAATATGCGTATATGCATAAGTTTAATAAAAATCGATGAAACAGAAATATTTACAAGTACTTGATTAAATTTTATTCAACATTTTCAAGTGTTTCGACAAACAAAACTTTTATTGAGTTCTTGAAAAATAATCTGATATTTTTCTTAGAACACATTGTCAACAAATTGTTTGATGTCGTCCATTTAGTCATTCAATTTAGCATTTGAATGTGTTCTATACGTGAACCAAACTAGCTGATTTTTACTCATACTGCGATTTACTCGTCACCGAATTCCTAAGCTCAGTGATGAGTAATGAGATATTTTTGTGTATAACTCATAGGATGGAGAGGAAAAATGTGCTTAGAAAAAATAAATTAACTCGTGTCGCAGGCTTTTCTGAGGGTATTTAAAAGTAAACTTAGCCTCCGTTTTACGAAACATCTGAAATCACATGCCTTTCATTTCACATACCCATCTTAACTTTCGTCCTCGCGGGTGGTGGTTTCTGTATTCTGTTCATTACAAGAAGGGAATCTTTTCATGTAAAGTTATTTCAGTTTCGTGTTAAGAGAAAACAAATGCATGAACATATATAGTAGTTTGTCGGGACCGTTATATTATTTCATGTTAACCGATATTTTTCGTGTTAAGCGTTCTCCTTGAACGTATTTCACTGCATATAACTGTATACCTAATCAAATCTAAGGCATAAAAACCAATTAATTGAAAAAAAAAACATTGAAAGACTTTATTTATTCCCGATAAGTTTTAAATAATATCAGATATTTATTAAAATAGGAGGATAATAAAGGAAATTTTAAGTTTTTAACAAAATAGCTTCTTTGGCGTACTATACAAAAGTATTTTAAGTAAAATATTTTCTTTCAAAATACGTGCAAGTGAACGAAAATTCCGAATAATGAGTTCAAGAAACTTGAAATTTTAGATAAGGAAGCCAATTTTGTTTTTAATATTAACACACCGTTCATATAAAAAATTTTACTACAGCTTTAAAAAAATTCAGCATTTAGAAGGAAATACATATATTTTTTTTATATAATCTCATGATGAAAACCTTAACATGACTGCACAAACAATTGATTAATATAAAGACAAAGAATGAAAGGATATTTTTATTTCTAACATCATGTCATCCGCTACTAAAATTAAAAATAAATATTCTGAAATCTTTACTCTAACATTCTTTAAGAAAAGGACACCCTTCTTGTAAAAAAAAAATATCTTTATAAAAGATATTTTTTTTTTATTTAAAACAAACCCGTCTCCAAAAAGAATAAAAAAACAAAATAAAAAACTCTTTTTTTTCGCTTAAAAAATTAAAGTTTTGCCAAGTTTTGCATGAAAGTAAAATATGTCATTCTTTATGCGGTCAAAATTATTGAATCCAAAAGCAGAAACAAAGTATATCCATTAAAAGCTGTAACTTTAAAAGATATTTTCCGTTGAGTAAAATTTATCATTTATGATACATAATTTACTCCATAAATAAACATTACACATTACATACTTTCTGCCTTACATATGCTTTTAATATGATGCCAATTACTGCCTTCCTTAAGATGTCGCTACGTAACATGTTTTATCACTTCGATGAAGATGCCTTTTAAATAAATAACTAAAGCCAAGCCTAATGAAGCCATTTTTAAGAACGAAGAAAAGTGCAAAAAAAAGCACTTTTAGTACAGTAGTTATAGAGAAAACAACGTTTTTATTAATTATCTCTCGGTCTTTTTCACTTTTGACGCTTTTCAAAACCCCGGCTAAGTCCATTATAATCATCTTCTGTATAATAAGCTAAGTTTCAGCTCATTTTTATTCGATGTGAAAGTTTACTTCAAAAATTTCGAGATTCTAGATAATTAACTTTATCTTTGTTTTTGGCTCTAATTGGCAGATAATTGATCAGAAAAAAAGAGGAAGAAAGTTCATCATGATGAAGAAAGAAGAAAGATAGAACGTTACTAATTCAAAAAGTGAAGGACACGTTCCTTCGCATTTTAACCAATTTTAGAAAGTATCGGTTATTGCATTAATAAAATCGAAAAGTAGAGAATTTATGAAAAAAATATGAATGATCTAAAATTAATCTCATCAAAAATTCATTTTCGCATTCTTAGATTGATGCGGCAGAAATTATTCTGATTCTAAGCATTTTTTTTCTCTTTAAATGTAATTCAACTATAGAATGAAAATGGTTCCCCTATCAATATTTTCTCATATTTTATTGAAACTTACGTTAGTTTTTTTATTTGCATTAATAATAAGTATATAAGCATTTATGTAAGAAAAGAATGTGCTATTTTCACGGATGAACATGTCCTAGAAAAAAAAATTACGATGTTTTAAGAAAGAATGTTCTGATTGCTATAAATTTCGCACTCAAATACCTTATAATTTAGCGTACATAAATGTAAATTTTACAAGTTCTCTCATGGCTCAATATATTGAAATCCCCCCTCTCCCATTAATGAGCATGCAGAAGATGTAAAAAAATCTACTTCTAGGCCATAACAATATAAGTTTGACTCAATTTGACATTCCATCATAACTGTACCTATGCATTGTATGCATATTCTTACGTACAGTTTGGATATATATCACCAGTAAAAATATGAAATTCCTCGTAGTGAAACGGAGACAACAAATCGAAGCACTACTCGAGTTTTGGGTGCAAAATTTCCTATCTCGAAAATGTTTGCAGTAAATAGTTGAAAAATGGTAGAAAACAACAGCGTCCAAAAGAAGCGGACAACTCGGAAAGACAGAAAAAAAAGGAGGAAGAATTTTTTAGGGTGTCTTTCATAGTCATCATAATCAGTGGTTCGGTGTGTAATCCAACACCCATAACCACAAAACCTCTTGATATATATTTCAGGAAACGCTTTCTGCGCTTACATTCACTGTTGCACCAACTGCTTTGCATGACAGTGCTTCCTAAATTTTCAATATTTACGACACAATTATCAATCATAATTTTCATAGTTAACTATACAATAATAATGTATTGAATACAATAATAATGTACTTTGATGTTAAAGCTACAATTCGACCTAAAATATAAACCGTAAAAATTATAAAAATAAGTATTAAATTTTATATTTGTACGAAGAAGATATTTTCATAGATTTCACGTCAAGTGAAGAAATCAAAATGAAAGCTGACAATACATCACACTGTGAATTTTGGACAGGTGTAGATGATGAATTTTCTGCATTGAAAACAAAAAAAGTAGTTCATATATTTTTACCATATGCAACATCCTACTTTTTTGAAACCTAATTTTATGCGGTGGTTGCTTTGAAGACAAAATATAAATCTCAGCTTAAAATAGAAAAATAATTTTTTGTTTATTTCTAACAATAAACCTTTCTTTAAAGAAATTCACTTTGCAAGACAAGCCCATAGGAGTCACTAATAATTATCTACATATACATTGTGCAGAGCTGATACATGTCTGCACAGAACTGATATAAGTTTAAATGTCTGTTTTATTTTTTATTATGTCAGACTGTTTTTCATTTTGCTTCCTTTTAGTAAATTAATATAATTATTGAAAATTTCTTTTATTTTCAACATGTTCACACCCCTCAATTTTAGAATCATTGACCTATGCTCAATAATGAGCATTCATTAATATAAATTTGACAAGGAATCAAGCTTTTCTGAAATTATTTGTTTTCAGCGTTGCTTTTACTCTGAGATGTATACAGATGACAAAAAAATATGACAGTCACCAAAAACAGTGGTAAGTGATACATTTGTTGTTGTCCATGACACGAATTATCATTTATCCCTAAGAGTTCTGGTATTGGATATCTATATACTTAAGTTTTTATTATTACCTAATACATTGATAAGCATCCGTTATCACTTCCCTTCAACATGAGAATAGAGGCTATGAAGATAGCATACTTATAATATTTACTTTAAGAAAAATAGTTTAGTTGTATGCTGCCTTCGTATATAGATGATAACTATAATATATCACAATTAGATTTTTGCTTGATCATTTGCCCGACACGTTATCATAAATATTGCATTTCTTCAGTTACCTACAGTGAATGCGTTGTATGTAGTTTTATAATTCATATTGCTTTCATGTACAATGGCAAAATTATACTTTTAAAAGTTTTTTGCTATTATTATTATTATTGAGAAATGGCGAGAAATTCTTTGGACGTGGGGATAAGAAAATTTTACTAAAGCAAAAACATTTTTTTTCAGAACTCAAAACGTTGTTAGTTTTTTTTTTTTAAATGCTTTTTGTAAAATTTTATATTTCTTTATATAAAAACAAATTTTGTTTTTAAGTAAGAAACTGATTAATTTGAGGTCCCCAATTCCACTGTAAAGCACGCTTTGCCACAAGGAATGTGCATTTCATAACCATGTGTCTTAGAAAGTAACTTTTACGTTGTTGACATCTTTATCTGTGTGTTAACGGCAACCAGATCTTTTGCTTTAAAATACAGCGTCTTAACTTATCAATAATATTTCCAAATTTCATTTTCGTGCTTGCTAGGTCATCGATTTGTCTGCAATATAGTAAGTTTGAGTTCTTTGAAGTAGACATCTTCAACTAACAACGAAAAAAATACTATTAGTGCGCATTAGGGGTTTCTCGTCTGTAAGTCAATACTATATTGATCAGTTAAATATCAAGCTGGTTTGTGAAAAATAATTAGAATTCTCTGAAATTTCAATCGTATGTATATATATATATATATATAATCCAAAATAAAAAATCCAATATATAAATATATATACATACATATAAATATATATATATATATACAAATATATAAACGAAAATATAAAAATAAACAGATAGTTATAAACCTAAGATAACTATAAATAGGAAGAACGCACAGTAGTATAATGACAAACTCCTGGCCTTAGGAACCAGGATTGCAGTTTTAACCATGTTTTGGGACCGACCAACCATCACCTGTAATTTGTCATACTATGTACCAAGAGGAAAGGAAAGAATTATATATGAAGAATTTAAATATTAAAAAAATCATTAAACTAATAACATATGAATAAAAACATAACCTACTTTTATTCGCAGTGTAGACGTAGGTCGGGAGTGCATCAACTAGTAATGTGTTCCCGCCAAATACAAGGGAGTGAAAGCAGATCCGCATAAAATTAATTGCGATAGGATATTAAGAAATTTATATATATATATATATATATACTTTTAAAAATCATAAAATAATATTCATATAAAAATTTGTGTAAAATTTAAATGAAACGCAAAAATATATAATTATTATTAAAATTTAATAAGCATGTGGCGTCATCTATTTAATAATTGTAGAATAAATTAGATATTGTAGAAATTTAAAAAAATCATTACAAAACATAATGGCAGTAAATAATTACAGTAATACAAATTGTATCATTAAAAACCATTATAAATATAATTACAAAGAAAGTTAACAGGATATCCATGTTCAATACAGTGATTAAAAAATTTATTAAGATTTAAAAAAATATTAGCTTTATCACTAACTAATACATTATTACGATAAATATCGTTAAAAATAATATTTCTATATATAGATATTGATAAATTTGAATTCCAGTAAGGCACTTTGATGATATTAAAATTAAAGGCATCTCTTTTATCATAAATATTACTATATAATTTCAAATCCTTAATATACAGTGTTACATCTAGGTAATTAGTTTTAATTGGATTATTATTAATTTTAACTAAGTTTAAATATGCCGGAAATATATATATATATATATATATATACACATATATATATACAAGATGGTTATAACTAAACTTCCCTTTTAAATGGCATCCTACAGAGTAAACCGGTGATCGGATTGGCGATACTCGAGATATTCTCGCGGAATTTTGAAAAAACGACAGTTCCAAAATGTCCGCCAGAGGGCTTATTTTCGTTCTTCGCTCTTGGGTATGGCAGATGTTGTATGCAATGTAGTGCATTATGTTTTTGAGTGCTTTTCGGACAGTGCTGGAAGAATAACCTGTCTGTTGAGAAACTGTACGAGCGCTACTCCCCCCCCCCAAATTTTGATATCTGTGATTGTGCGTCAGCAACTGTCTTGACGGCATCAACAAGTACCATTGTACAAAGTTACTGCCTTTTCCAGGTTGAACTCCTAATTTTCCCGCCTCTTTAAATTTTTAATCACTGTCAAGATACCTTTAGGAGACATAGGACCACGCCTTATGTTCTTCCTATGACAAAATTCACGAAATACAGCAGAAGTATTCCACTTGTTGTTGTAAAATATTTTCAACAACAACGTACGTTCAACAAAAGAGACCACCATCAGCACAGCTGGAAACGTTAAACTTGAAAAAGCCTGCAAACGTTTCATTCCCTAAACTGTTTTCAATAAAGTTTCCTCTTTTTCCCAAACATGCAAATCTTGACGTTTCTTCTACAACTGACAGCTTTTCTCAGTTTTGCATTTTATTACTCACTAGCTGGTATACCCGTTCTTTGCACGGGTGAATTTAAAAATTAAAAAATACAGACTGAAGGATAAATAAGTTTTTAATGAGTTAATTTTACGTGAATTGTATAAATTAAAGAAAAAAAACTTCTTACATAACCAGCTGAACAAAAAAAAAACATGTTTGTTAAATTTTAAGTCTTTAGGTATAATTGCTGATTTTTTTATTATTGTTATTATTTATGACGCCCCGTAACTTTCTTGTGGGTCGATTTTTGAAAACACCTACCAGCTCAGCAAAAGTAACACATTGCTGCAAATTTTGTGTAATAAACGCTAAAAATAGTGTAAATAATTTTTATCTGGATGTGTAATACGTTAATATTACTTTCTGATGCATTTATTTTATGTTAAATAGCTGTTACCTGCGACTTCGTCCACGTGGAATTTAACACAAAAAAGTGTTTATTCACTTCGCAGAGTTTACGAAAACTTTTCTTCTACTTTGTGAATCTATGCTTCTTTTTTATTTTATTTTTTTCTTTGCTTTTTGTTGAGCAAGGGGTGAAAGGGACGCATGGCCTTTGACACTGTCGATGGGTGAGGACTAAAATCTTTAGGATCAAAATAGGTATAAGTAGCAAGTAGGGTGAAAAGCGAACACAAACGAAGCCGCAAGGAAATGGGTGAAAGGGACGCATGACCTTTGACAATGCAGTTAACGACTGTAAAATCATTAGGATCAAGACATGAATGGGAAATGTCGCGAATGGCAGCAATCTAATCAAAGATAAAAGTTTGATATAACTGTTAGCAATCATTCAGACACAAGGCTCGCGAAATAAAATAATCCCTATTAAATAAAAATAGTCCCCATTGAAATAAATAATCCCTATTTGTATCGGATATTGCTCACTATTTCATTGGTTTTAATTTTATATATTTTTTCTCGGAATCCTAATTTTTTTTTCTAAAATAAGAGTAGCCTAAATTATTACTTATAACATTAACTATCTGTCAGTGAAAGTTTCGTCAAAATTAGTCCAGCCGTTTTAGAGATTAGCCGGAACAAACACACATACAGATAGATAGACAAAAATTTTAAAAATTGATTTTTTCATGTAAGACCGTATATACTTTTAAATGCATTGAGTAAAATGCTGTTAACCCTCCAAGTGGACAGAACGGATTTTTCCGCCCTACTAGAGAGGCTTCGAAAATGGACTGCTCGGATTTTTCTGCCTTCAAGTAACGTTTTCAAAAGCGGATTAGCCACACTTTTTTGAAATCCTTTCCCCCTTTTAAGGTTTAACATCTTGAAAGATAATGAGGGACGGAGGAAGCAACACAGCAGGAGTTTTATGGCTCGCAGGGAACCCCGTGTTTTGACCCTGGGCAATGTAAAAAATCGGGAAGAAATTTCTTTACAACCCAAGAAGTGTTTCTTTGCTAGCTTGTATTTTAAAAGTTTCCAAAAGTCCCAACGCATAAGTAAAATATGTTACAATTCCCTTTTGGTTTCATATTAATTTCAAACTGTAACAAGTTGGGGCGTGTCAGGGCAATCTGCTATTTTATATAGTTAGACAAATTATCTTTTTTTAAGTATATTCTTTCGCTTCATTTTTCTTATTCAAAGCTTTCAGTTTTTGAAACATGATTATTTTATTATAAGATACCGAAAAAATTAATAAAACATCAAACTCTTTAAAATTTGGAACCTTTTCAATTTTCCAACCACTAAAAATGAATAAATTTAAACTTCATCAAATCATTTGAAACATTTTATTACACTTTGATAAAAATAATAACGAAAAAAAAACTAATTAAGATTTATTAGTTTTTTTTTTTTTTTTTTTTTTTTTAGATTTCAAAGCCTAAGTGTTCAGGTAAGTTTAAGTACAGTGCCTGGTTATATATTGTTAAAATACACCGAATTATATTTGAATTTTAAGTGCTTGAACTGCAGTTTACATCAAAGACAACATGAATGAAGATTTTCACACATTTTTTTATAACTTGAATGTTTGAATAAATGGTAATCAAAAATATACGGAAACATTTACAGTAGACATTTATGCATATAAATAAACAAAAATCAATTTTAAATTCGAGCTATGGAAAAACATTCGAATTATATATTGTTTAAAAATATCTATTTATACAAAATACCTCAACATTTATCTTTTTTAAAGGCTAACTGAATAAGCAATTAAAACCTGGATATGTTTTGAAATCTCGACCTTATAAAGCTAGAAATTTTATGTTAGAAATTCCATTTGAAATTTCGAAAAAAAATGCATCGCGCAGTTAAAAATTATTTACCATAAGTTTTAGCAATGTTTGAGTATAATAAAAATTTCAAATTTTATTATATAGCTTCTTTGGTATCTTTTAATATATTTCGGCCGCGGTAGCCGAGTGGTATAGGTATCGGAACGTGGCTTGCTTTGTCACGAGTTCGAGCCCAGTACCACTAAAGACCCGCCGTGTAGGGCAGCGATGCACGTTAAATCTGTCGAGAGCTGAAACGTCCTTCCGTGGGTGGGGTGTGGTAGTTAGGAGAGGGGGATGCCAGCTCAGGTGTCGTCCACGTCACTTGACCATGGTTCAAAATTACGTGGTCCGTCGCCAAAAGCCCTCGTGTAGCTGAACAGTGCGACGTTAATATTCAATCATTCATTTAATATATTTCGAAAATTTCATACAATTCGGTTGAAAACCGCATGCTAAGAGCAAAAAATATACTAAAAAAATTGATGAATATACAATTGCAATAAATTCTTACATAGAGAAGCAAAACTGAGAAGCTAAAGCGTAGGAATAAAAAATTTTGAGTATATCTGAAGTAGTTTCCGAAATATTTATTTTAAAGTTTAGAAAATTTGTGTGCGTTATGTTATACTTGATATTAATTAAATGGTTAAAATAATGTGTTAATATTAGTCATGTAATCGTTTGATGACACATTCATATACTAATAAAAATTATCATGGTCATTGATGCGAATGTCAAGAATTTTATGTAATTTTAAATTCAGACATTAAGATATTGATGTAGAAAATATAAAACGACCATCTAAAATACATGAAAAACGCAGTCTGCTATAAAATGATCTTGACAAACAAAAAATCCGGCATTTTCACTTACTATGGCAGAGCCGGCTTAGTCAGGGGCGATCTGGAAAAACAGAGAGAGAACCGCGGTTTTTTGATGGATGCCGCTCTAGCTTTTAAAGCTCCCAGGAAAAATTATATATATATATATAAATTACAAATGCAAAAATAAATCTTGTAATTTTCCATACATTTCTATAACAACGAATTGTGGAATTGGCTTCCAATACATTGTTGTGTTTGACAATATCTAAGGTAACCAACCCTACTTTAGATAGATTTGTACTACTTTTTCGTAACCGTATTCCTTTTAAAATTAATTCGTGCTGCCGAACTACACCTTTTGTACCCTTAAAAATTTATGTTAACTATAACGGTTAATTTTAATTTATGCAACTTGTGAAATGTTCATAATTAACCATTTCCGTCTAAACAGTTTACATGAAAAAAAAAGTTTGGACTCCCTCATTCATTAGGGATTTATATAAGATTCTAACATTAAATTTTATTTTTCACCGAAAAGGGTTGAGTGGTAGTGTATAGTGCTTCCACACCACAGGTCTGGGGTTCTATTAACGGGCTGCGCAAGGTCGACTCTGCCTTTCATCCCCGCTACATTGGGTCGATAAATGAGTACCAAGCTTGCTTCGGGTCTTAAACACTGAAGGTCTCTCTTCAGACAGACCACCAAATCGGGACATCTGTTCATGCACCTCAGCGTCCAATGGTCACGTGTATTATGATAGGCACAGTAGTTCCTGGCCCTCATGGATTGTTGTGCTGCTGAGTTTGAGTCTTAAGTTTGAGGATTACCTCACTTTGGGGATACCCCTTAGATAAACATGTATTTCCACTCATTTGCAATTAAACATTTTTCTTTCAATTACGTTTATTTCAGAAGGAAGTTTGATTTTTCAAATGTATTTGCTTAATAACATGTATATTTGTGTATTATATTAAACATTTTATCAATCCAAAATTACATGTTTTTAGCTCCTCTAAAAGCTTTAAGGATTTTACAACTGATCTTACAATCCATATACGTTTTATAGTAGTATATTTAAAAATGATAAGGACATTTTTACGACTGTGTGAGCTTTTATGCCTCGTTTATAAATATAAAAAATTGCATTCAGCTACAGTTTTTAAAATGTACAGAAATAAGTGGAGCAACAGGATACTTACATATTATGAATATTTTTGACTGCAGTAAGATATATTTATATTTCAGTTTCTTTACAATTTGAATAGAAGTTGTAAGCCATTTTGCGAATAGTTTGATATTGAGTATAAACCCATAGGCTGTTTAATATTGTAAAGTGTTTTACTTTGATACCAGCACATTAAAATAAGGCTTATTTGCAGTTATATGATCAGCTTCAGTGATATTTAAATTTTAAAAAATAGTCTACACGCGTACGAAAACATTCTTTCACAACCGCACACCACATCTCTCTCTCTCATACTATATCTTCCCTACAGCAGGAAATATTTGTGTATACTGAAAAATTTAATACAGGATACATTTCCAAGTGTTAAATTTGTTTTTAAAATTTGGTATGAATACATTGTGGAACTGTCGGTTAACTTCACTGAACAAAATTTTTTTAAGGTATCCGACTACCCTAAAACCATGATTTTTTTCAAAAATCGGCAAAATTTTTTATGATTTTATTTTATAGACCATTTTATTAACTTAATAACAATACCAAAAAAAAAAAGTACTTTATTTTCCCTCCTCTAGAACAAAAACTACAAGCGTTTTAGTAAAAGCAAATGCCATAACTTTACACGAGATGTCAAACTTTGAAATGCGTTTTACGCGAAACGTGTTTTTTTCGAAAAACTCAAACGGGGACCGCGATTGCTCAAAACGTTTTGAAAATAATTAGCAGAAATTTTTTGCTTATGTTCTGCATAACAGTAGAAGTGTTTTGATCTTCAGATTTATCAATAACTGTTTTATTTAAAAATTTGCAGCTCTTTATGTGAATATAGTCAATGTTTTTTTAAGCAATTTCGTATAATGACTTGGATAAAGTGCTCTAGTTTTTGTAAAAATTAAAATATTTCTTATCGTGAAGATCACTTCAAACAGGAATAACAAAGTAACACATCAAAATTGAAAAATTGAGAATTTTTTCATAAAATCTTTGTAGAGAGCGGGCCCCGTTTTTGTAATTTTTCGTACATTTTTACTAGTTTTTTCCCATTTTAATAATAATAATTTTTTTTCTTTTACCAATTTTAGGATTTTTTCCTTAAAATATACTATTTAAATATTAAAATCACAAAAAGATCTCCATATTTCCTTTTTTTCAAAAAAAAAGTTGTCGCAAGTAGTCGGATACCTTAAGTGTACTGTTTTGAAAGACAAGATTAATTAGGGAGAACTTTTCTCACAATAGAATTTGTAATGACTGAATTGTGTGAAAATGTAGTTATCGATGTGTGACATTTTTCCTTGTAATAAAAGAAACAGAAAGATAAGAAATTTAACTTGAGTAGAAAATGGTTAGAAGTACTGTCATGCGCATTTGAAGAAGTATATCCCCATTAAAATTAAAAATTATTGACTGAATGTGTGTTATGTCCATCACAAATGTCGATGTATAAAAGATATTTTTATTTAATACAAGGAGTTCGAAAAGGAGAGCACTAGGAATGAAAATTTAGATTTTTCCCGAAAAATATTCAGTTAACATAAAAATATCATTTATATGATTTAAATTTAAATAAATTAAAAGTATATTGAAATCATTTTTTATTTTATTCTAAATTAAAAATATAATTGAATAGAGAAAGATCTGTTTTATTTCATAAATATATGCACCATTAATTGTCTTATTGTTTAAAAAAAAGATAGGGCCTTTACTCTTTTTAACTCATAACTTTTTTTAAAAACAGGAAAGTGAGCGCGTTTTCTTACTCTCATATTCAAAAATGAATACAGGATGCTTTTTTCTAGTTCAAATCGCAATACCAAAATATTTTTTTTTTAATTTTTAAAAAATGACAGAAAAATAAATTTTGTTTGAAGAAAATATAACTATTTTTCAACTTTTAACACGCCATTTATTTCATGTTTTTTTTTTATCCTGCATTTTAATTTAATTTTACTGTGACTGAATCTATGGGGAAAACGACAGAGTGGAACTACGGTTTTCATACAAGATTGCCCAAGGCAACAACAGCTAGCTGTAAACGATTGCTATCCTGGTTCTTACTGATTAAAGACGCCGAACCAAGTCATAAAGTTCTCCCCTTTCGACCACCCAAGTTTTAAAAGGGGGAAAGAATTGAAGTCTGTTGCATTTTTGAAGGGAATAGCAATATAAGAGTAAAATGTTTTCGGAATAACTTTTCAGGAGGAAGGTATCCAGTTAGAGGGTTAATTTCAAATTACAAACAGACACTTCATTTTTATTTATATGTATAGATAATTCTTGTTCTGAATTGTTAATATTGCTTTTTTATCCCGTTTTTTTTTCAAAATTTCCCTACTTCTTTTAATTCCTTAAGTGCATCTCGTGTATAGCCCATGTACAAAATGTCGTTGCATTCCATTCACCCATTGGCACTGTAGGATGCCGTTTATAAGGTAAATTTAATTATAACCACCTGGTATATATATTTACAAATCTATGTCATAACAAACTACCAACTTTTGTCAAATCCATTTCTCTCTCTTTTTTTGTATAAGTTTTGTGTGTGAAATTGTTGAATATATATTATATTTTTTTTATTATCTCATTAATAAAAAACATTTTTTTAATATTAAGTTTCCAGCGATAAGAAATATGAAACCTAATAAACATAATTTTGTTTAAATATTAGATTACTTAATTTTCCCTCAAATTAATGAAAATACTTTTTCAAAGAAAGAAAATTATATATATATATATATATATATATATATATATATATATATATATATATATATATATATATATATATATATATATATATATGATGCAACGTTGCCTATGATATTTAAAATAAAATGTTTATGAGTAATAAATTTAATGTTTGATTATTTATTTTTTTGTAAAGCTGTTCAATGAGATTTCTTGTCAGCGTTCTCCACAAATTAATTATTATAATATTGCAGCCGCAAATTAACTGCATACATGCCGTATGTCGTAACGCATATAACTGAAACTCAAAAAAATATTGATTTCCTTATCGAATAATATAACACATAAATTTACATGTAATATGGAATCCAAAAGTAATGATTAAAACAGAATAAAATAATTCAGAAATTTAAGTTTGAGATTAATGTTATTATTCTAATATATCGGAACTATTTCTCCTTCATTTTATTCCTCTTTTGGATTTTTGGAAGCTAGATTACTTTTGCATATTGAGGAATTTCTCTATTTGACCTATCTTTTATTTTAAAAGTTCATTCGAAATCTTTGTCTATCATACAATCTAAGAAGGAAATGAACAAACTAAATTGAAATTTCGTCAGGTTTCATTTTTTATTAGCAATACTAATGAAATTGAAAGGTATAAACTGCTCTTACTCTCAGTCAATTATCTAGATTAATTTATATTAATATATTATATCCGTTTCATTTTGATTTACTTTTATTTGCTTAAATATTCATTCATAATTTTTTCAGTATTAAAAAAATGAATATACATTCAAGATGTGATTCTATTGGAAAATTACAAATTTGGGTATGTGAATAAAAATCTATCATTAAAGTTTAGAGTTAAGAAGAATCCTAAGACAAATGATTAAAAATCGGAATATTTAGTTATGTAAATAGTCTTAGAAAGAAAATTAGTGTAACTGCATCAATTAGCGCTATCCCAGCAATCTTTAGCTTTAAATTGTGCTTTTTGGTATAAGACTTCACTCTGCAGAGAAAATTTAGTATTATTTAGCATATTTAAAAATGTATGAGAAAATTTTAGAAAAGTGATAGTTCTCCATTAATTTCAAATACGTAAATTATTTTAATTGGTACTGAAAAAACCCATATATAATTAATTGCATTTAAATGAACTGTATGTAAATATCATTTAGTGTTTTTATACAGAAAATGTATAATTTTTATAATTAATATTTCATTATTTAAAAGAAATGTGTTACATTTACTCATTTATTTTAAGTATTAAATTTGTTCTTTGATTATATATGATGTCTCTAAGAGAGTTACTATTATATAGAAATACTATACATTTTATATCTACTCTTACTTAAATCGTCACTCCACAGTAACAGCAATTTGATAAGGATTTATAGAAATCTTCTACGTATTTCAGTTATAAATCTTTAATAATGTCCACAGATTTATCATACTCTTACGGAAGATACAGTTCTCCTTCCTTGACTCAGTACTAGTGTTGGCAATTCTAATTTTAGCGATGACTACTTGCGACCAGGAGAGTTACAGAACGGTTAAGAGGAGAAGCGGAGATAGAGCTGTAACAAGTGGTGTGGACTAACGAATTTAGTCCAAACATGCCTATCTCGTTAAGCCCATCACCTTACGAGCGGGTGAATCTGAATCGCAAAGCGAACTGCTGGAATCGGTAATCCCGTTCTGAATAATACGGATTTACGGTGGCGCGAGTTTGCGGCAGCGCAAAGCCACCGTAAAATTTCGTTTGAAATTAAAACGATCAGCGTTTTCAGGTTTGAAATGAAATTGATGATTAATAGGTCGCCGAAGCATGTCTCAAGGAGATTATTTAACTTATTCTTTTCGTAATTTATACTAGAGAAAATTTTATTTCTCAATACTTTAACAAGTATTTAAAAGGACTTAAGATGTGGTCCTTAGAATAATTGCAATTAAGTATTTTGGAAACTACAAGTTTATTGAGGTTGTACAATTTAATTTTTTTTAACTCAGAAAATTAAAAAAATAATAATAATATCATCTATTTTAACTCTTAAATTAAATTTTATTTTTGATACGATTATGGAATTTAAATTAAACATTCTTTCTTCGGGAAAAAAATTAAGGTATCCAAACACGCGTTCGGAGTACTTTTTTTAAAAATAGCATATTAAAACATTATAAATGCTTTTTTAGGGATGGATACCAATAAATACTAACATTTAACTAACAATATTTTTTTAAACAAATATCTGAATTTCACAGAAATCACAATTATAAGTAAAATTTTAGCAATATTTTTTTAAAAACTTTAAAGCAATTAGAGAAAAAAAAGTAATTAACTTATATCAGTAAAAGTATTACTAAAACAAATTAGATATATTTATCTAGAGCATGTACTAAAATTTTAATGTTTTATTACAATTAAAAAAATTGTAGAGCTGATCGAGTAAATATTATAGGAAATGTGTAATTTTTATGTGAGACAGTTATTTAAATAACTGTGGCCATAAATCAAAAATTATTCATACAATAAGAAATATTTTAGTATATTCTCTAGAAAACAATATAAGTATCAGGTTCAAAGAGTTTTATAGAAATATATTCATAATATTTTGAGTTACCTGACTCACCGTGAATACATTGTGCATAAAAAATAATTTGGAGAGAAAAGGATTTTAAGTTTAAACTCTTGTTCTGTCTTTTTAATATAAACTCTACATATAGAAAACTAAAATTCCCCAGATTTGTAAGTTATGCCATTTTGTATCTCATCTTTGGCTAATTTTCTTTTCTTTCGTGACCCATATTTTTCCTGGAAGTTTTTACTTCAGATAATGAATGACGCTTTGGTTCTTTAACGCGCTCTTCATCGAGTTGGGCAAAACTTCTTTCTGTATTGGCACCAACTTGTACTTGATCTTTGTTCAACACATCTAACAATCCTCGAAAACCTTTGTTAAATTGTATGACAGTCATGTGAGCTTCTAATCTTAGAGTTTTTATCTCCACAAAAATATCTTTCGCTATAAATTTCCACATAATGCCATTAAAACTTTCATTTGCATTCTGTGTTTTCCCATGTAAGTATTTATTCAGTAAATGCTTGTCACATAGCTTCATATAACGAGGTTTAGTAATTTTAATTATTACTTGTGGAAATCCCTTGCCTGTATCAATATGCATCTTTCCGTGAGATGTCGCTCTTTGAAATTTGCACCAACTGTCGTGTCCAACTGGACATTAGCCATGCATCGGTTGGTTCTTGTTGGAACAGCAATGAAAAAAATGCTGCAATTGCTGCACTTTGCATTTTTTCTATGTTATTGACATTAGATCTGAAAGCAATACCATAAAAGTTTTGCAGTTTATCGATGAAACTATCAGTTAATTTCCCACGATCTCCCAGACCTTTTTGCTTCAGCTTCAACTTTCGAAGCCTTGAGAGAACACGCTTTTAAACATGGTCAATGCATTCAAAAATTTTAACGCTATTTTTACCATAAACGTTTTTAACCGCATCAAAACCTTTTGAATCCCTATCTTCATAAAATTGTACATATTGTAATTTTCTCATCTGAGCAAATCTTTCAAATATTGTATACACTCCGACAGGTTCCATCACACCAGATGACCCAACATGTTTTTCACACTCATGTGAAATACTGTCTTCAGTTTTCGTCAATCATAATCTGCACATTTTCGACAATACTTCAATATCTAAAACCTTGACAGTATCTATGGAAATGACACTTACACATCCAATTAAAGACAAGTGTTCTCTACGTTGCCAAGTTCCATCGACTGACACACCGCATTGAACAACTTCATCAAAATTATTCTTTTTGTGAACCACAGCTGCAGCCGCATTCATAATTTTACATGCAACGTTATTATAAACATGTTCTATTTTTTTTCTCGAGACACCTGAAAGCTGTCTTAGAAGGAAAGTTCACATTGATAGCTGAACACAGCTTCCATGCAGCAGAGTGCCCCTTTCCAATGGTTCTTAAATCAAAAACAAAGGAAAGATTAATATTGTGCATTATGTTGACTTTCATGGATGCACAAAAGGAGCTGAAAAATTTACAGTTTTTACATTTTAGTATCATATTAGACGCTAAGCCAAACACAGATTCTTGAAAAAGTTGTATCTTATTTTCGAAACATTCAGGGCAGCATGATAAGGAAATCGCATTACTTAAAATTTTTAAATTAAAAATTACGTTCTTATCTTCATTTTCAACAGTACTTGACATTTTTTAATCGATTTGAAGTTTTGTTTCACTTGCTGTAGGTGCATATTTGACATTTTTATGATCCCATTTGTATTGTTCTTACTAGTGTATATATTGCCTTTAAACTTATATTTAATAGTAGAATTTCTATTCTTGCAATTACCCATAGCTTAAGAGAATACAAATTTTAAATAATAAAATTAAAATTCACAAAAAGAATGACAATGTTACCAAAGTAAATCAAAACACTTGAGCTAAAATCTAGTGAAAAGCGATTGTAAATTTTATAAACACAAACTCTTATTGCCAAACTATTGAAAGAAATATAGTGTTGCCACTAAATTTTAAGACAAGAAACTATTTGTATTATTTATTTAAAATAATTTTAAAACTGTATTTCCAAAAACTGCTCCTAAATCTAATTTTCGACAGATTTTAAGCCATTTAAATGCCTACTTCCGGTAGATGACAGGCTCACTTCTGTTTTTTTTAATTTATAAAATTGATTATAACTTGACATCTAGCTAACGTAGAAACAAAACAAAGGATGTTTTGGAAAGCCAAAAGATAGTTCTATTTAATAAAATAAAAGAAACAAAGGATATATTTTTGACAGAATTTGGCCATCTCAACGCGTTCCGATACCTTTTAACTTAGCTATATTTTGCAGAAAAAATACGTCTGAAAAAATAATGTATATTTATATATTATGCCATTATAATATATATATATATATATATATAAGTATTAACCATAAATAAATTTTTTTATACAGATAATTCCGTGATAAAATGGTAGTTATCTCATTTTTAACACATCGTTCATCGTATGTTTCCATTTATTTCTACTGTCCTATCGATTATCTTAACCCAAGTACTGTATTTAAAAAGGTAATAACTGAAAATATGTTCAGTTTTGTTATATATATATTACCGCTTAGATAAATTTTAAGTAAAATCTATGTTATGAGTTGGAATAAATTAAGAAAAAAAATTAACTGGTGCAAATATTTTACGAACAAAAAATACTCTAAATGAAATTTTTTCTAAAGAACGTTATAACAAACCATAATATATTAAGGGAACAGGGACATCATATACTTTCAAATAATCGATTTTTCAATTTTATTTCTAAAAAATAGTGCTTATTTTTCTGAATCTAAAAATGTATAATACTTATATGTTTGTTAATAAAATAGCCCTAAAATATGAAAAATAAAAATGTAAATAAATGACCACGCCCCTTTTGACACGCCCCTTTGAACTTTAAATATGTAGTTTTTTTCCCTGTGTTTTATCTATATTAACTTTTGATTGTTTTTTCGTTTGAATGTTAACCCCGCTACTTTTTAGCCACGCTTGTGCGTGAGCTATTGTTCCAAGCTGTGTGACAAAATTTCTTACTTTAAATTTCGGTTTATGGCAATGTTTTGAACCGAGTTCGTCTATTCCGAAGTTTCTTGTGGCATACAACTACTTAATTTTACATTAATTTTCGTAAGAAATGTTTATTTTTACTTATAATTATTAATATTCATAAGATTTTAAAAGTATCTTAACTTTTTTTAAACGAGTAATTATGCCAAGAATAAAAAAATTTGGCAGATTGAAGTATAGTAGCAATCAACATAAAATGTCTAAATCGACTGAAGAATTGCTTTTGAATTCCGTGGAAAGTGCTTCTAGGAGAAAAATTAAAATACCGGATTTACTAAAAGAACAAGATTCTCAAAATGTAAACATAATCGTTGAACTGGATTTATTATCTTCCCTTATGAAAAATCGGTAAAATCCTAGGAGGACCCACTGCTGTTTTTGGCGCCAAAATTTTTCACGCCAAATTGAAGGTTTTCAAAAAGGCGTCAATGACGAAAAACTCTTGGGAAGCGCATGCGTCAGAAAAATGAAATGGGCATGAAATGGGCGTTTCGCAAAGATGAAAAATCAAATAAATACATTAAATTAATCATTATATAAAGAAAAAATGGAGAAAGCAATGAAATTCATTTTAAAAAAGCATTCTAAAACCAGTGTGTACAGCATGATTTACATTTTTAAAAAAGGACGAAAGGGGCGTTTCGCAAAGATAAAATCGAAGAAATACATGAAATCAATCATTTTAAAAAATGTTAAAAAAAAAGCACTTACCTTACGCTTGCATTTCGTCATGATCTGTTGGTGCATACACCCTTGCGATGGATGCAAGGAATTTATGAAAATTCTCATCCACCAACTTGTGACCGTTAGATCGCCGCCACATGTATTCCGCAAGGTAAGAATCAAATTGACCCTTTACCCTTCTTATTAACTTTCAAGTCATTCACCACGAACGCATTCATGCTCTTGCCAAACCAATATCTCGTCAAACGCAAGATAATAGTTTTAGCAAGTTTGCTTTCGCTAAACCAAGTGCCCTTTCTCACACTCCGAACGACGTCGAGGCGATTATCTTTCGATTGGTTGCGGCAACGCCATTCGTAGCCATCAACCGTTCCCTTTCGCACTTGCAAACGCATATTTTTACACCTCAGACATTCATAATGAGAAGCAATTAAATTAGCTTTCATATACCATTCTAACGTCTCTTTCTTCCCCTTTGTGCCCAGGAGCACAAAGAAACACTTTCAAGTAATTTCCTTTCACACGCCATTCTTAACAACCGGTGGAGAGCAAACCCACCAGCGAAAGTCAAATGTCAAAATGACGTTTTTCGGAAAAAGGCGAAAAACGTTGCACTTTTTAGGGTTGCCATTTTTCGGTGATTTGAAAATCCAATTTTTTTTGATGAAATGGAAGGGTTACCATATTGTAACCTTTATCGCTCAAAATTTGGCGACAAAAAATTTGGCGACCAAAAGTGGGTCCTCCTAGGATTCAACCGAAAAATCTCTTATGTTGTAAATATTGCTGTTCTTCAGAGAAAATTGAGCTGAGAGAAGATTTAAAAAGTCGTAGAGGTTTAGCTGTGAGTTTGGAAATAATTTGTCACAACTGTGAAGAATCGACGAGTACAATGTCATCAAAAATATCAAATAAATGTTATGATGTTAACCTAAGATTGACATATGGAATGAGAGCTATTGGAAAAGGTGGAGCTGCTGCTCGAATATTCTGTGGGCTCATGAATTTGCCTCCACCACCTGCAAAGTTTGAACGCCATAATTCTTTGTTTTTAAATGTTTTAAAAACAATTAGTGAAGACTCGATGAATGCAGCTGTTCACGAAGCAGTCATAGCGAATGATAATAATTCAAATATAGCTGTGGCTGTGGATGGCACATGGCATAAAAGAGGCTATTCTTCATTGAACGGAGTTGTATGTGCTACGTCTGTTGAGAACGGAAAGGTTATCGACTTTGAAGCTCTCACAAAATATTGTTCTTCATGTAAGGGTAAAAAAACCATGTGAAAATTGTGCTAAAAATTACGAAGGATTCAGTGGGGAATGGAATGTCGGGGGGTATTAAGTATATTTCAGCGATCTGAAACATCACGAAAAGCATGTTATACGCAGTATCTTGGTGATGGGGACTCAAAAGGATTTCTTACTATAAAGAAGCAAAAAGTATATGGCGACACAGAAGTTGAAAAATTAGAATGTGTTGGCCATGTGCAAAAGAAGCGTATGGGCACAAGGCTGAGAAACATTCTAAAAATGAGCAAAGGCATTAAGCTATCAGATGGGAAAAATATTTCGGGACGTGGACGGCTAACGCTTAAAGAAGTGGACTCAATCCAACATTATTATGGGCTAGCAATCCGTAAAAATTTGTCATCTGTGGAGGACGTGAAAAGAGCCATATGGGCTATTTATTTTCATAAACTAAGTACTGAGGATAATCCTCAACACGCTTTGTGTCCTCTTGGTGAGGATAGCTGGTGCGGTTATAACCGTAGCATTGTTACGGGGAATTTTATATTCACAAGCATTCTTTACCCCAGTCAATTTTATTGAAAGTGAAAAGTGTTTCGGGATCTCACAGAGAAGGACTTATTGAAAAAGTGCCTTCATGGAAGAACACAAAATCCCAATGAAAGTTTTAACAAATGTATTTGGGAGCGAATTCCTAAAACAGTTTTGTTGGCATTGAAACTTTGAAATTTGGAGTTATGGATGCTGTAATTTGTTTTAATGATGGATATGTAAGTAGAATAAAAGTCTTTGAAGCTCTGGGCATTAAATCAGGATACAACACGGAACGTGCCTTACTTATAATTGATAACAAACGAATTTTTGAGGCTGAACGTATAGTAAATAAAGTGTCATTGGAAGCCAGAAATAAAAGAAGGTCTTTAAAAAGGAAAATGGATAAACAGAATTTAGATGAAGAAAATGAATACCAATCAGGGAAATATTAATCAAATCTATAATGTAAGGAGAAATTTTTTTGTTAAGTTTTATTATATTTTTCTCGAATGTTTAATATTTTTAAATTTAGGTACACTTTAAAAAACTATTGTAGCATATTGTTTGAAACCTTTTATATATCTAAACAGGATACATGTGCATACAGTGAACAAAATATCTTTTAGTATGTGTCTAATTTTTTTTGAAAATTAGATTTTATATGTAAAAAAACAAAAATTAAGATTTTCATAATTTTAAGGTTTTATGATTATTTTTAAGAAATTATGCAATTATATAAATATAATTAGTTAAAAAACAGATTCATTATGTTTAATATGTTACTTTATATATATTTGTAAATTTTTTTGTATATTCAAAGAATATTTTTGTAAGAAATGGTACCTATACATGAAAATATGTATTACAAGATCTCGAAAATTATGTTCATGTTAACTAAAACAAAGGGAAAAAAAAACATATGAATTTAAAATTACTTTTGTAACTCTAGAAAATGGTTAAGGATTATTATTAGTCATATAAAAATAGGCAAGGAAATACTAATTAAGTGTATAATATGTGAAAATATTGTTTTTTTAGTTTTTTCACTTTTCTCAAAAGCATATTTTTTGCATTTAGGTACATTTTTAAAAAACTATTGCACTGTATGATTCCTGATTTTTTATACTTCTATACAAGATGCCTATGCATATAGTGAACCTAATTTTTTTTCTATTAAAATAGTGCCTAATTTTTTAAAAATTGTTTTATGCATAAAAAAAGCAGAAAAATAAAAAAATTTCAAATTTCAAAGTTTTATAATTTTTTTTAAAGAAACTATACTAAAATTTTACTAAAAAAGAGTTTCACTGTATTTTATGTATTGTTTTATATATGTGTAAAAAATATTTTGCATAAAAAAATGATACTTTTTAAAAAATGGTACCTAAACATAAGTATATATTACGAGTTCTCAAAAATTATGTATTACTTTAATTAAGTAGTAAAAAAAAACTTTTGGAGTAAAAGTTATTTTTGTAGTTCTACAGAATAATTAAATTATCCTTATTATAGACATAAAAAATCTAAGCTCTATTGGAAATTTTAAATGATATATGTCTCATAAACAAAGGGTCTTAATTTTGGCATTTTACTCTTTCGAGCATGTCCTGGTTCCCTTAAGTAGGATTCATTAAAACTTTTCAATAACTTATAAGTTGCATTTTTATTAATAATAAATTGAGTAGTAAAGAATTGAAATACCTTAATTAATGTTAATATCTGAATAAGAAAAAAACAAGATAAATTAATATTAAAATAAATTAATTTTAAATGAAATGGTTTAAAATATGTATGGATATCAAAACAGGGCCTTCAAATTTCACATTACATCATTAAAATAAAAAAAATACTGATATAACTACTTTTAATAGAAAATAACTGTATATATATATATATATATATATATATATATATATATATATATATAAGTAATGCTTTAGAATATCATAATTTCAAAATATTACTTTAAAAAATGCATTTCAGATAAACGATATATTTGCAATGCTCAAACTTATATAAGCTCCAAAAAGCACGACATGTTTGAGTTGCTCTCATCTTCTGGTGCAAAAACAAGCACAGGAACCATTAGCTGCAAACGAGAAGAGCAATTTCAAAAAGCAAGCATCCTTTACTAATTAATTTAGCTTTGAATTTCAATGAACTGTTTAACAGCCAACGGTACAGTAAACACCCCCTTCTCCACAATGCAATGCCCCAATTATGAATTTTCAAGTCTTATACGAAATCTTGGTGACAGTTTGAATATTAATTCAAGAAGACACGGTGTTTAGCCTCAGGGAAACTCGAAACTACTCCAATATGTACAAGTGTTAGATAGAACACCCATTGAATGGCCCACAGTACAGTAGCGCACGACAAAGTACAGCTCCTTCCACCTCCCTTTATCATTAAATAGTCGACAGAATTGTTTCCTCTGTTAATTCATTACATAATCAGTAAGAGGTTTGTACCGTTCCTACAACTGAATATTAATTAAGTACAAGAGGATGCCCCTGAACCAACCCCTCCTCTAAACTCTCACGTGCCACAATTAATGAAAAGATTCGGAAGAGGGGGAATTTGTGGGTAGAAGCGACGAGGACTTTTCAAAAGTCAATAGGTTATTAAATTTCGAAATAATTATGCGTCGCACCGTTATCCCAGTAAATGAAATTTCGATTAGTAGTATTTTTGAGAGAGAGTTAAGTCAGAGGGGTTCGGTGGTGGTATGGAGAGATTGATAAAAAATTATAGGAGGAAAGGGAATACGGGCAGAATCGTGTGGCTCTGAATACTTTTTGGAAAAATGTCAATGAATATCTCGTATAGGTTTTTCTTTACAAAATTTATTTTCTTTTCTTGGATTTCTACTGATTCGTTTATTGATTTCCATCGTAATTTTTAGGAACTTGCGGCGGTGGAGTTCAATAATTTGATTTTTCTAGAATCAACAACTTATATTTTGGTATTTCTTTTTCGAGTTATGTAATCTTTTTTTTTTAATAAATATCAAAGATTTCTTTTTTTTAAAAAAAAACTTCCTTTTTTTAATTGAATAAAGAAACTTTTCTTACAAGTTTAAAATGAACAATTTTTTTTTTTAATGAAACGAAATAATTTCTTTGAAAAGTTTTTTTCTTCCATCAAGATTGGAAGAATGTACAACTTTTTTACCTGGGTATTTCTGCTTGAATTCATAAGTTGTAACTCAAAAATGTGTTTTGTAAATGAATAAAGATAAATCGCACAAATAATACAGCATCAGCTAATCTATATGTTAAAAAATCAAATTTAATTCCTAAATCCTATTTATTATTTCTCTCTTAAGGAGAAATAATAAACTGAAAATATTGTATGACATCTAATTGACTTTTAGAGATATTACAGTTATATAACTTTTATTAATTTTACTACCTTAAGAAAATTAAGGCAACTTGTGAGAAAATTGTACATTAATAAGAGCATGCAAAAACATTTAAAATAATTAACAGTTTTTTATAGATTAACCTACAATGTACTAAAGTAATATAAATTTATAAAATAATGTTATTCATGCAACATATTAAGGTTTGTTCTTTTAGCCAAAATATATATTTTTTAAAATTAAACTAATACTGATAGGATTATTAAGTAAATTCCTTAATCATAAAGTGAAAAGAAAAAATAATAATGCTTTAATAATTTTCACGAATCAGTTTTTGTAACGTGGCATTCAGTTATTTATATTAGATGAATATTTTTGTCTGGAAAACATTCAAATATTTTAATTTGGTACACAAAATATGGAACAGAAATATACCATGTTGATCCGTTCTTGGATCAAAATATGGCATGAAAAATAAATTCAATAAATTTCTTTAAAGAGGATAATTACAAAGAATTTCAAGGATTTGTGTTAATACTATTGCACTTCAGACTTTCCCCCCTTTTTTGGCAATATTTTTAATAAAATTTTAATTATTTAATTATTTTACTGATACTTGCATAGCATTTTTTTTCCTTAGCTGCTACAGCTATCTAAGAAATCATATGAATTTCGTCGACTAAGTACATTAATATCAATTACTAATTGTAAATACTTCTAATCGAGTTTTATGGATAAAAATTGCTTAAATGGAGTTAGAAAACTCTAAATTCGAGGCACATTTTATGGTCATGTTTTCTTTTTACAGCTCAATCATAGTAATAGATAATTTAATATATTACGCTTCGTTTTAAAGCTTAAATTTATGTTTTGCCAAACATAAAGATCCAATCTGAAAAATACAATAAATTTGCAAAGATTTTTGTAAGCAAGTGTTAAGAAAATATATTTTCGATATATATCTTTCAGTAGTAAGTTGTTCATCTTATGTACAAAATTTCAATAATTCTACAAATGAGCCAACATTAAATTACGAATTAAACGATAGTATTAATTCCTGGGATGTAATATAATAAATAAAATATACCTTTATTTAATTTAAATACAAATTAAAATGGACGTAGCTTATTTGTTCGTTTATTGTTATTGTTTTATTCCTTAGCTCAGCTTTTGGGATAATGGGCTACTCCAAAAAATTTAAATATTTATATATTTTTGAAGAGAGGGAGAGAAAGGGCCATTGATAATATTCTTCCTACATATCTTATAAGAACCAAACTGATAATCCAAGTAGCAGGGTGTGATTATTTGTCACATTATCAAAATTATTTAATCTTCAAAGTACCAGGTTTTGAAAGTCTATGATGAGTGGTTTGTATAAAAATAACAAGAATTCCATAGAGTATAATGCAGTATTAGCTACGGTGTCATTATTTTCTAGCATTTATTACTGTTACAATCTATTTGAAATTAAGTGTATAACTTAGTAGTGAAGTTTAAACTGATAGTTTATTTACTCTCGATATACCATTACAGTAAAACAATTCAAAATGGAGCAAATTTTAGTATTCCATTTACTTTTAAAACTACTTAGTGTTTTTCTTTCTAAAACGATAGATCCGAGAGTTGGAACTATAAATTTGCTACCAGGTTATCTCTACATCTCTTTGATTTATTATGTGATTACAGCTAAAGATTCTGGAGCTTAAGACACATCAAGACTCTTATCCAAGATTTTGGACTGTTACTGAAGATGTAAGCGATATTCTGAGAATATATTTCAGAGCTTTTAACAATGCCATTTTACCTTTGTTCTTGCTCACTATTGGTAGTCTATCTTTTTAAACAATTACTTAAATATTTTAAACATGTTTTTTAAACTAGTTACTTTATGTGTAATTCTTGCGTTGTATCTTTGCTTTTTTTGCGTGTTGTATCTCTTACGACGCTTGAGTTTTATTTTAGATTAAGTTTTCTTTGATGAGAGAAGAATAATTTTTTTCGTATGCACTTCCACTTCTTAAAGTTTTTACCATTTTTACTGAATGCATATATCTCTATATTCATAAATACTAGCCTTAAACAATAGTTATATATCCAGTAGCCATATGAAGAAGTAGAAAATATATTTTTATTGTTATTCAAAACTTGAAAGATTTTTTAAAAATATTGTTCGTTTTGTAAATCAATGCTTTCTTGTAAATATGATTATAATCCCAAATCACACCCACACACAAAAAAACATGCAAAATAAGTACAGAAATATATGGATTTAACACATTTTTGAACAAAGTCCATTTAATTTTTTGTTAGTTATTTGCTTATCGCATGTCAATTTCAGTACTAATAATACACTTGTTTGTATTCAAATAATTATAGGTATGTTTCCTGTGTAAGTAGGTTTTTTTCAGGACATTTATTTAATTGTTTAATAATATTTATCTTAATAAAAAACAGACTTTCCGGAAGTTTATAAATGTATTATAAGCTAAAATTTGAGTTTCATTTTATGCATTGTACATCATATCATTGTATGACAACCATTCATTTATAAATTAAGAAATCTGTAAAGGAAACATTTTTATATTTACAATTAAAGTGTTAAAATGCTTCAGGAAGCTGCAGTTTTTTCAACGTAGCTACATATAAATAATTTATACATGCTACTGAGTTATAGATGTTTCTGAGATTCCTTTTCGTTACATGTGAAATAAACTACCTGACAGCAGGAAGCATAAATTCCTTTTTCAACAGCAGACATATTTTCGGGCTTTTATTTACTTTTGGTATGCGAATCATACTGTGTGGAGCAGTAGTTTTTATGATTCTTGACATTTTATCTTTTGGTGTTGCACACCTCAGAGTGTACTTCACATGGGAACATTTTTTTTTGAAGTTATTTACTTTGGGCATGAAATTTACTTTCAAGCGTGATTTCTTTTTTTTCCTAAAACTGTTTCACGAGCATCAGAAGTATGAACTATCAAAAATATTTTTCCGTGTGTCTTCTTCGCGACGTTCAAGTTTTGCCATAAAATATAGTGTCCATTTCTGCTGTTTCTTCCTTCCTGTACCTTTTTATATCAGTTTTATTTAGATGAATGGCCATGATAAAGTTTACATGTAATTTTTACTTTGTTTCTGTGTATAATTTTACTTAATCTTTAGAAAAGCATTAAGTTGCACAAAAAAAAATAATTTAAAATGAATTACATTTGAAACGATTCATTTAGAGAAATGTAGCAAAAGTTATATATATATAACCGGGTGGATTGTGGTTCTATGGAGGCAGAAACAATAAAGTTAATCGGAACTTATCCATGTGGAAAAGATGCGGTAAGGAGAATATTAAAAAATAAAAATACCTCAAAATCTGGCGTATAACAGCTCACTTTTAACACAGAAAATATGATCGAAATTTACGGGTGCGCGTTATACGTTGAGTATAAAAATAAGAGCTTTAAAAATACAAAACAAAATGAGCATAGAAAAAAATCAGAGTTCTAACTAGATTTAAATACTTTTTATTTAAACCTAAAGGCTCAAAATTGCAGCTTAAAAGTATAGGTGCGCGTTATACGGCGGTGAGTGTTATACAACGGATTTTACGATAATTAAAAAATAATAAATTCAAAAATATAATTTTAAAAATTAATATTGCCACAAGTGAATTGAGTTTTCGAGAAGAAGGCTATTTTTGCTCTTAGACTCAAAATAAAATTATTTTCTACAATATAAATAACCAAAAGAAATCATTATTGACGAGTACTGAGGGGTCAATAGTAGAATACACGAGGCAACATATTCCATGTGTCCCCATTCCACTTTTCCCGCACCGTCGAATCAATTTCAACCAAGCTTTTTTCCGTTTTCCGTTTCATCTTGCACATTAATTTCGACACTAAGTTATTTTTAAAAAAATGGTAAAAAAGCTTTTAAATAGAATTGGTTTTTTGTCTTGAAACTATTTAAAATGTTCTAAAATGCCTGTTTTTCTTTAACAAAAATTATTTTGACATCTTACCATAAAAATATCTCAAACACTTAAACTTCTTTTCCATTGTGGCAGAATTTAACATGAAAGTTAAAATTTAATTTTTTTCTCAATTATCTATATATGCAGGGATTACAATATCGGACCAAAAGTTTAATACCGGTATTCAGTATCTTTTTAGATCTTAATACCGGCATACCGGTTTTAATACCGGTATTAGAAAATTTAGAAAAATCATGAAAACGCAGGTGTTTCTTTGTTTTATTAGAGAGTGTAAATATCACAAAAAATAATAACTCATAAATTATAACAGTGCATAAAAAACACACAAGAAAAAGTAAATGAACATCTAATTTATTTAAATCACGAAAAAGCGTAAATATCGCTAATCAGTCTGTGATATATGTGATAATATTTGAAATGTGATCGTGAAAAAACAATGATTCAATTGCACTGTCATTAAGAGACTGGAGCCTTTCAAAATAATCTAAAACCCACGATGGCTTGGGCTTAGAAAGTGCGCTAAAATTTGTATCTTATCGCAATTATATTCTTTCCTCTTAACAATTTTGTATCATGTTTCGTTTTTGCATGTATATGGAGTGCCCGTTTGTACTTCCTTCATTCATTTTAATAACACTGGAACATTTTTTACATTGTGCCACTAATTATTTCCATCGTATAATTAATGAAACCAAACAGAAGTATTATCAACTTATTACTTTTATTCTTTAAAGTTATCCTCATTCATTATTATGAGTTTTTATTTATGAGTATATATAATTAATATAAAAAATATTTTGAACCTTAAAAAAGTATGATATGCAAATACAGTGTGAATAACAAACTCACCAATTTAAAAAAAAATATCAAAATATTACGTACTTTTCTCGCAATTACGACCTGGTTTTCACAGCTATGAATATCAGTCTACGTATCCTGAGCGTTTGCAGTATCGCTCTGAGCTGTAACGGGATATTTTTGGCCCGCCTCTTTGGATGATTCACATATTTTATCACTCCTCTTGACTTTCCGATACAACTTTGTATTCACAGTTTAATGAATTTCGCCCGTTCGGAAGACACAAAAATAAAAACGTATATTATTTTGCGATGTTGGTGATCCCTGAACATAAAGTGGAAACAATTTTAAGAAATTTCTAGTAAATATCGAAAAACCGGTATTTAAACTTGTGATACCGGTATTTCAAAATTGTACAAATTGCTCAAAATACCGACATTCATTATCCCGGTACATCGGTATTGCAATTCCTATCTATATACCAAATAACACCTTTACCACATAGAAATTTCTGAAAAAAATCCTTCAATTTATCCTAATATATAATCTATTTAAACGTCGCATTAAATAACAATCATGCCCATATGTACATTTATCATTTTTATTTTAAAGATGGCAATATCACTAAGATATCGTAATACAAAATTATGCTTGGGAAAAGTTCTAATTTAAAAAAAAATCAATGATAACATAATTCAAAGTATCTAACCAGTTGGTAGCTAATGATTAAGTAAAATACTTATTTCTTTAGAAGGAATCTAATTTCAAGGTATCGTCCTTAAATATATGTATATAATTATCTTGAAAACTGTAAAGTTTAAACACAAATAAATATTATTAGCAAAGTACTGTATCTTTCTAAAGATTTATGCTTATGGAATGTTGTACTGTTAAAAGCAAAATTATTTTAGTAACTAATAGTTTCGTTCCAAATGTGTATAATTTATTATTTATTATTTATTATTGTATTTCTCTCAGTCTAATATAGGATTACCGAAAATGGCATTTAAATTTATTTCCAATTTGTAAATACGCTAAGAATATTCAAGAGAAAGATGCACACAAATTTTTAAAATCTGATGGTTTTCTTAAGTTTCTTATTTTTTTCCCCATTTAAAAATATGTATTAAACTTCACCTATTTTAGAATACGTTTTATATGCTTTACGCTTTAACCTTTTATATACCTGCGGTACTTCTAAGTACCACTCACTTTACAATTACTTAGAATAACCATTTTTACGAATACTCTGACGATACTTAGCAGGAATGTTCTTTTTACACTCTTCCAAGATATATGACAACACGGGTTCTATGATAAATATTTAGTAGGGAAGTCGAACAGTTTTATAGCAGAAGTTGCGTTTTTGGCTGACATTTTGATCGGATTGCGAAGATTGTCATTTTTTTCCGAAACAGTGGTTAATGTCCAAAGGAGTTGGTGTCTCACTTTTTTGTATGTTAATGAAAATTTTAGAAAACAATTTGACTGTTTATTTTAAGTGAACAGTGTATGTAATTAGTTTTACAGTCAAATATGTTTGTGGTACTTAAAAGTACCGTCCGCACAGTGGATGTTAGTGCAAGAACTTAATTTTCTCTCCATCCGTGTGGCTTGTTGTTTTCTGTTGTGCTGTAGAATCATTAACCTAGTGCTATATATTTATGCTTTTTTGGCATTTCTTCTTATTTTTTTTTGTAAGAGATACATTTGTTTTTTTGGATTATTGCTTAGTTCATATTAAACTTATTGAGTTGTATTGTTGCTACAACTGCAGTTGACAGTTGGTTATCTTGCTCCAAGAATCGCAAACAATTCTAGGATTTGAAAGTAGAAGTCAGTTTTTAGAAATTAAAACCAAGACCCAAGCTTGTTTTCCAATGCAACATGGTTGCAAGATTTATCTTTCATGGTTAATATAACCAAACAAGCAACACGTTGCAAAGAAAATATAAGATCTTAACGAACATATTTGACGTAAGGAAAACATTCAAATGTAAGTTAGTTCATTGGGAAAAGTAACTAAAAATAAAGATTTAAAGCACTTCCCAACGCGTAACATGAACAAATTAAATTTAGATGATACTGCATCGTATATGACAAACAAGCAGAATAAATTTTAAATCTTAGAACAGAATTTGAAACAGCATTTAAAGATTTTAATTCTTTAGGAGACAAATTTTGTTTTATTTCTTCGATTTTCTCAAAATAATTATAGGACCCAGCCATATAAAAACAGAAGTGATCGAGATTCAGTGCGATTTAAATTTGAAAGAACAAAATTCACTGAAGTGGGTGTGCTTGAATTTTTCAGATATTTACCAGCCAGGTTTGAAAATACTTGAAAATTCGCTTATGAAATTATAATTATGTTTGAAAATATTTATCGGTACCAGCAGTTATTTTCAGTTAGGAAATGAAATAAGTCTCCTGTTAGAAATAGCATTAGCAACACTCATGGTGGATCAGTTTCGAAAGTAATCACTGCGAACAAAATTTCAACCAAAATAGGAAAGATAGTCGCAGATGATCAAAATCAGGATGTGAAAACATTAGATTTTCTTATTCGTTTTCATATATTTATTGCAATGTATCATTCAAAACAAACTTAATTTTCTATAAGTATTAAGGGGGTTGTTTTTTGTTTGGCCCAGGTTAGTCTTTGAGTTTGACACCCCAGGTTTAGACCTCTGTGGACTGACGATTCTTTAAAGTACTAATTTGATTAATTAGTTCTATTTATTTTCCAGGGTATATTTACATATATATATATATATATATATATATATATATATATATATATATATATATATATATATATATATATCAATGTTGTTTAGATCATGAATACCCTTTTAATTTCTTGAGATCTTATATTCATCACAAATACATTAACCGTCTTGCTACTTCGAATTCCAAATCCACCACACAACAATAGGTTTTCAAAGTCAGCATGTTAGTGGTCTTGCTGTGAAGATTATATCATAACACTCATATCACAGTTTACATTTTTTCCACACACATCTTAAACATCTTACACATTTTTGACAACCAACCAAATTAGAGCCTAGCAAATTTACATTTTTGACAATCAACCAAATCAAATTTTACCATATTTGATTGTCGTCATTCTATACTTGTCTTTGCTGGCTAGTTTAAAAGTCAGCTCAAAATATGTGTTTATGTTTTTTCGAATTTTTTAACTTGGTGAATAATTGACTTTCATTAATGGCAAGATGCTTGTTTCTCTTCGTAAAATCTTTGTGAGTAAAGAAATTTTGTTAAATTATTTTTTGAAAGATACTTTTCTTATGTAATTGTTCTAGTATTTTTCTACTTTTCTTACATAATTATTTTGTGATTTTTCTGCATTAAGAGTTTGGGAGAGTTTGTTACATAATAGTAGTGATTGGTTTTATCATGCTCTCTGAGTTATACTTTCTCTGAAGCTTTGTTTATTTTATTTGGTTTTCCTACCGAGTTGCAAAGAGGGAAGGTTGGCGCCTTCAAACTAGTTTAACCCCACTTATTCGGTCCTAAGTCCGAAATTGCTTTCTGACTCGCTAGGTTCTTCTTTTTTGTACTTCTTTTATTTCTCTATAATTTTGTTCTTCATGTTCAGCTTTCATATTTTTATTACGTAATTTCTTGTTATGTTCTTTATCTATTATTTCTTGTTTTTGATAAATATTACATATTTCTTTTATATATATATATATATATATATATATATATATATATATATATATATATATATATATATATATATATATATATATATATATATATGCATGAAAAAACATTGTAGCAAATCATAAACGGTTAAAAAAAACTGAAAAAAGTTATAAGTATCAGGTACATGCTTAGTGCATTCAGATTATAATGGATTATATTTTTGAATTTATGTTTATTAAAAGTAAGTTATCAAAGACAGAATTCTTGCCTTTCATTTCCCCCCACAATACTCAAAATTTTAATAAGTTATTCCTAAGATTCGTTCAATATAATAAGGTCAATTCTCTCAATTCACCAAAAAATTTAATCATTACGCCCTCCCCCTCCTTTTTTTTATATTATTAGGTGAAGTTGCAAGGTGCTATAAAATTAGACTGATCAAGTATATTCGTTTCATTTTTCACTCCTGTTACTTCTCTGAAGAATGCAACGTAATTTTCTAGATAATTGAGATGAGTACACAGGAAACATGTAACGAGCCAGGGAGTAGAGATCCACCCCAAGCACTGCATTTTGACTGCAACCTTAACTGTCTCTGCCGACAGACCCTTGAATAAAGATTAATAGATCGTGAGGGGAGGAGAATCATAAGGGGTCGGATCCCCTCCCTGCTGCTTCACTTGCACTTTTACATTCTACGTCGATTTGCTGGACTCCTCTCCCCCACTCTCTTGTGCTTTGGAAAACCTGCTCTTCCTTTCTCTATCTCTTTCCTGATTCCTTTTCCTTTTTTTTTTCGGAATCGTTTTTTGACTTTTTAGCTCTGCCACGCTTTTCTGCCTATCGCATTTCGATTCTTTTTTTATTCGATTCATTTTATTTTTCCCCCAACATTTTTTTTTACTATGGATCTTCAGAAAGAGAGGTATTTTTTACAACTATTTTATTTTTAACGATAGCATCCTCAACTTCAAATCGATTCCGACAAAGGCTCTTAAACGGGATGAAGTGAAAAAAAATATATAAAGGGGATTTGTCCATATTATCTTTTATCGCTATGTTCTAGATGAATTGATCATTTTGATGTTCAGTTCTCTGAAAGGTGAAAAATATGGAATTATATCTTAAGACTGTTAATTAGTTGAATAACAATTTTAGATAAAAAAAACCGATTAAGTAAGATTATTTTTTTCTCCATAGATAAGAAACTTGATGCACAGTTGTGACAAATCTATACGGAACTTTATCACGAACCTTCTCAGTCGACCTTTTTAGGGAAATTTAATTCCCTACCTATTTCGAATCAACTCCAAAAAGCGGACAGGATTCCTTGTTATGCAGATTAGATAAAGTATTTAAGTCAAACGAAATAGTAAAGTTAGAGCAGTAGGAGATAGATATTGAAGCATAAAGTTATAGCGAATTTGAATTGAAGATTTCTTGTTGGAGATAATTTAATCTCAAGAAGAGTTGAGATTCCGTTGGTAATTATAGATTTATAATTAAAGTCTCATTAAAGTTTTAGGAGTGAGATTAAAGTAAAATGTTCAATGAGAACATTAATAAATATAATTCTAGGATCTCTTATCGTGGTAATCTCTGCGTGATCGTTATTTAATGAATTAATTAATTGGATCATTAATTAATTAAGTTAATTTAAAGGATATTACCTTTAAAACCTCATAATACTAGTTAGATAAATTTATCAATAAGTCTTTGATTCTATTTGGATAAGATAACCAAATAAAGAAAGTTGTTTATAAAAATGGCTACTGGTTCTTACATGACTCCTATTTATTCTCGTTCTCAAAGTGAGGTCCTAGGAGACCTTCACACAGTAATTGTTTATTTGTGTATCCATTTGCGTTCGATGCGTAGTTGTTTTTTCTTTTAATTGAATACATTAAACATACTAAAGAAATTTAAATCAAATCTGTGTATATAAGTCCATGCTAAACAACATATTATTATCTAAAAGTTATGGTACACATGTAGGCTCACCCATCCGGTCCATCTACATAATGTATGAAAAAAAAACTACTACTAAGATTTCTGGAGATTCCTTAGCTTTCTCAACGTTATAAAACTACTTCCACTTAAAGGACTTTTTCATGCTAGGAATGATGCAGTCTTTGAGACCGTACAACATTTGGTTACACTCTTCTACTAATGCTGTTTTGTTCTAAAACACTTAGGTGGTGGAGAGGCAAGTTGGAATTAACCTCCCAAAAGCAACTGGATAAGCTCGATTGGCTTAAGATTAGGATATATTTCTGGCGAACACCCTGAATTCCCTACAAATTTTTCAGTCATATAAGCCGTAATACGACGATGATTTTCATTTTAAAAACGTAATCAGGGCAATCAGAATCCTGTAGAAAGTAAACAATGTTTAAAGATTTCTTTTAAATACCTTAAAATGTCTACTGTTATCCGTCAAAAGCAAGTACTGCAAGCCCATCCAACCTAAAAAATATCCAAATAATCAAGTATCCCGTGCCTTATCAAATAGTTTTCTTTTTAAATTGGAGAACTTGATGAGTCCCTTAGTTTTCACCAAATAAAACTCTGTCGAGAATCCATGTTTGGGTTAAATCTGGAATAATAAGTAAATAAAATTGTTTTTATACTGATCCCTGCGTCGATTTACATTTGTCATGTATCGTACTAAGTAAGTTATTTTAAATGCGGAAAGCAGAGACTCGTTGTGTTTTTATTAAATAAACCTCTCTCCTACAACTATCTTCAAACGCTAAGCCATATGGTGTGGATTCCTCTGTTCACTTAAGGTCCCGGTGGCTTAAATCTAACGTGCGCGCTTCGTTTAGGGGTTCGATCCCATGTAGATGCGAAAATAGTAGGCACGCATGTCATTCAATTATATAGCATGTAAAAGATACCTTGAGTAACAATTTGGCTGTGGTACTCTCGGTAAAATTTGGCCACGCCAATATTCATCATCCGACGAAAGCTTGAATTAAAAACTAATTCAAGCATCCGAATTTGGTAGCGAGAGCCGCCACTAGATGTTGCCACGCCTGGAATGGCTCTCACATTTAGAGACTTGATGTTTCTTCAAAGGCTTAGTTGCTAATACGCAGCCCATTAGGGGAAAAAACATAACGTTTACAAGATAACCTAAAAAGATTTTTCTCTCTTTTAACATACTTCGTCTTAATGACAAATATCTGGCTTCATTACTCATCGTGTTTTTAGGCATTTTTGCGAGCGTTCTTCCTCTGCAGATCCAATATCTTTAAACTTCCAACATAAATTGCCGAAAATGTTGGGTATTACATTAAAAGTTCTTGCAATCAACATTAGAGATTGTTTTGTTGCCTTGAGTTAACTACCGATTGTCGAATTAACCGATGACCTCTGTTTACTAATTTAAATTTTTGTATACGAATTTCTCAGAATGTCATGAAATTCACCGAGACATGCGAATTCATTAGATTAATTTTTGATTAATGCCTCACTCTAAGAAAACAAGTGGGATATTACCGACTACGTCGTAATTTTTAGTGGAAGACTATACCCCCGAGCTGGCACTTCCCGACTTGAAAATACTGCTAAGACTGTGAACTTCGATAGTTTTAACGTGCATGGAGGGTTTACGGTTGCACCAGGAGTCAAGTTCACTATTCGTCTGTAACAAGTTCATGACCTTGACCACTCAATGTGGCTGCACGCGCACGGAAAGAGAGAGCGGGGAAAGTGGCACGTGCACCTGTAAAGTACTTGGATTTAAATGCACACGCAAAATGAATGCTCAGTTACTGTCAAATTACTGTCACATGACTGGGAATATGACAGTACTCTAAAAAAATTTCATAATTGTATTGAAATATGAATTTAATTTTACTTTTTGTAAGTAAGCAAGTGTAGAAACGTATCTGAATTATAAATTAATTTTTATATTTCAAAAAGTGCTGTGAAAAAGAATGATAGTTATTATTTTTTTAAACATCGGAAAAAATAAGTACTTTGGCTTAAGATTGATTGGGTTATTTGATTAAATAATTATTCACTGTCTCATAGTTTAGAAAATGAAGGTTTTATTGGTAAACTTAACACCTATTTAATTTATATTTATCAACGTTGTGATAAAAATGTAATAATTTGAATATTAGGAATGAATGCAAAACTGGTTTTAAATAATCGCACTTCCTCAGAAGTAAGCATATCTAAAATAAAAATAAACTTTCGCTACTTTATACAAATGAAGCACATTTTTGTTACGGTTTATGGTATTCGCTTTAAAGTATTCATGTATTCCTTGCGTGTGTGTGTGTTTTTGTGCTTAATATTACACATGGTTTAATTGGAGAAAATTATGTTGCATCATATGATGCAAAGAGAAATTTGTATCTAGAAAAATAACTGATGAATAATAGGAAAATACTCTTTTCAATAAATTCGCACTTTAATTTTTGAGTAAACAGTAAATGTATTTTTTCATCACATTCATGTACTCTCGACTACATGTACTGTCTCAGAAAAATATGAGTCCCTTTATGAAATGATTTATAGCATGAAAAAGACGATGGCACTTAAAACGGATAATTAGCTATTGTTTACTCGAAACAGAAATTATCGCTTATATCGTTTTTCACTTAATCATAAAGGTACTTTTTTTAAGTTATGATATCTTTGACAATTCAGCCCTTTTATATTTTATTTAAATTTAAGTGTAACAAAAGAGTTTTTATTCATATAGATGATATTAGGAATGAAGGTTCGTGAGCGCATTTAGCGCACACGACACTACTTCCATAAAAAAAAAATTACAAGAGAGTCTTAGAATATTATTGCAATAACAGCATTTTAAATGTATTATTCGTTCGTTTAATTTTAAAATTTTACTGTGAAAAACTGACAAAGCAATATATTTAACGTATACTTTTTTTTATAACAAATGCATATATTAAATGGGAAGGCTTTTAAAACAATTGAATATTATTTTAGCAATTACATTTTGATAGCTAAAAATATTAATTTAATCTCCTATTATTTCTTATTAATTGAATAAAATAACGAAAAAAAATATTCGTTTTTCAACAACTAATCTGACGATGAAATAAAATAATTACTTTATATTTTCCCATAAACGAAACCTTTTATGAAGGAAATCTATTTTTTATGAAAAAAATAATTTAATAAAATGTATTTTGGATTTGAACACATTTTTTTTATTTGACAAAAAACCATTAAGGCTAAATAATTTAAAAGTTCAAAAAATGTATATTAATGTTAATTCATAAAATAGGAACACCTTCCCCCTGCTCGTGTATTTTATAATTAGAGATTTAGAATTGCATTTCGAAATTAATAGTTATATCAATTGTTAATCAGAAACCATTGGTAAGTGGTATAATCTACATATCATTAATAAATTCGGTTATATTAGTATTTAACTGACAAATTACTTTTAAAATGCAATAAGAGGAAATTTTAATTACACGATACGAAATATATGTAATTCAAATTTCTTCGATCAGATTTCAGATTAATTATGTTTAAAAATTGATTACTGAGACAAAAAATTTATTACACATTTTCAAAATATATAAGTGTTGGTTTATTATCTTTCCAGTCTTTATAAAGGGTTTGCAAATAACTTTGATTTCCATATCATTGAATAGAAAAAAAATTCCTATTAGTTTTGAAGGAAAAAAAACCTTGAAAAACAAGGGATGGCGAATGGGGACTTTATAAAAAATAATTCTTGTGTTTATTATTTAAATCAAAACTCTAAGATGTGAGCCTTTATGCTCACTAAGGTTATTGTATTTTTCTAATGTATAAAGTGTGAAATTTTTTAAGTGATCAGATAAAAGAAAATTATTTACTTAATAAGTATGAAAATATTTTTTGTGAGAAAAATATATCCCTCCTAATCATACTATACAGAGAATTTAAATTTGAATTATAATCTCTTTATTTTCAATATAAATAAGTAACTATTTTTTCTCTCTCTCAGTAGTAAAACCTTCTGTTTAACTTCACACAATAATGCAAGCAAAGAACTAAGTTCCTTGAAAATATAAAATTATACTAAATATTATTGGCGGCTTGCTTTTTTTATAGAATTAGATATAATTATTCGTATACAATAAATTTTTAATACTAATATCATTTCTGAAATTGACAACTGGAACATTTTTCTTTTCTTAAAAAGAAATAAATTTTCTAATAGCCCCCGAAATCCATTCGATCACTGCCTTGTCCACATGTACACCCATTCCAGAAAGAACATGATCATTCTATGACTCATATTCATCCTTCCTTGTCTGTTGGATATCGAATAATTGCAGATTTACATGCATGACGGAAGACCTTACCTCCCCTCCTTGCTCACGATCAATCCCCTTTACAGTGCTAAAAGCATTCCATTGGAAAATCCCCAACTTGTATTTCATTTTATATAAAAGGAAGGAATATATCAGCTCATACCCAATTTGTTAAATTAAAACATTTCTATTTACGGAAGATTATTTCACCCAACCCGCTGAGAGGATAAAAAGAGAGGGTGTTGTAAGCCTATTTTTAAAGTAAAATAGCTTAAGTACAATAGACTGTGTTTTTTTTTCAGCACTTCATTTTATTTTTTTATTTCCTTTATTTTTTTAATGATAATATTTCCGTATAAATTACTTGCCTCCTACATGATAATATATTATGTTATTCATCGCAAATATTTCAATTAATTTTACAAAAAGTAAAATAATAATGTTCTGCATTAGTTTTCCAAATTTTTAAAATAATTTATTTTAAGGTATCCGACTACGTATTAACCGTGATTTTAAAAAAGCGCATAAATGGATAATTTTCATGATATTTAGTGTCACTTAGATTAGAATATATGCATAAAATTGTTTTATGGACATTTTGACAAGACTTTTTTATTTAAATGCAATATTTTGGCAAAAAATTAACTTAGAATAATCTTTTTTTCCAAATGTTCTCCTTTTGTGAAAAATGCTTCTATTAGAATAATATTTTGCCTGTATATAGGCTCAGATCTCTGTTTAGAGGCTCAACTAGAATTTTTGAAATATATAACTTAGAAGTGGGTGTATTCATATTTTACGACAACAGAGGGGATCAATTTTAAGAAAAAAAACGCCGATAATTATTTCAATTGGTGTTAACTCTAAAAAATAATGTGAATTTTTCAAAAATCCTAGTTCAGACCCTCTGGAGAGAGAAGTCTTTACTTTATATAAACGGAATATTATTATTTTAAAAGCATTTTTTATAAAAGGTGAACATTTTAAAAAAGATTATTCTAAGTTAACTTTTTGCCAAATTATTCTATTTAAACAATTTTTTTTGTCAAAATGTCCTTAAAACAATTTTATCCATGTATTCTAATCTGAGTGACACGAAATATCATGAAAATTATCCATTTATGCGTGTTTCTAAAATCACGGTTCCGAACGTAGTTATTACCTAAAATATGTAAAATTCTCATCCAGAGTGAGGGAGTCAGAAGTTTTTATTTTATGTCCTGGCTGTGTGTGTGTGTGTGTGAACATTGCTTAAGGTTATTTCGTTATTTCTATTTTTTTTAAAATAAATATAAATAAAATTTTAAAATATAAGAAACTATTACAATGAAGCCATCAGTTTTACTGGAAAAATGATGGACAATGGCATTAATAAATGCCAGTATACAGAATATTAAATTGCAAGTGTACATTGATATATATATATATATATATATATATATATATATATATATATATATATATATATATATATATATATATATATGTAAGGATAATTAAATTAGATTAAAAAGTAAATTCCCTATCTAGCACTTGACACCATCTTTCTACGTTCTCATATTCAAGTATCAAACTAATCGCCCATTTATTTCTTCCGAACATATGGCCTAGCCAATAAACATGTCGAATTCTAGATCGTTAGATTTAATAGTCAACATATGTCAGCATTAACTTGCAAGCACCTTCTTCAAAGGAGCGATACTTACCATATGTTTTTCAAGTGTTATCCACTTGAAACCCCCACCATGGCGTGCTTTTTTCCTCCTCTCTCGGTATCAGAACAGATGTAGAATTGGTTGAATAAAGACCGTCCCTTTTTCTAACTTTTAATTTGATTATGTCTCCAAAATCATGACAGAATTAAAGCCAGCAGGATATTTATCTGCGAGTGGATTCCAAATCTTAACGTAAAAACTAATCTTTTTATAAAATAATTTTAATATAAAAACTAAAGCCAGCGACCATAATAACTGATATGGAGAATTTGACGGAACACCGAATGCACCATATGCCAATATGCTGAAGACGTCGGATTTACAGAATAAAAAATGGTACGGAAAAAAAAACGCACTATTATTCCCAGGAAGAACATCGCTCTTAAACCCCGAGAAGAATGCAGTGTTTACAGCCGAACGTTATTTCTACCGTTGCTGAAGAGACCAGCAAGTTTGCCATGAAAGAACCAACTTTCGAATGACGAAAAAAGAAACAAAACAAAAAGAGAAGCGTGAATTCCCCAACTCAGTGATGAAAGGCGTCCAATCCCTTCCCCCAGAATAATAATAATAATAAAATATGTTCTTCTTCGAATGGCATTGCGATTTAGTTCCAGTGATACAATGATGGAAGGACCAACACTGCCAGAAAAAAAAATCTTCTTCGCCGGAAAGTCTGCACGGTAATACTGTGAAATAGTGAAGTATCAACATGGAAAAATAAGTAAATAAATAAAATTTTACTAGTGAAAGAAAGTGACAACAGCATCTGGATTACGGTTCACCAAGTGTTTCTGACGCTGCAAAATGGAGGTCAGTTAGATTATATATTTCCAATTGTAGTAACATTGAAGTAACTGTGTTTTGTTGAACAGAACTTTGCGAAAAAGAATAATATATGATATGATATAGTATTTAATTTTTATAATATAGTTGTGTTATAAATGAGATATTTTCTTTATATTTTAATTGAGAAAACAAAGTATATATAGGTTTAGTCATACAAAATTTTGAGAAAATTTAATATGTACTTCTCATAATTTTATCTTAAGATGTCGAATGAGTTAAGAGTTATGATAGAAATTGGTGTTTTAAAGTGAAAGATATAAATTAAGTTTTTAGAAAAATGACTAATGAGAGAATAATACTAGAGATATTGATTGTTATAAGAAACAAAAGTAAAGTCAAGTTGTATTCTTTTTTCTCCATTGAATTCAACTGTTTTGTTAATTATTTTATTCAGCAGTAATCTTATTGCATGTCATTTAATTTTTTTATTTTTTTTTTGTTTTGAAATTGTGTGTTTTGATATACTGGCCATATATCAGGATTCACTATTTCTCGAAATTTTCCTTATCTAAAATTAAAATTAATTTAATAACTTGAAGCTTATTTTTGGATATTATACAGTGGATAAGGGAGAATACAATCATTATATAATTTTGTATATGTCTCGAAACATTAAGAGGACAAACTTGTTTAGTTTGATATGTACACCTCTCATTGTTTCTTATCAGCATCCCTGAACATCTGTGAGTTGATCACGCAGATTTCTCAGAGAGATGTGTTCAAAATTAAGCAATGTGATACAGTTTATATTAGTGAATGTGTGATGTAAGAGAAACTCAAGAATTTTTTTCTATGAAACGTATTTTTAGAAGGTTACGGAAAGATTCAAAATATTGTATGCGATATTGTTAAGTTACAGTGAATATTGAGAAAATTTTCATACATACTAAAAGTTATTATTGAAGTGAGTCCTTTTTTCCGACTCAAAAATAATAAAAAAGTGCTCTTATATTCTAGTATTCTTTTATTCCTATATTCTTATAATTTTTATATTTTATAACGCATGTGAAATAAAATATTGTTTATTGTGTTGAATAGTGCATATAAGTTGTGTGTTGTACACCGTTTTCATATTATTAATAATTTCATTTTATTAGTGTCTTTTTTTTTATCTTTTTTAAAAAAAAGTATTTCATCTATGCAAAATGTGTGTAACAACATAAGGTAGTACTACGATGGCGCCAGAGTAGATTTTTATACAAAATTATTATTTTAACATTTGTATGATTTCATGTATTTCTATATTTACTATCTTAGTGTTTGATATATTATTTTCCAACATAATTTTTTGTAAAATATCTACCAGCTATAAATACGAATCTATTATTATGAAGGAATAGGAGGAAACGTGAGCTCTTATTCTAGATGTCGAATAGATTTGAACAAGCTAATCTTCATTTATATGTATGGAAAGTCATGTTTATCAATTAATATGTTGGAAGTGTCCTTACTGTGTTTGTTGTTATAGTTTCGTTTATTGTATTGCTTTTTGATTTTACAATTACTAGTGCTTAAAATTTTCTACTGTGTTTAATATGTCTTTCTAAATAACTATGTATTGTTTTGTGTTTGTTGAAAATTGATAAGTTTGTAAAGAGAGAAAAAACCACGCCATGACTCCCTTTTATAATTTGGGGGCAAATGTAAGGATAATTAAATTAGATTAAAAATTAAATTCCCTATCTAGCACTTGACTCCATCTTTCTACGTTCTCATATTCAAGTATCAAACTAATCGCCCATTTATTTCTTCCGAACATATGGCCTAGCCAATAAACATGTCTAATTCTAGATCGTTAGATTTAATAGTCAACATATGTCAGCATTAACTTGCAAGCACCTTCTTCAAAGCAGCGATACTTACCATATGTTTTTCAAGTGTTATCCACTTGAAACCCCCACCATGGCGTGCTTTTTTCCTCCTCTCTCGGTATCAGAACAGATGTAGAATTGGTTGAATAAAGACCATCCCTTTTTCTAACTTTTAATCTGATTCTGTCTCCAAAATCAGGACATATATATAAATATATCATATATATATGACATATATATATATATATATATATATATATATATATATATATTCATTTGACTTACGAGGTATGAGGTTCCGTACAGACGAACAATGTCCATAGATAAATTGAATGTGCTTAGTAAAATTGAATCAGTTTTAAACCTGAATACACAGTATATACTGATTGTAGCTAAGGAAAAAGTGTTTAGTTTATGCAAAGATAAAAGTTAATCAGTCCCCCAGTGAGTTTGGTGGATATGACTCTCGGCTTTTAACCGAGTGGGCTCGGATTCGAAACCCGAATAAGGTATGGTTGTATGTTCTTCGGGAAAAGAAGTCGGACTTTCGCATGTAAGGGATTCCCTCTTGAATGAAAAGCAGCGCACCCCTTCTGTTATGTGCTGCGATCATCATTTGTAATAAATGTCTATATTCTTCTGTTTGCATTGTATGTTTCTGTTCCTCCACTCGTATTTCATATGTATTCCACGACAATAACAAGAAAAGTGAATCAGTTGTGAATAACTGTGAATCAGTAAATGTAATTCGAAATCTTGTAAATATACTGATTGTGAAACGCTTTTACATTCAAATATGGAAAACAAAGCTTCTAATTAATTTATATGTAAAGTTTTACCAAAAGCTGTTATTATGAAGTGGTGAGCAAGAAAATATTTTTTGTATTATTTTTTAAGTAATTAAATAATCGTTAGTAAAATTATTAATATCTTCATAAGTAATTAGGAAACAAGTCAACAAGTAAAATGTCAAACAAGTAAAACGTCAGGGTACTTACGCTTTATATCTCCGATGAATTTCTCCAAATGAAAAGTCTTTGCCAATTAAAAAAAATGTTCTCAAATGGAGCCATCGTTATTAATAACTGTTTTTATTATTGGCAGTATATCGTAACATTTGGAGATGTATTTTTACTTGACGAAATTTGAGGATGGTATAACACGATAGAAGTTCCCAAATTACAAATGCAGAACATGCATATATGATATATTGCTGTTTTCTTCTAAATTTGGAAACCGAAAATATATCAAGTTATTATATCGAAGTTGATTTAGATTCTAAAAGTAATTAACTCTCAAATGAAATCATTTACTCAAAATTATTACAATTGAATAAAAGCAACGTCTATGATCTTTACACAACTTATTTGTAAAAATAAATTTTCTGTTAAAATACATGTGTAAAGACGACGAGTTCCTAATAGAAATTGAACTTACACAATGTAAGATCTGATTGTAGGTATTATTTAACCTATGCATACGCATGCTTGAGTTTACATGTATCATTTGAATTTTCATAATTCCCTTTTAAGTTAATTTGTATTTATTACAGAGAATGACGTGCAAGAGGACTTGTTCAATTCAGCATGTTGAATACAACTTGACAGTTCTGGATTAATATCAATAGGCATTATAAATTAATTGGTACGAGTCGAGAATGATGAGGAGATTGCCACTGGATATTGACTGAATAATATTAGATTTTGTAACACATATTCTAATCAAGATATTTATGACATTGATATGTAGCCAGATTAATTGCTCCTAATAAATTGTATGAACTTTCCATTTTTTTACATTAAGATGAATAAAGGTTTCCTGACATATACTGCAGTTTTATTTATAAATGTATGTTTTATTTTATTTATTTATTTTTACATAAGCCTCAAATAAGATCATAAATTGCAGAATAATTTAGGCATTTTGTAATTAATATCAATGCATGTTAAATTTATAACAAATTTAAAAAAATAAATTGTTCTAATCCTAGTTCAATTGTCTGCGTTGTTAAAAAGCCAATTATATGTATTTTTTACATTAAAATTAAGCATTAATACTACTTATTTTACTTTTTTTAAAAATTAAATTATTACTTTTATATCCTCAGTCATGTTTATGATTAAATAACCGTTTCTGTTTTCAATCATAGCGTCAATTTTCAAGCTTAATTGCTTTTCTTAGCGTATTTGGCTAAGGACTAAATTAAATTTTTAAAAAATTTTATAGATGATATTTGTTTTCTTGAAATCAAAACTAAGTATTTCGATCAAAATATAGGTATTTATTCAATATAATTTTAGCACATATTTACTTAATTAAATGCATTTTAGTATTTTTATGAAGAAATATCAAAGATATATAGAAAAGCAAAAAAGTAATGGAGATGCTCCATTTTTACAAGCGATTCTTCTGTAAGTTCTGATAAATAATTTTCTGACACGGCTTTTTAGAAGTTTATTTTAATTATTTTTTGTTAAACTTAAGCAATTATCTATTAACGTTATATGTTCTGCTTTGAATCAGTAATTTTGTAAACTAACTATGATCTATGTTTTGGATAATTCAATAAGAAATTTTCCGCATCATTTTTTGACTACTAAAATATATTTAACTCTTTTCTATGATTACTAGGTGTATGCATATCAAATGAGACGATTGCTAACAGATGTCGCCACGCATATATAAAAACAGTACGACACCGTGGCACGAGATTTTTTTATAGTTTGATTTTTGATACTCATGTTTAATTTACATTTGTACGAGTTTCAGCTAGCTTTGTATTTTTTTTTACTGTGTTGAAAACGTTGAATTTTATGCCTTCCAACCACGATTTCCGGACAGCATTAATTTTTTGTTACCATCCGAATAAAAATGCTGCCGAATCGTATCAAATGCTTGTAGAAGCATACGGTGGCAATGCTTTGAGCCGTGCGCAGTGCTACAGGTGGTTTGAAAAGTTTCAAAATGATGATTTCGATGTGAGAAACGAATAGCGTAGCAGACCAGCAAAAAAAATTTGAAGATGCTGAATTGCAAGCATTACTCGATGAAGATGATGGCCAAATGCGCGCAAGAACATTTTGAAAAACAATTGAATGTTGACCAGATCACTGTTTCCCGTCGTCCCAAAGCAATGGGCAAGATAATAAAGGTCAGTAGATGGGTACCACACGATCTAACGGACCGTCAACAGTCAACAGAAAAACCGAAAAATCGTGTGGGAAATGTTGCTTGCCCGCTACAAAAGCAAGTTGTATATATCTCCATCGTATTGTGACTGGTGATGAAAAATGGATTTATGTTGAGAATCCCAAGCATAATCGATCATATGTTGACCCCGGACAGCCGTCCAAATCGACGGCAAGGCCGAATCGCTTCGGCCACAAGACAATGCTGAGTATTTTCTGGGAACAGGAGGAACCAAGCTATTTTTTTATGAGCTTCTCAAACCCGGCGAAACCGTTAATATTGATCGCTACAAGAAACAATTATTTAATTTGAACGATGCTATACTCGAAAAACGCGAGCAGTACAAGAAACGACAGCACAAAGTGATTTTCCTTGATGACAACGCTCCTGCCACTGTGCTAAACTGACCAAGGACATTGTTGTGACGCTCTGCTGGGAGCCCTTAGCACATGCGGCTTATTCGCCCGACTTGGCTCCTTCCAATTACCACCTATTTGCATCATTGGCTGACCAGCGCTTCACTTCTTACGAAAACGCCAAGTCTTGGCTTTATGACTGGCTAGCTTCAAAAGATCGATAATTTTTTTCGCGTGGTATTCACAAATTGCCCGAAATATGGGGAAAATGTGTCGCTAGCGATGGATATTATTTCTAATAAAGAAATATTAGCAGTTTTCGCAAATTTGCTATGTTTTTTTTAAAAAAAACAATCGTCTAATTTCATTTGCATACACTTGGTAAAAATTTATCCTCACAAAAATATTACTTTACTCTTATTGTAAATTATAAATAAACATCCATATAATTTTAATAAAGAAATGTCTAAAATTCTAAAAATATCAATCACTTTTTTAAGATTTTGGATAATAAAATACACTGATAAAGACAGAATTGAATTGGAAATGAAAATAAATAAATTTTTTAAGATATCTAGAAATGAATCAATAATTTCATACGATTAGGCACATAAGTACATTATCTTGTAAATGTAATTAATGAAACATTGAGTGGGCATTTCTTATGCACTTAACATTTATATACATTTTAGATTAATTACAAACCCTGCACTGATTTTTGAAACATCTACTAAAGTGTATTTCGCCATCAGGTGGCAAGTCCTCTCGTTGGCCGAAAGCGAAGAGAGATGGGATGCCCCTGACCACCCAAAAGATGTACTTCCACGAAATTGGGGTGGAACCGATCAAAATAGTACTGTCACCTACATGGTGCTTATAGCTAAGACTAAACGACAGAAGTAAAAACAGAGCCGTGGTGAATTTCGTGGACCTTGACCTGATGCTAAGTTTATTAAAAGAAAGGATTTCAAAGATTAAAAATTCATTACAAAATACTCAAACACGGATTTTCTTTATATAATATAAATGTTTTCTTTCATCTAACACAATTTCTTATAATAACTACTTCCTGAGATACTTTGATGAAAGTATTTGTTATTATTTTTTTAATGTGTGTGTTTGATAAAATTGAATCAAAAATATTTAATTGGAATTTATTCTTATTTTTTAATCTCTTAAAAAAATAACTAAAACATTGTATTAAAATATTATTTACTTCTTTATTAATTGAATGAAATTATTTTAAATATTTCCTTTTCATTATGCATTTGAATTTATTTGGAAGTTTAAAATTGCAACAGGAAAACATATTAGGAATTATGAGCTTAAATGATTTTTTTCGTATAACAAAAAATTGATTTTTATGTAGCACAATTCTATATTTTTTATGATTGATAGATTTTATAAAATGATTGCAATTATAATTATTATAAAGTCACGCGTGATAGTACTGCATATACATTTATTTTAAGAATTTCGAAATCTAAATAACTAAAAAGTTATATATATGGTAAACTAAATAAATTACATAGATCTGAATGAAAACGTGTTTCTCCTTATTTCTTTATTTTATGTAATTAAATGAACAAAATAGTACTGAAACTCTTCGTTATTAAAATCAGCATTCTTGAAACATATTGAAAACAGCTACAAAATAATATACATGATTCTAATTAAATATATATGTGTGTTATATTTTAATACGAATTAAATATTTACGGCATTTACATGTTACGAAATAAGAACTGAGATTCAAATTAGTTACATTATTTGAAAATGTTTCTTTAAAGTCATTCGTACTGATAAGAAATTCGAGAAATCTATCAAATGAAATTAACTTCAAAGCAATTCAATTCTTCATTGCACAAGTGTTACATCTGTAAATAAAATATGCTAGACAAAATTAACATCATTCTTTAATTCCAAAATTGCCTTTGAAATGTACTCGAAAAATCATTTTTCTAAAAGTTTTGTTATTCTGAAGGCATTCAATACGATCTGAAAAATTCCATGTTTATTTATGCTCCGTCATTGTTTTTTTTTATTCCACTAGCTTCATTTTTCCAACAAAGGAGGCGAACATAAAGCGAACACATTCTTTATAATTAAAAAGACAGATTTCGTAATTACGATTCGTGTATTCTAATTAAATAACTCATTTACAACTTCGAGACAATGCAGTTGACGTTAAGTTTTTGTGCTCCTCTATGGACAACAACGAATTTGCGATCTTTTGAATTTTTCACTTTCTTCAGGCATACGAGCTTTTTTACCATTTAGGGTTTGCATAATGGATTCCTTAATTAATTTTACTGTAGTATTCTCATCAGAGTTTATATACAAATAAAAACTTCCAAATCTTACGTCAATCTCCCAATTTATAGGAAAAACTCTTAACATAAATCTGTCGATAGTTTGACTACCGAAAGCAAATACGTCCTGGAAATATGTGTATGTAATAAATGTTGGTATGGTACTTCAGAAAATTCTTTATTTAATAGCACAGTAGAAATATATATTGCTGTAAGAACGCTAAAGTGTATGTGCAATTTAAATTTAACTTTTGTTTTACAATAAAAAAATATTTTATGATATTAAGATATTTTTTCCAACTGATATTCTGTATGAATGAATATTCAGTATATTTAAATCAATAGGTTGAAGGTCATAGTAACGAAAATGTTCATATTCGTTTAATATTAAAGCATTCCAAAAATTATTGTGATCTTTAGTTTTTGACGTAAAAAATATAGAGAAACTAGCATTATCTTACTAATTAAATTTAAAAAATTAGATTTTATTTTATTTTTTTTTCTAAACACAAAGCAATAGTCAAATTATATGAGTATTGTAATGCTAATTTAGCACCTTTAACTTTTCTTCACAGATTCATTATCCATTATGATTTTACAAACTTAACTTATACATCTAATATATATTATAAATGTGAAAGTTTGTGAAAATCTTTGTTGGTCTTTCACGCAAAAACTACTGAATGGATTTTAATGAAACTTTAGAGTAATATAGCTTATACATCAGAATAGCACATAGGCTATAATTTATAGCTTAGACTATAATTTATAAAGATTTGGGAAAAGTGTCAAAAATATAACGATATTTGTCAAGTAAGTAGGAAAAAAATGTGTCTTCTGTTAGCAATTCTGGCATGCGCTGCAGAAAAAAAACCACGTCTGCATATATCTACCTTTTGTTTGTGAAAAACCTTTTTTGTTTTGGCTACGCAAGGTGCTCGCTTCTAACTAATTCCTCTGATATAATGCCTATTTTTTTATTTCAGAATCAAACTAAGTTTTGAAGGGAGAGGTTGTTATAAATCTCTCTTTATTTTAATGTTTTTTTTTTATATAACATCTTATTATGCACATTTGGTAGTAAGAAATTGATCTTTTTTCCAAATAAATGCTTTTATCAGTTCTGATACTTAAAGTAAATAAGCTTTCTCTTTTACACTGCATCATTTGGACAAATTTTCAAAATTTATTTGTGGTTAGTAATTAATTATAATGCTATAAATTTAATTGAATAGGCAGATATTGCATTTTTAAGTATAAATAATTAAAACTACTGTACTATATTTCTTGGAGTGTGAGAGTGCGTGAATATTAATGTTGCACTGTTCAGCTACACGAGGGCTTTTGGCAACGGATCACGTAATTTTGAACCATAGTCAAGTAACGTGGACGACATCTGAGCTGGCACCCCTTTCTCCTAACTACCACACCACACCAACTTAGAAGGAATATTCTACCAATAATTAGCAGGAATATTCTTTGAAATCTTTCCAAGATATATGGAATATTCCATGATGAGTATTTTAGCGGAAAAATAGTTTGTCAAAATTTAAGTGTCTTATGTTTTTGTATGTTAATGAATTAGGAAATGATTTGCTTTTTTAAGTGAAATATATAATTAATTTTACAGTGGAATATCTTTATTTAATTTATTAGCTCTAACGGATTAATTTTTTTTCAAAATTTATTTGATATTAATTGGCTATAATTTTAATTGAATAGGCAGATATAATTATTTTTATACCATGATGAGTGAATATTAATGTTGCACTGTTCAGCTACACGAGGGCTTTTGGAAAAAATAACCATAGTTTGTCAAAACTTTTAAGTGAAATCCACTTAAGATATATGTTTTATTTTAGTAAAAAATAGTTTGACAAAATTTAAGTATCTTAGATGTTAATGAAGACCTTAGAAAATGATTTGACTACTTATTTTAAGTGAACGGTATATATAATTAATTTACAGTGGAATATCTTTATTTAATTTATTAGCTCTAACGGATTAATTTTTTTTCAAAATTTATTTGTGGTTAGTAGTTAATTATAACGCTATAATTTTAATTGAATAGGCAGATATAATTATTTTTATACTTAAAAACGCAATAACTATTGTTCTGTATTTCTTGGAGTGTGAGAGTGTGTGAATATTAATGTTGCACTGTTCAGCTACACGAGGGCTTTTAGAAACGGATCACGTAATTTTGAACCATAGTCAAGTAACGTGGACGGCATCTGAGCTGGCACCCCTTTCTCCTAACTACCACACCACACCAACTTAGAAGGAATATTCTTTGAAATCCACTCTTCCAAGATATATGGCAGCACGGGTTCCATGATGAGTATTTTAGCGGAAAAAATAGTTTGACAAAATTTAAGTATCTTATGTTTTTGTATGTTAATGAAGACCTTAGAAAATGATTTGACTACTTATTTTAAGTGAACGGTATATATAATTAATTTTACAGTGGAATAAAATTTATTTGTGGTTAGTAGTTAATTATAACTTTTTTATTTAATTTAGTAGCTGTATTTCTTGGAGTGTGAGAGTGTGTGAATATTAACGTTCAGCTACACGAGTTAAATTAATTTTGAACCAAAAGTGGAGTATTTTAGTTTATGATATATCCATTAATTTTTTAAATGTAGCTTATGTTTTTGTATGTTAATGAAGACCAAAAAATTTGACTACTTATTTTAAGTAACGGTATATATAATTAATTTTACAGAAAAAATTTAGTAGCTGCCAAAGTGTAAATCATAATTTTAAATGTAGATTATTGTATGTAAAAAAACTGCATAAATCATAATGTTGGATTAACATGCATCGCTCCCCTACACGGCGGGTCTTACAAAGCTCTAATAAAGCTCGAGTTATGAAAGTAGCTAGGCATTTGCCAACTTGACTCTATCGTTAACATTTCGCTATGTGTTTCATTGGATCGTCATTATAATTTATGAAACGGCGTTGCTTGCGAATATTACAATTTTAACATAAAATAAATACTACAGAAAGTAATATTAATGTATTATACTTTCAGATAAAAATTATTTACACTATTTTAAGCGTTCATTACACAAAACTTTTAACGATGTGTTACTTTTGCTGAGCAGAGATCAGCTTAGGAAGGTATTTTTAAAAATCAACCCTCAAGAGTGTTACGGGGAGTTATAAATAAAAAAAATAATCCTTTTTATCAGCTATTAGACCTACATACTTAAAATTTAACAAGGGTGTTTCATTTCTCTCTTTTTTTACCTGAGTTTCGCCAAAAGCTTTTTTTGTTTAATTTGCAATTTATATAAAATTAACTCATTAAAAACTTATTTATATTTCAATCTGTGTTGTTTAATTTTTCAGTTCACCCGTGCGAAGAACGGGTATACCAGCTAGTTTTATCTAAATTTAAAAAGAAGAAGAAAAAAAAGAAAACTAATTAATGCTAAAAAGTAATGATTTTTTTGAACGAATTTCATTAAAACTAAAATATATTTCACGAAAAGGTACTCTTCAAAATATAATTATATTATAGTCATGCATTCTCAATGACATCGTAAATTTAAAGAGGAAATTAATAAGTAAGTTTGAAAACGTGTTGTTTCGATATAATGTTCTGAACCATAAATTAAACAAATTTATAATTAGAGGTATAGTCTGCAAACAAATACTTATGCATTTGTCTGCATACTTCCAAAATCTAGACACATTTCAAGCATTTAAAATATCTCATACATTGCTTACTACCCTCGTCATATATATTAAGAAGCTCTAACCATAAGTTAATATTTTAATTTTTATAAAAGAGCTCCAAGATTGATTTTACCAACTTGAGCTTATTGAAGTGTATTGAAACATTTATGCTTCATAAGGTATTCTTTTAATATCAAGAAGTGTTTTCCCCTTATAAATAAAAGACTCTCACATGTTCTGTGTTTCAGCATACTTTTAGAATCTTATATACATTTTCCTAGAGTTATGTAAAAAATCTGAAAAAATTACACTTGATAAAAAATTTATCTTTCACTCCCTAACTTAATAATGCACTCCTTAACTTAATAATTCCCTCCTTAACTTAATTATTATTAATATAGGTTATTATTATGAATACATAATTTGTATAACTGATATGAAAATTATATTATATATTACATGACATTATGAAAAAGTTATAATTATTAAGATGTTAATGTAAACATTATTATTATAGATGTATCAAAATACACGAGTAATCCATGCCTTTTAGCTATGGTACTAATTGATGACTTTTGAACATTACGATTTTAGAGCATAATAACTCTTAAGAAACATACATACACATTTAACTATGATAGGAGTCAGAAAAATCATCCCGTCAAGAATGATTTTAAAATTTGTTGCATATCTTAAGAATGATTTTACAATACCTACTGAAGATTGATATTCAAAACTTTTGACGCGTATTTCATCAACCTTAAACTTTTTAAAATCAGAACTTTTAATTATTGAGTTATAATTAACTGTATAAATCATTAACTGTAACGATGCAATAGAGTTTCAAAAAGCATAATTTTAAATATATTTTAAATTATTATTTAAAAAATATTGGTTAAATTGTGTATTTCCATGTATTTAATAAATGTTGAAAGTTTCATAAAGATAACATAAGTATGCTTGAAGAAAGTTTTCATCTTTTGTTTAAAAAGAACATTTTTAACACAACAGGGATTTAGTGATTGATTATAAACGTGAACCCTTCTTCTTACTGTAAAGTGTAAAATTAGGAATACCGAAACAACCATAGAATTAGTCAGAATCTTCTTTTGCAACGTAGAATTATATTCTACATATTTCTTCATTTGTTATTTGCAGCTAACGCACACAAACACATGTACAAAAATCTATAATTTAGTAATTTTAAAGACAACCGATGAAATTCTTTTTCTTAAGAAGTAAAGTAATTGAAACAAAAAATCATTAGTGATGTATACATCCATGAACAATAGTAGAAAATAAAACAACGAAACAGCATTTTTTATGTATTAAAGAATACCAACATATGGAATTGCCTTGTATAAAAATGATGTCATCAAACCAAATATTTTCATAACAATTAATAATATCCTTCGGATTTGCAGTGTGCTAATCGAAGAATGTTTTCAGTGAAGAACAACTGATGCGAAAACTTCGGAAGCTACTGCACAAAGGCACCCTATTTCTAGGTAATTTTCAAACTTTTGAGTCATTTCTAGGGAATAAGAAATATTATGTACATAACTAAGATTGTGTTAATGTTGAAACTACTCCCTTAACCCATTAGGTTAAAAATTCAGTTTGTAATATTTTTGAAATGAACTGAACTGTCTTTGTTTAAATTAATATTTGTTAGTGTAAACGATATTAAAAAACAAAATATGGACATAATCCCCTACATAGTACTTTTGGATATGGAAAACATTTCTGGTTTCGTAAGTGCCGCCTTAACTTCGAACCTCGGCTACCTCCCAAAGACCAAATGAGCGAAGTTAATTTCATTCTGTGTATGCCCTGTAAAAATCAATACTAAAAAACTTCAACAACAATCAATTGATTGCTTCCCCTGTACTTCGTGACACAGAACTAGCAACAAGATGTAAATTACCTTAATTAATTCGAGAGCGGCAGTTCCGACGAGCAGCATGATGAAATGTGTAACCCTATGACACCTAACACGATGGGAGTATAAATTACAGTTCACTTAAAGCAGTACAACTAATGAAACATGATATTAATTAAAGAATGTCTTCTATGTATGTGTTTTGGAAACTACTATCGTACGTTTTACTTTCGCGCCGAACGGAAGATTTATGTATTTAAATATAGGCTTCGGATGGGTAATTTTGAATGTTTAGGAAGAAATAAAAGGGTTTTGATTTCTCGAAACTGCATTTGTGCGACGAGTGTCATGTATGAAATATTAAGAATGGACAGCGATTAAATAATTGTAAGAGGAAATATGCATTTAATTGGAATAAATGTATGAATATTAATTTTGAGGATTGATTGCTTTTGTGTGTAAATCATATTTTCTACGATATGAAGCATAGTAATGACACATTGACTTATGCATTTACATTCTCTTCTATTAGTATTTGTTATGCATTTTCACATAACAAAATGTATTGTCTAAATCAATGTTTCTAAAACTGTGGGGCTCGCCCCCTAGCGGGACATGACAACTCTGCAAGGGGGCGCGAGCATATTGAAAAGTCAAAAACAAAAGATTATTTTTTAAAAAAAAATATTAATTAATGGAAAGTAAACAAATTAAATACGTTCTGACATAATAAAAAATAACACATTTACAATCATATATTACACTTATAATTGTATCAGTGCTACACAATGTATTTTATAATTAATTTAACAAAACTAAGTTAAGAACATGTTTAATAACTACCAGTGATTTCCTGTTATTCTCATATATAAAATTATACAGAAACAACTATCACTTATCTTGATAATTTCTACGGTTGAGAATTAAATTCTTAATTGCCGATTAAAAGTTACGCAATATGCGATTGTATTGGGGTGGAGGAAGGATTGAAGAAGCAAATAGTCTGAAATTAGTAAATCCTTCGCAAACATTGCCAAAGTCCGTTTATTGATTCAAAAGCCTTTGGAATAATTTTATGGATGTATGACAATACGTCATATAATACGTATATATACGTAATGTCGATATATACGTTCGATAATGACGATATATGTGTACGATATATACGATAATGACGTATATATAGGTTCGGGGAAACTAACGCTTTGGAAGACCGAGACGTTTATATACGCCACTGGCTCTTAAATGGTTAAAGTCGCATCGTAGTTTTGCATCAAAGTATAGTATTATTGAGTTCAAGGCGTTCTTATTATATGAAGGGGGCGCGATGAAAATTATGATTGAATATTGGGTCACGAATAGTTAAACTCTGAGAAACACTGGTCTAAATATACGTTTCATAAAAATATTAATTTTACATAAGATGCTTTTTAAAATATGAAGTTTTTTTTGTATTTTAGAACTATTTCTTTTCTAATACATGCACACACACACACACACACATGCTAGAAATGTGAGAAACTACTACTTTTGTGCAAAAGGTTCCAGTGTATGGTTCCAAATTTTAGGATATTCCTGTATCCTGTTACTTTTGGAAAGCAAATGCCATTATATCTGAAAATATCTGTATTTTAATCAAATATTAGGATATAAATCATAGCTATATATATATATATATTGGCGTTTCAATCTTTTATGCCATTTCTCGTAGGATCTCATTGATGTAAAAGATATTTTTGAGGACAGGATTTTTGAGATCAGGATTTTTGTTTTACAAGTAAGTTTTTCCTAATATTTTCTATTAAAAAAAATATTGTTCCTCTTCTTGATAGATTCATTATTGTTCTCTTTTCTCAATTTCTTTTTACGATTTTATTAGGTTCTACAACCACGTGTTGTATTAGGCTTAACTTTTCAACTTGCGATTTTTTTCCCTATTACGTCGAAAATTTCTGCTGTACGGGGAAGGTTGGATCACTAAAGCATTGCTAACACTAATTCCTCGGCCTAATTCAGTGACAGCTTTAGAAATCATAATAGGTCTCCAATTTAATCCAATGACTTTTTGTACCTACATTTGTTGTGTATGCTGAATTCCAATTTTTTACTTCCTTAGCACTGTGGGTTCTAGTTATTCTTCACGTTTATTTTATTATACTATATATATATATATATATATATAGTATAATAAAATAAATATGAAGAATAACATAATAACATATATGATACATATATATATATATATATATATATATATATAAGAACATCTTTATTTCGATTCAATCACATAAAATACAACATGGTGGACCTTTGGCGCGCAAGGGGAGTACAAAGACAATATCTCGGCGAGGAGTCACCAGCAAAGCCTTTTCGAGTATACGTTCTCCTTCGTCAGCGCTCATTCCACCTTTAAATAGACTTATTTACCCACAAATGAGTGGCGTAACGGAAAATTTTCAGGCCTCCCCTCTTAAATCAGACTTTGAGCCGTAGCCGGATCTTACACAATCGGCATCGCTCAGGCTTCCGGGCCCCTAGAGTCCTGAGCCCCCCGCGGTGCAGGGGTGGCGAGGGTGTACGTTACGCCACTGCCACTGCCACAAATCCTTATGCGATGGTAAAGAGTTCGCTCTATTTTCATTTATTTCTTGCTTAATGTTGAATCTAAACTTTTCAAACCTGACATATATATATATATATATATATATATATATATATATATATATATATATATATATATATATATATATATATTTATATATGTATGTATTATTAAAAAATGTTGTACAAGCATGTGATGCACTTGTAACAAATTCCAGAAAAATAAAATAATCGTCATATGTTTCATGATTAATAATTTTGTTACATATAACCCGAATATATTACAGTATTAATATATTTTACGATTTTATTATTTTTATAACATTCAATATATGATTCCGTCATATTTGTAACACTTCCTTTGGGATTATTATTGCTAGGATAAATTTCATATCAATATTACATTTGAAACAAACTGCACAGCATTTTTCCGTTTTAAATGAACCAATTCTATTTTTTTAGTTATATTAATATTCGTATTACTTTTAAAAGGGACATAAAACTAAATTAAACCAGTACAACATTATCCAAAATATCTGGATTTTCTATCATTGAAAAAACTAAAATGTTAGTAAACTTTAAAAAAATTCAATTGTTCATCTTTTATCTTCAAAAACAAAAAAGAAAATTTAATGCTAATTTCAAAAATATATAGCATTTATAGGTTTAAAACTTAATATACTAGTAATTGCAGTTTTAAATTGTGAACAACAGCTGGTATGGTTACAACAAAAATCTTGTATCTGGAGAAATGAGCAATTACAAATAATTCTTTCCAGAACTAGTTCTTTTTAAGATTAAAAAACATATTTAGACTTAATTACAAAAGAACTGTAAGTAAAATGTTTGCATGACCTTACCCAGAAAACCAAATTAAACTTTCAAAAACTGTTTGTTGAATCAAATTTCGAAAAACATTGTTATAATAAAAAAAAAAAATGTTGCAAATTGGTTTAATGGAATCATTCATATGCTGTAATGAAGGTGCATTTGCAAGAACTGAAGTTTTTGGAGAAATAAAATAAATCCAGGGAATAGTACTTGTGAAGGCCTTCGAAAAATTAAGTAAGTCAAAATTTGTGAAGCCGAGATGACGGTTCAAATAACCAAAAATAAGCCAGGATTATTGAAAGACAAAACACAAGGAAGAAGGATGTTTTAGAAGTGTTCATGCAAGTTGGATGCAGTTCTGGAATGTTTTAAAAAACAAACTTTTGGTTGTGTGTATTACCATTTTATTTTGTATTTCCATATTGCTCAAAATGTGTTTTTCTAATTTTTAGGTACATCCGTAAAAAATTTTATTAGTTATATTTTAGTGAAACTTGGCATGAGCTTTCGAATAATAATAATGTATTTAATGCTACAAATTTGATTCCTGAAATAGTAGTATTTTATATTCACTGCCCTATTTTTTTTAAAAAAAGTACCATTTCTTCTAAAAAAAAAAAAGAAGCTTCAAATTTCTTTTTTTAAAAATTCAAAGGTATATATATATATATATATATATATATATATATATATATATATATATATATATATATATATATATATATATATATATATATATATATATACTTTTTATTTTTTTATTTCTATTATTTTCATACTTTTGCTTAGTGCAACAATTCAGCCAATCCCATGCTTTGAATTTGCATTCGAGTCCAGAATCTGACAATAACTCGTTTATTGTCCTCAGATTTAGCGCGGGCTCTGCATTTTTGAATGTAATTTTTAGGTAAGTTATCAATATCTTGTAATGGATTCTGATATTCTATCCATTATTTTCAATAGGTTTTTGTTAACTATCATTAACATAAAGAGGAAAGGTTGGCTGGCCACAAAACATGTTCAACCCCACTTTTATATTAATTATTTTACATATTAAGCTGTCCTAAGTCAGCAATGTTTATAATACTTTAAAGCATAAATTTTTATATGTTATAATCCCTACTATTTCTTAATTTCTCATTTATCCTTTAATGTCTGGTTATCATGAAATTTCAATATTTTTCAGTTTTGCTTGTTCAATATTCATCTCTATTTAGTAAAGAATTTCGACTTCTTATAAATAAACTAGAGTGTTTAAATAAAGGTACAATTTTGTAACTAAAACAGAACTACTTTTGGTGTGTTCTTTTTCAAATCCTTACATTACTTAGATTGTCTGATGCAATTTTTTAAATTATGGAGTCTATTTTTTTTAAAACGTTCCTTCAAAAATTAAAATTTTGCTTATTTTTTGTAATTAATAACTTCTTGAATTCCTTAAAATTATTTTATGTTTACCGGGCAGGTAAAAATATTCAATAACCGGTTTTATAAAAATGTATAAAATATACCAATTATAAATGAAATTGTAATTGTATCTCAGTATAAACTAATATATATTGACCCGGAAACATAAGGAACAATCGTGAACCAGATTTATTTATCTATTTAATTGGAGAGCAATGTTTTTATTTCCAGTTTCGGTATTCTTATATTATCGCATTTATTGAAGTTTTCTACCCTTATTCGATTACAAAGAAATATAAAAAAAATACAAATTATTAATTTTATTTTTTATTTTTGGAATTTTAAATGTTCATTGAAGAACATTTAAAATACCTAAAAATGGTGTATATTGATTCTATTTTTTTATGTAGTGGCTTTGTTTGTTGATGGATTTATTGCAACGGTGGAATGGTAGGATAACTTTATTTCAGGATTATGGATTAAAATGTTTACTGTTATTGCTTACCCAGAAAAGTAGACAAAAGGATTCGCATACATAAAAAGCCCACGCGAAATAATTCGGGAAAGAACGATTGTGTAGCGTAAATTTTCACAGTGCTAGAGCTACAGTCTGGATGAGTCAAAGCGGTACAATTGACCGAGCTTCAGCCGGGAAGGGGTTAAAGATCTTTTTCGAGTAAAACGTATGCATTGATGAGGGAAATAATTTTGACAATTTTGATTGGTTTTAACTTTATCATTACAGGGAAGTATTTCTTCGTTGTCTTTTAAGCTTAGGAAATAAATAATAGTTAGGTGAGACAATTTTGAAAATATTTTTTCATCATGCTCAACGTAACATTGAGGAAGATCATGTGACATTTTCATGCAGAATCGCCTGTTTTTTTTATGAAATAGCTGGGAGCACTAACTTTTAGATAGCTTGTTCTTTTTAGAAAAGTTTTATATACTGTGCACTTGAAAAATAAAATTATATTCATAATTGTGGAATAATCAGTCTTTTGTTTTACCATGGTCTTTATTCAAGGTCAATACCACGATGCTCAAAAATTGATACTTATCCTATTGAAACACAGTCAAAATCTCTAGTTTCATGTGCATTTCATTATAATTCAGTGGCTGCTCTCAGAAACCAAAATCCCTTTGATATATTACTGAAAAAATGAATTAATACTATAGATTCTTCTCATGAACTATTCGCTCAGTGTGATCAACATTTTAAACTTGTATTAAAATCTTTCAAAATGATTGTTCAAGCTGTATTACATTACATATTGAAATTTAAGCTAAAATAAATTATTTTTGCCATTTGTAGGTGTTCATTTGAAAAACACTTTAGAAGGAATAAAGAATATTTTTTCAATAATATCCTTGTAAATATGTGTGCCAAAATTCCTCTGTTTGTTAGGAATATTTGGAACAGATAAAAAAAATCATACAATCAGGAAATGTATGAACCGTTAAAGCAAATAAAAATATTTAATATTTTTTTATATAAAGAGAATATCACTGTTTCAAACAACTAAAGTATTTCTTACAGTTCTGCTTCGTAATAATACTTTATTAGAAGTTTACAAATTAGTCTCAAGTGAATACTACTGTAATATTACTATGCATATTAAAAGAGAAAGTAATTGTTGAAATTAAACCAAATATTTCATACGTAAATCTCTTGTGTAGAAAGTGTAATTAATATATATAAGTTTTTAGTATTAAATCCTTAAATCATTACATTGTTTTTTTTTCAGTGAATTGAATAAACCCGTACAAAATTATTTGAACATAACTGATTTCATTTTCTAGAATTTTTATTGTATTCATGATTCTTAATATTTGATTAAATTAAACATTGAAATTATTTCCTCCTTCTCTTTTAAAATCTAAATATTTTGGAAGCCATATTTGAAAAATAAAATTTCTACCAAGGTTTCCCGTATTTGATAATTAATATACTTTTCAATTTCTTCATGTTGCACCTAAATAAATAAATAATACAAAGCGAGTTATTCCATCGTCACCATTTCACTTTGTTAGCAGCTTAAAAGTTTCCCACATCATACTGTGTTTATATTCATTTAAACAAATTCAGCTTCTTGTTCTACGAATAAAAGGGTTTTACGTTTTAAAATATGCGGTTTTAGCATTAATGGATTAATCAGTGAAGTTACTTTTTTGATTAAATTAATTTAAAATGTTTGTAAAGTCAATTTTTAAATGCAAACACTTTCAATTATTATTAAAAAGGGTAAAACAAATCGCTTGATATTAATTTACACCCAAACATTTATTAACTTTAAAAACATGATGATGTTCACATTTGAATATTTTATGATTAATTAACCATTTAAAATTAAATTTTATTCATACATGCTTTCTACATTATCTGACTTGAAAATTTCAACATTTTAATACAAATTAAAACACATTCTACAAAATTAAATTAGTGTACGAAAGGCTTGGATATCTCAGGATAAAATAAAAATGCCAGACTATTTATGTATTTAATATTTTTTTTATTATTATTATTGAATATTTTTTTGAAATGGGTATCAGTAAAAATTGTAATACCATTTTTTTCAAAAAATTTTGAATACTTGTAACTATTATATTAGATATTTTTCTTTCGCTTAAAAATAGTGTAAGTGAATAGTTATTCCTATTATCTAGATAATAATCAATATACATATTTCTTTAACGCATAAAATTTATTTAAAATAGTTTGTAAAGAGTATACATTTTTATATAGTACTGTATTTCACATAACTAAAGACAATATTATATTTAAAAATCCATGGAATTCTATATTTTAAGATATAAATATACTTTTATACATTTTAAACAAATTTACGTCATGTCATAATATTTATAAAGCAGAATCTTTTAATCACGCCTTTTAATAGAACTGCTATGTTTTCTGGAATTATATATGTATTTCAAGAAATGGATTTATTTTCTGTTATGAACAGATAAGTTAAAATTCTGTAAATTGTTTTCTCAAATACTTACTACTTTCACGTATTGAAAACATAAATCTCAATGTCTTACATTAAATGCAATGAGGATAATCGCTCATTTTGATTTTCAAAGTCCTTCAGAACACATATCACCATAGCTCGAAGTATAAGAGAAAATCACTTACCTACAAGGAAAAAAAACATTTGCTTTAATATTTTATAAATGACACATACAGTACAGATTTGTAGGAAACAAATAAAATGAGAATTAGTATGATTTTAATAATAAAACACTAAACATTTTAGAAGGTATTTACATTATATATATTAATGTGTGTGTGTATGTGCTGAGAAGCATTTTTAATATATTTGAGAAAAAAGTTGATTTAAAATTTATTACTTCAGCTACAGTGTATTACTTATGAGTAACACTTAATACATGGATACTACATGCATTAATTTCTTCAGAATTAAAAAAAAATGTGTAAATGTTATTTAATTTTATAGCAATAAAACTTACTGGTAAGAAATATGGAAAATTGGTAATTGCAAAAATAAAAGTAAATTTTACATACAGTTTGAATAATAATAAATTTTTTGTACTAAACAATATTTTAAATATTATTTATAAGTTTAAATTCGTTATCAGCCTGACATAATAATTACCTGTCTGTTTAATAAAATACAAATATAAATTTCAATAATCGTCAGAAGAGTTCAGTTTTCTAATGGTGTCCTAAATTAGTTAGTATATTTATAAAAAAAATGTTAGTGCCACTTTTATCTATTCAATAGGTGGGTTTTGAGGGCACATGTGTGAAAATTTTTAACCATCACATATCAAATAAGAGCAACCGATCACGCAGTAACAATTAAATCGATTACAATAAAAGCCGTTACGGGACTGCATTTTAATTCCGGTGATGTTTAAAGCAACCCGCATACATAATCAAATGATGAATGGGAAATTTAGAAAACTAATTACCCTAAAGTTTTCCATTCCCTAAAGCATCGGACACTCAATAAAATGTGCCTTCATTGTAAAAGAAACAAAGGGACACATGAATATCCAATATCGATAGGCCCTCATTGATACTGGCTTATCGTAACGATACGATTCGTAACCTGAACTAATCGATAAGCATGATTAATGATCACAATCGATATTCTGCGGCGTAAAGAATTCATTGCATCTTCGATATCGATTAATTCGTTACATCCATATTGGAGTTATTCTGATTAATTTGCTGCTTCTGAATTTTTAAGCTTGAATAATATACGGGTAGAAATTCGGTTGAAATAAATATTCATTACGTAGCTGACGCGTAAGGAGCTTAAACTTCAAACGAAAATCCCTTTGAAGAGTATGTTTTAACATACAAATTGCGTGAGTTTTCATTTAGTTTGTCCAATTTATGAGCGGATGTTAATTGATTGCTTGATGGTTTCAAATGCTCGATTTAATTTTGAAAAGATAAGTAGAAGTACGGAGTAGGGCTCTAATTGGATCCCAGAATACGCTCTTTAGTGATAAAAGAGAAGTACGTAATTACCCCAAAAGATGCACTTATTTACTTATAATTTCGATCTCTCATTGTACGAGAGTATTACGATGTTCACTGAACTGAAAAAATATTTTCGCCAGTAAATTAATGATTGCAGTAGAGAATTAATTTATTTATTTGATCTGGAGTATTCATTTGTCAAATTTACTCTTAAATTTAGAACTTTATTTACATATGAGTTCATGACAATTAAAGCTCGTGAAAAATTTGTGATATTTAAGGTAAATAGTTTGTTGGAGGCTGTTAGGCTGTTAAATGCCTAATTATGCAAATTATGTAAAAAAATTCTTCCGCGAAAATTAAATCTTGCATTGTGAAGAATGAAAGATTTATTTGGTAAAATGTTTAAATTATTTATCAGTATACATAGATAAAATTAATTGTGATTATTTATATAAGAAGATGCATGTATTTCAAATAATTTAGTGTAATTGAAGTAATATTTAGATTTTTAACAATAAAAAGTTTTAATCGCGTATTTTTAAAGTAATTAAAACTTAAATCAAATAAAAATACTTAAATTTCCCCATTAACATGCATTGTTACTTATAAAAACGTTTTTAAATTATTAATTTATTAATTTAACTATATTTGAATGAACTAATTTCTTTTAAAAGGTAAATAGTGTTAAATTGTGAATAATTATTTTTATATTCTCTCTTTGAGAGAAGTAAAGATTCTACATTTTTTTTATAATTTCACTTTTAAAACATTAAAAAGAACAAAAAACGGACAAAAAATTGGAAATTATTATTAGAAACAATATTTGTTAACTTGTACAACAAAGTATAAATTTTATGCTTAATTTTTTTTATTCCAAATCTATATATTCATTGTTAAAATACCTTTTATTTGACTATTGAGATTTAATTTGAATAATTTGTTCTTAATTTCTCAACTCTATTCGAATAAATCTCTGTTCTCCCGACAATTCTAATTGATATTTACATTAAAACATTCTGTCTTTCCCATTCCTAGAAATAATCGAATTGATCTTAAACATCTCTTTAAATTTCTATGAGTTCCACGATAAAAATAAAATATCTATTCTAATAAAAAAAAAGTTATATGTTTAGCAAATAATTGTGAAAAAGAAAATAAAACATACTGGAAATAGCATATACTAGGATTGAAAGCATTACGTAAATCTTCGTTTAATGAAATTGAGGTAATTTTTATTGACATAAACGTCAATGATATTTTTCAATTAAAATTTATGTATAGTTTCTTTTAATTTTACATAATTACAAAAAGTTATCTTAAATAACATATATATATATATATATATATACATATGTGTGTGTTTTTAAAAATGCATTTAAATTACGCATATTAATAATAAACACACACTTAACAATAGATTCAAAATATAACTTATGTTCAGCCCATGTGAAAACCTTTTATAATATAAAATACAAAAGAACAATGCTGTTGCATATTTACTATAATATTTAAGGTAAGAATAAATTTTTCGACTCTTTTGAAAGGAACGTACACTTTGCTTAACTAAATTAAAAGAAAAGCAGGCAAGAAAGATGAATAAATGTCATCTGCGAGAGAAAAGCTTGACAATGTGCATAAAATAATGTTGAAAGGTACCGGAAAAAAGTATAAAATATGTTTAAGTTCTTCATAAAAAAGGAAAGGAGAACGCAAACAAAATAATTGAAAAATGAGACTTTCTTTTTTTGTCAACTTGGACAAAAAACAATGTGACATATGCCTTATTTCGTCTGACAAAGCGTTGTAAAAATTTTTGCGCGTTTTTAAATCTCAGTGAAAAAAATTAAATCTACTTCTAAGGTAGTTTATCGTTGTCATAAGATTTTTCTTTATTTTTACTTTTTTTGACAAGTAAAAACTAATCTGTGTTTTCTTAGACAAAACAAATATTAAAAAGAATATTTTTTATCAGTTTTCATATTCAGTGTAGACGTCACTACGTATCATATGTGTGTAAAAATAGAATGCATATTATTAAAAAAACATTAAACTCCCTTTCACGTTATAAAATAAAATTATAGCTTACTTAATAATAAAATTATATATATACACACACATAACCACACATACACACACACACATACATACATACACACACACACACACACACATATATATATATATATATATATAGCATTATCTGTGCATTTTGCATTTAAAAAAGTTGTAGGCAAATGTTAATTCATGTAAAGTTTAATATAAAATTTTATTCAAATTTTAATAGCCGTTTAATGTTTTAGATACTGTTAAAATTCAGAAAATAAAAGAGAGGAACCTTAACTTTAAAACCTGAACTTTTTTTTATCATCAGGTTTTCTTAAATTTTGTTATTTTTATTTTTAATTGCTTAAATACATTTCAGTATTCATAGTATTTAATTGTACAGTTAAAAACAAAGTAGCTATAAGTTCTCTGGGTATAATTAAAGGAGAAATATAGCTGACATTTAAAAAAATATGTATATACAAATTTTGTGTAATATGTTTTATGTATATTACAAAAATCCAAATTATTACTTATTATTAATCCAATTCCAATCCATTACTTATTGGGAATTTTTTTTTCCTTTTAAAATGAAAGATGGTCTCAATCCAAAGCAATGTATTTTTGTAAATTATTAATAAACGCACAAAAATACTGTTAAAAGATAATTTAATGCACATTTAACTACTTTATCAATATTATATTCAATTGTATAGAAGTAAACTCGTATGTAAATCATTACATCATCATTTATAATTGAAATTTTTCATGAAAACGACATTTGTTATTACTCTGCGATCCATCCCTCTGACGTCTTAAACATTTTTGATGCTTGTAAGCATTGAACCCTAATTTGATTTGAATTACGGCTGCCTCCATCACGTCTCATGAATTTATAGAGTAGAATCCTGATTTACTCTCAAAACTGGATTTTTGTGTTGTCAATCACTTACTTTGTAATCTGTACCACTTTTTTACACAAATTGATCTGATTGATATCAAATACTTTGTTAGATGTTCTACAAGCTACGCGGCATACAGTTTTATTAAAATGGAACATGTAAACCATATTTTTTTTAGGTATTAACTCCGTGATATCTAATGCATATTAATAATTAGTTAATTTAATTTAGAAAATCATATTTATGCTCATTAATTTCATACTGATTTACAGAAAATATATGTTGCTGTTTATTAACACATTAAACAAAAATATATAATTCATGATATACAAAAGAAATAAAACACACTTAAAACGCTGTCTTTTATTATGTGGGCAATAAAAAAATTAGATTAAAAACAATTCAAAATATTACTTTTTTATAGTAATTCTAGTTTCATAATAACATAGAATATATGCTGGTTTTAAACGAGTTTTGGTTTTAATTACTATATATAATACTTATTTTTGTAATGTATTTCGGGAAAATACACACGAAATGCGTTATGCGTGTCTAATTTTATTTCTTAAGTATCACTGCTGTTTCATTCAGATGCAACAGTGAGTTACTTTAAATTACTGAGGTAACTTTACTCCATACCTAACCGAACAAGTTTATATTGACGAAATCTGTTCATTAAGTGTAAATATATTTATTTTATGTCAAATTACTATTTTGAACTAATTTTTATTCGACAATTTCTCAATTATATTCAAGCATATGAAGCAGTGGTTTGGAAATAGTGATTTAAGTAATGAGTATTTTAAATTAAGTTTTATCGCAAAACAATGTAAGGGAATTTTAGGATATGATTTTATATACATTTAATTTTAATTTAATGTACATAAAGTACGAATATTTTCAACTGTAGCATTTTGAAGTAGTCTTAAAGATTTCTGATGAAAAAAATATTATTAATAGGTGCGAAATGGCAATTTTGTAATATTACCTTTGGAGTGGACACTTTCCATTAATTTTAAAGGTTTCTATTAAGTATGCATTATTCCTGGTTTAAATTGTTAACGGTGGTTAATATCCAAAATTCATTGGCAATTACTTTAGTAATTCAAAAAACTGTTCACAGAATGCTTTATTTTACGGTGTTAATTTAATTTTGATAATTAATTTGCTAAAAATAATGGTGCCTGGTAGCCTTCTGGGATCCATTCCTAAAAATAATAGTAATTTTATATAATTCCTAAGTACTTTTCATAAAAAGGTACTTGCATTTACATAAAGTTAGACATAGTAGAATAAAAATGAATTAAAAAATAGGTTATTATTTAGTTCACAGTTTTAAAATAAATCCAGGAAAAACTGCTATAAATATGTCTTAAATATCTTAAAGTACCCAGAAGGTATCTTTAAAATAAGTTGGAACATTTTTAATAAGTGGATGAAGCAAGTAAGCGGAAAGTAAGTTACTATGCTTTGTACTTTTTTAATTCACATTGATTCAGAAATTGTTAAGTTGAAAAAAAGATATTAATAGGTTTTTTCTCTAAATCTACATTATTCCATATCACAACGTTAATTTCAAATTCAATTTTAAAAGCAGGACTTGAAATTCCAGATTCGACTATTCTATAAGTTATATTTATAGCAAATATTGTGGGTGAAAATGAAACTTTTCCTGATTAAAATGGCTCAAAATAAATATACTTCCTTTTCGGTTCCATTTATTTATTGTAATTCATATTTATTATTTTTATCAACACGTTTCATTACTGAATGGCTTTGTCTTCAGCACAGTTATTTCAGTAGAGCTTATAAATGGAAGAATTATAGAAAGTATGAAAAAATCGAGTAAAATATTTTCTTCCTGGCTATTTTTTTCCATCTAATACTATCTTTATGATATAAACCAGAATGGAATTTCCGAAGAAGGGCAGTAAATATTGAAGATAATAAATCCATCAGGTCTATTCAACTACTGTTTGGCAACAAGCCAAAGTTCTGTTCATCATCTACGAGTATGTTTGTATCGTTTTCATCTCCCTTTCTTTGACATATTTTTTTGCTGTAATAAAAGTTGAAAACAATTTTATCCACTTTTCTACCCTTCAATATAGATAGTTTGGGAATGTAAAAACGGACAGTGTGCGTTGAGCGTGAAAACTATAAAATAGGAAAACATTGATCCCTTTAAAATGAATAAAAAATGTGTAAATAGTATTATAGAGTGCACGATAAATATCATGTATCTCTTTTAAGTGCTTTCAGTGGTAAGATATATACAACGATACATTACACAATGCGGTCCAAGTAAGAAAAGAAAATACTATAAACGCTTAACATCTGAGTATACTAGTGTGACATTTGTGTCATATCACGAATATATATTATTAGAGTTTATTAAAATTTACATTATATTAACTATAATACAATTTAACTCTCTTTTTACACCAGTTTTGTAATAATACAATCTAAGAAAGTTCATTTTTTTGCATGGTTGCTACCCAAGACCGATTCGTGGAATTCTGGAAAATCATTTTCTGCATATTGATCCAAATGTAGAACCCACCCTAAAATTTGAAAAAGAAGTGAAATTTATTGTACTCGATACGATAATTATGTACAGAATTTACGAAGCCAAAATAGCCAAAACTGACGTATTCCAAAATAAAAAAAAATTAATACTTCAAAATATTGTGCAAAGTAGAGAGCAAAAAAACATATCCTCAAAAAACAAAACATATCCAAAACAGCAAAAGATAACATTTTCCCAGACAAAAACAATTAATACCTTAAAGTATTCTGGAGAGCAGTTCGACTATTCGAAATATTTTTACCGGTTCAAATGTTTCATTGAATTCCAGCGCTGCTAATGCCCAAGATTTGTCTAGTCAAAACAGCATCTGTAAAGGACTGAGCAGAGGAATTGTCGGCGAGAAGATATATGTCTTTATTGATCATATTACAGTCTTTCTTGATAAGAAAAGCATACAATTTTCTTAGCTTAGTAGTAAGCATTAGTAATGGTTTGATCCTTATTAACCAGTTAACTGTGGCGCCTCCGTTTGAGAGCGGACAGCTGTGTGTGGCACAGAAATCGAGCGATGACCAGTATACTCGTCAATCACAGAGTATGTGTCACTGTTGAACTATTGGATCGAAAAGATGGGTTTACTTGATAAAATTGTCAATTTTATTACAGATATTTATTTGATTACCAAAAACATACATTGCATATATTAATCAAAGAACTCATGAAAAACCCCGTATAAAAGGTAAGAATTTAAATTCCTCCTGAATTTTAGTGACCGCCAAAATTCCTGGACAGAGACTTACAATAATACACTGACTTTTTCCTTCTTCACAGCAAAAAATTTTCTGTCTGTCTTGACACAACGGAATTTTTGGAATAGACGCTGTAGGGTTGATCACAGTCATCTTTTACCAGAAAACATCCTTGCCGTTCCCAATCCTACTAAACTAATTATTTTTAGGCAGGATTGTGACGGGCTCACGCGTCTTTTTATTAACATGTCCTTTGGGTTCTTGGGGGCCAGAATTAATGACAAACCTCCTGTTGCAAAATTAAACCCACAGCGAAGCGTGAAGCGAAGTTGATAATTAGGAAGCTTTTAAATATCAGAAGTTAGAGTAAGTTGTGTGGCAATTCAGGGAATGTTTTGACAAACCATGATTCAAGCTTGAAGAGGTTTTGGAAAGACAAGACAGCTGTTATCGCGACAGAGAACCATTAGTCAATTGCATTTTCACCAATCCCCAATAACGGCAACTTCCAGCAAGATTGGATTAATCAATCGACATTAAGGTAGAAGTGACTATTTAACATTATGATCAGTGATAGTACTGAATTTGAGTTTAGACGAGTTAGTATTGTTAGTGGTCCGGGTTACGTTATTTCGGTATTATATACATTGTGTGTTTAGCCACCGTAGATTCTCTCACATATATTATTACTATATAATCTGTTAGAAGTTTAAGTTTTAAGATCTTAATAAAGTCAAATTAAGATCATGACAACTTCTAGTTCTTCCGTTATTCCTACATCTCTAGCTCACGCTGATAATCAGGGAAAAGGGCACCCGAGGGGAGGGGGGCCTTACAGGATGCCTTTGGATATTACTCTAATGTCAGCATGGGGTTTAACATCTAGCAATTGGCATTTGTACCACTCGATAGCTGGTAACTTCGGGATAGCAGCTATCAATGATCTTAGCACCTGGGCGGCGACACGTATTTGTCCCAAGGCTGATCATACCTGAAGGAACCCCATTGTGAATAAAATTTCAGACTTCTTCCTTGGCCCCTTTTAGGTTAAACACTAAAAAACATTATCTTCGCAAATAAACAAATCTGGAATGAGAACTTATACTCTGTTTAGCCGGTGCGTACGGAAATACAGGAATTCATCTTAAATATTTCGTATTTTCTATTTATTTGTTTTACTCCGGACTGGCCTCAAAATATTCTAAACTTCTTGAAATTTGAGAATATGTTATGTTCTTCTCAAAATTTGCAATTTAAATAGCCAATGGTCACTACTTTTTACGCATAACGAATATACTTGTCAGTACACTAAATCATGTAAGTTCTCCATGAGGAGTATACTTTTCAATCACAGTTAACTGGTTAAGGCACTGTGTTAGGGAGCTCCACGATAGTATCAAAAATAGACTGCATGATTTCCTTGTAGAAACTTCCTGTAAAGTAGTTGTGTTTCTACTCCTTGCTGATCTCTGAGTTCTATTTAGAGCAGCGTTTCTCAAAACTGTGGGACGTGATAACCCTACAAAGTGGTCCCGAGGATATCGATGAGTCACCAAAAAAAGAAGATTTAAAAAGATTATAAATTTACTGAAAAGAAGCAAAATGAAATATATTCTGACATGATAAAAACTAAAATGCATATTTACACTGCTATAATATTCTTATAAAAGTATCAGTACTGCGATATGTATATCATAGTTAATCTTTCAATATTAAATTAAGAACAAATGCAGTAGTTACTAGGGATTCCCATGGGCTTAGCGTATACTAAATTTAATATTTATATTGATAATTCGTACGGTTTATGATTAAAATCGTATGTAGCTTTGACGTCAAAGTACATTTTTATTTCAATCAATACTTTGTTGCAGTATGATGGGGAATGAAAATTACGATTAAAAATTGGATCTCAAATATTGAAATTTTGAGAATCACGGATTTAAATTACAAGATTCGTCTTAAAAATTTACCCCCAAAAAAAAAATTAATTTATCCTCATCTCATTAATTTATCTTACTTTCATGCCCTTAACGTGTGTGAACTAGTTAATGCGAGAGAGATAATCAGGCCAAACAAGGTGCACTCGAAATAGTTCTAGCGGGGCCGTATTTTAAGATGCTGTAATTTTCATACTCGAATATGAGTGATTGTCATTTGCTCTCTTGAGACTGACTGCGATTTATTGTCGTGATTTTGTAATTTTAGGTAAATGGCATTGTTTCTCATATTTACACTACAAGAAAGAAGAGGAAAAGACTTTTAAAAATACTCTTTTATTTGCCAGGTATCAACATTTGGAAAGCATATGTATTGTGTAAAAATGTAGGTAAAAATAGATTTAAGAAGCAAATTAGTAGAAAGAGATACATAAATATCAGAGTGATACAAACATAAAAAATCGGGTGGACCAAAATCTTCTGGAATTCTGTAACTAATGAAAAGCATTTTTCCCAGTTTTGTTCCCAAAACACCAAAAGAAGGAGCTCCCACAAGGTATTGTGTTGTATGTTGTGCAAAATAAATAGCAGAGTAAGAGAAAAGAGAGTCGTTGTACGTGCAATAATTGCAATGTTGGATTATGTGCTGCACCTTGCTCCCAAATATATCACACTGAAGAAAATTTTGATTATATTTTTTATGTAAATACTTTTATTATAATTATTTCCATTGAAAAAGTATAAATAATTATTTTTTATTAGAAAAATATTTTTTCTTCAAAACTTCACTTCAGAAAAAAAAGAGATGTATGTGCAAGATTGTAGTATTCAGCTGTTATTCATGCATGGTGAATGAAAATAAAAAAAAGTAAAACAACAATTTTGTATAAATATAATTCAAACAAATTTTTTTTCCGAAACGAAGTTCAAAAATGTGTATTTTTAGAAAAAAATACATTTTTTTAGAAAAATGTATGTTTTAAGAGATCAAAAAATTCAACACGTTTCAAGACAGATAGCGACGCTTTGCTTCTTGATAAAGTCTGTAATTATAAAGAACCGTGTGCTGACACCTTTGACATATTAAGTTCTAATGATAATAAATTTACACACAGTCTCAGTCTCTTTTTTTATTGATCTTTTGGTTTATTGCTTTTTCAGTCTAATAATGCAAAACCATTAACTTTCATCACAGGGAAAGCCTCATACGTAAGTATTTGTTTTCCAATACTTGGATCACTGTAAGGGACTTGATAAAAGCTTGAAGATTATTTTTCCATCATACAACGGCATTGTATAATGGTATATATCAGTGCTTCTTAAACTTTTAATATTTGCGACCCAATATTCAAGTATAATTTTCTTCGCGCCTGCCCTTTCTTACAATAACAATGTAGTGAATTCGGTAATACTGTACTGTACTACGATACGACCTTATCCTTTTAAGTGCCCCCGGCGTATGTAAATGTCTCGCTCACCCAAAGCGTTAATTGCTCCAGACGTATATATACGTCTTTTCGAAGTACGGAAGTATGGAAGCATTGATAACCATAAAAATATTTCGAATGCTTAGGATTACAAAAAAAAAAAAGACTGGACAGTGTTTGCGAAGAATTTACTTATTTCAGAGGATTGTTTATTTATATTCCTTTTCTCACCCCCTTCAATGCATCACATACGCACGCTTTCGTAGAAGACGGTGTCATTGGGGAGAGAATTGTGCAACTTCCAATCGGCGTTTAAGGGATTAATTATAAACCGTACAAAATTATCGAGATAAGCGTTAATTTTTGTACACAACTTTACATATGCTTAGCCCATGGGGTCACTGGTAATCATTAAACTTGTTTTTATAGTATTGTTAAATTAATTATAAAACATATTGTGCAGTACTGATACATTTATGAATTTCTTATGTCAGTGCAAATGTGTGCATTTTATTTCTTATTATGTCAGAATGTATTTTGTGACAAGTGAAATAATAATAATTTCGGTGAATTAAGTATTTTTTAAAAATAATATTTTGTTTGCGACTTTTAAAGATGCTCGCGCCCCCCCTTGCAGAGTTATCACCCCCCTAGGGGGCACGCCCTACAGTTTGAGAAACGTTGGTATATATGGCTATCACGTCTATCTTATTATAGTACATTTGCCGGCACTTCATAGTAAAGAGTATTAAAAACTTTATATTATCTCTATATGATTGACAGTTTGTAATTGGTACGAAAAGACAGTATTTCTTTCATTGTCTTAAAAACGGGACAAGCCAGTTAATATCATAAACAAGTAATATCAATAATAATGAACACATTGCATTTAGAAACGTCATTTTGTCAAAGAATTCTGGACGTGAAGCTTTATAGAGCGACGTTAATATAACTCTTACTATTTCACTCTATCTCAAATTAGTATTTATCTCTAAGAAACCATGATTTACTATATTTGAAGAGGAAAAATTCAATTTAAAATTAGCGACTTTTGTAATATTTCAATTGAAAAATGTGACCCTTTTTCAGAGAAAATCAGAAAAAGTTCAAAATATGTAAATATTTTATAAATTTATTTTCTCTCTATTAAAATAAAATATAATTATAATTTTGGATTTTAAAAATATTATAAACATATTTTTATTTGTAAAAATGTAAAATAAATAAGGCTTACAAGTTTGAAATTTTAACATTAAATGCATTTTAACTTTTTTCTTCATAAAATTACACACAAATCTGTTAACATAGGAGAATGTACCAAAGAAATTAAACAAATATATATATTTTTTATATTTATATGTCATTTCATTTATTGCACCTGTAGAAAGCTTCAATTGCGCATAAGTAACCATTTAAAGAAAAACACATTTCTTTTAATATCAAAGAAACTTTAAAAAATGAAGAAATAAGATCCTAATTAATTCAGAAAAAAGTCTTTTGAAAAGCTTTTTTCACAATGGAAAGTATTCTATGGAAAATAGAAACTAATCTTCATTTAAAAGAAAATTTAAATTCTTTCAAAAATGCAAATCCTTAAATAAAAACAATGTTTAGTTTTTATTTAAAATAATAACGGAAGCTAAAAAATGTGTTCCATAAAATCAGTTTTCTTTGTGATTGATGTACAAAAAGTTTAAATTCAAAGAAGAGATCAAATTTTTTTATCGACATACGAGGTCAAATTGAATTCACTTTTTATAAGTAGTATTTTCTAGAAAATTATAGGGAAAACACACACAGTTTGAAGAAATACCTGGTAAAAAAACCCGGCAATACATTCAATACAAAAATTATTTTAACGTAACTTTTCAAAAATGCGAATTAGTATTATTGAATAAATATCTAGTTATAATATTTGCTGACATCGTTTTGAAAATACGCAAATTTTATACTTTTCAAACAAAAGGTGCCGTTGCATTTTCTACGCTAAGATAGAGATTTCTAAATAAATAAATAAAACAAAATATAAAATTAGGAGAAGAGGCATTGTAAGAAATATTTCTCATTTTTACATTTTATTAAGAAAAATATTTCTAATATAATAGTAATTTTTTGCATAAAATGTATTTTATTATGCAAATACTTAGAAGGGTGGCAATATCTTTAACATTTTGTAAAATGTAGAAGAAATAAACGCGATAAGTAATATGAAATATACTTCTTGACTAATTAAAAAATAACATGAATTAAAATAAACAGTTAAACAAAATTTAATTGAAGACCTGACAATATTTTATATAGTTATGCTTGTAATTTTAATCAAGGTGAAGATATGCTTATTGAATTCAAAATATTTCTCTATCGATTTTTAATGCATATTTGATTTAATTAATTTGATAATCAGAATTTTAAAGTAACTTAATATGGATTTATTGAAAAATGCAGCAATGAACAAGAGACTGTATTCGACAGTAAAAAGTGTATTGAATTTGAATAAGTGTGAGTAGTTTTTGTTGTTATTCTTTTCTTCAAGGTTTTTTAAGACTTACATAGCATCATTGTAGATATTGCTTTATACTAAAAAAATTATGCTAGTATTTCAAAAGGAACAAACTTAAAACTTTTATGTTAAAAAATGAAAGAAAATTAACATTTCTTTTTGATGTTGAAAGCAAACGTGATATTTTTGAGAAAGTTTCAGGTTACAATGTTTTCTCTGGAAAATATGTGTTTAACAGGTAAATCTGTAAGTTCTATAAATTCTTATTGTACTCATGCATTTTTGTCAAATATAACTATGATTTGAATAAAAAACATCCGAGTTTGTTTTTTCCTTATTTTTGTATAAATAATGATTTGTGAGGAAATTTTAAATCTACACTATGTATTAAGATGGGTACTGGGTGGAGAAAAAGTAAATTACACATCAAGGGCAAACAAAAAGCTTAACATTTTCGACTGGACGTTTCTAGAAACGGATATTCCTGGTCACGTTCCCCTTCTTGAGTCTTTAAATTCTAAGGTGATAGGGGCAGCATTGATCAGAAAAAAGAAAAAAAAATTGTGTGCTCTGTGAATTACACTTAAATTCTTTTTATTTCATTTCTTCTTTACTTTTACTTTTGAAGGAACACGCGCTTTTAATTTCTTTTTTCTTACTTTCGTGCTTGTGGCATATGAAAAAATAATGTTTTATTTTATTAATTTTTTTATTTCACTAATCTTCCCAAATTATGAAATTCGAGAACAAGATAAATGATGCACAATCTAAACCATTTTATTTAGTTACTTTTAAAGTTTTTAATATGAAATTAGTTTATATACGGAACTGTACGTTTTCTCTATTTATTTTTTACTTGCTTTATTATCATATATTTCTTGTACAGCCTACAATTTTTTTAAATTAGTTTCAAGCATAACATAGAACAAATACATTTGACACATCACTGTACAACTATTTATTTTCACGTATGCAGACCCTTATTTAAAGCAATCTTTTAAAACCTAATACATGCACAGTTTAATAATAAGATATATTCATATAGATATCTCCTAAATTGAAATGAAATATGTTGATTTTAATTTACTTCATTTTTCTAAATTTTTTTAAAACTATACGAACGGAGCAACAAAAGCAAGTTATTTCTATTTTATCAGCACTTATATACTTAAATAAACACACTCATTATAATTATTGACTAAGATTTTTCCATGAATTTATATAAAATTTAGGATTGTAGTTTTTAAATCCTTAATGGATCAACTTAAATATATTTCAGAAAATATTACACGATTTAAAAACATATATACATTTACCACACTTTTTGACATAGTTTATGTCTCAATATATAGATATAATAACTGATATAAGAAAAAAGAGAAACATGATTTTTAAACTTTTTATTTAAGATTACTGCAAACACATATATACTTTTTTTCTACTGCATATTTTATTTTTTTGAATTATTAAAATTTGTATTAAATAAGCATAAAATTTTGAGAAGCAAGATGAGTTTAGATTTTTGATGGAACCTGACATACCAAAAATAATTGTTTTGTATCTAACAAATGAAGTGCAATGCAGTTATTCTTTTGCAAAATATGTATGTTATCCCGGTGGTTAAATAATTCGTAAGCTAAACTCTTATCTCTGATGTTTTTCTCCCTAAGCAAAAAGTTTTAAATTTTCTATTAAAAGTTTTACGAGTTTTGTTACATGAGATAAGTTTAATTACACTTTAAACTATGAATACTTCTTAAAAGGAATTAATTGAATTTACCATGTAATTATCAACTAATCAACATTGTATGCAAATTGGTGTGATTTTTTAAAAAAAAAGTTTGAAAAATTTTGTGTTTACATAAGGAGCAAAAACACAACTTACATACAATATCTAAGGAAATCTGAATTGTTTATATACTTCTCTGGCATTATGGATACAAGATGTATAAAAAACCTTTTAAATATTTTTTCAAAACATTTCCTTCAATGAGAATTATATACTATATGTTACTGTATTCGTAAAATTCATTTCAATAAAAAAATATATGATCGGAGTTTTAATGAATAAATAAAGATGTTTAAATTACTTTTTTAAATTTATTGTACTCTAGTATTGGATAATTGGAAAAAAAATTGAGATTAACGGAATCCTAATGAAAATAAGTATTTTAAAATATATAATTTGTTGATAAAAAAATAAAGAAGTTTTGTGTTTTTAAGTTAAGTTTGTGTAAATCACAAATTTGAAATTTATATTTTATGCCACATTTTTATGATCTGCATTCAAAATTATAAAGTGTGTGCTTATTAACCAAACTGCAGTATTTTAATTAATATAACTAATTTCTTAGAATCTAACGACTGTTTTTGAGACTAAAAATAATTATTTTGAATGTAATTTATACAACATAATTTTCTGACCTTTAAAATTCTCCGAGAATGTTTGAAGAGAATGAGATAAATTGATTTAATTACTAATGATTTGGGTTCATGGGATCACGTACAAGTGTCATACGTGTCAAAACTAATTGAAACAGATAAGAATGTAGAGAAATAGAAAATAACTCTATTTTAGAAAGGATTCGTGATTGTTATGTCATTTTCAGTCATATCCTGTTTTACGCACCCTTCAACAGTGTTGCAATATTTTTTTCTAGATATGGTAAACTTGATGTGTAGTTACAAGCAAAATCTTAATAATACTATCTAAAATCAGGAATCTTATATTCATTTGATACTATTTTCAAATACTCATAATGTGGTATTGTAGAAAAAAATATAAATTTGTTATGCAATATTTGGATGGGCTCATCCACAGCTAGAATATTTTACGATACTCTCAAATTTTTTTAAAAAAAATGTATTTGTTATTTGTATAAGTATAGTCATTGTTAATTTATATATGCATTACCAAAGTTTCGTATTCCAGAGCGTAGGTCTAGAGATGTTTTATCTGAACGGGAGATGTTCAATTCCAGATTTTATTAAAGAGCCTCCGTTTAGTGAAGTCGAGGCATGTTTAACCAATTAAAACTGTGGAAGGTTTTAAATTTAATGCAGCTTGAAATTCAGTAAAAAGGGCAGCAAACTCGGGAATCGTCATCCTCATTTTGTCTCTATTCATTATCATAAGGTATATCGTCAAGCCCTTTGAGGTAAAATTTTGATTATTTTTTTTTAAAATTCAGAAGTTGCATTAGGGCTATTTGCGATGGATCTCGTAATTATTAAAAAATTATAGTCACATCACTCCATGAATGACAAAGCCCTCCAATTATTATAGAAGGACAAATAACCTTCAGATACTATAGGAAATTAGATGCTTGCGTACCTCCTTTTGGTTTTGCTAAAAAAAAAAGCTGCCACCTACTGGTAGAATTTCAAAAACAACATAATGTGCTACTTGTTAATTTTGAATACTATAAAAGATTCTTGGCATACAACACAATTAGTTCTTGTTCTGCAAAAGCCAATCATTCCACTTCATATTTATTATCAACGGTATGAGGCAGAGCTCTGTAATTTTCGTTTTCAGGTATGCAGATCACATCACCACAAACCAGCGTTTCTCAAACTGTGTGGCACGCCCCCTAGGGGAGCATGATAACCCTGCGAGGGGAGCGCGAGCATATCGCAAAGTCGAAAATAAAATATTTTAAAAGTTACAAATTTTTTGAAAGGAGGCAAAACAAAATACATTCTGACATAACAAAAATAAAATCCATATTTATACTGGTATGACATACTTATAAATGTATCAGTCCTGCAAAATGTAATTGATAAATATTTTATCATTACTAAGTTAGGAACAAGATTAATAGCTACGAGTGAATCCGAAGGGCTCGTCATTTACAAAAGTATATAAAAAATTTAATACTTATCATAACTTGTACAGTTTATAATTAAAATCTATTGTAACTTTACATCTAAGCGCATTATTGTTGAATTCAATGCATCATTATTGTTTGAAGATGAGTGCGATGAAAATCATGATTGAAAATTGGATCGCGATTATTGAAAGTTTGAAAGGCACTGGCCTATAGAAAGAGTAACCTATATTGTTCTAAAATTCATAATCTAATTTATCATTTAACAAATGTATTACTTCTATCCATCCATTTCAATCAGGATTATTAGATATGACTCTACATTCAAGATAGCACCATCTAAATGTCATATAACGATAAAATCCCCGCCTGTTACAAAATTGCGTGTCATACCGTCTCTCACTTTTGCCAAGAAAAAACTGCCACAAGTTGGTAAGTTTCAATAAACCAAATAATATGTCAGTTGCTACTTTTGAACTACCACTATGAAAGATTGTTAGCAAACAAAATAATTACTTTTTGTTCCACAAGTGTCAGCTATTTTCCTAATGTTTATGGTTGATGATATAACGCAGTATTCTGTTGTTTGCTTCTACAGTTATGTATGCGGATAACATCACCTACACGAAGACTAACACTTATGGGTTTGAAATAATCAATCTAATTTATCATTTATCTAATATTTTACTTCTCATATTAATCCTTCTCAAACAAGAGAAGCTCATTTATGCGTTTTGGACTCTGATCTTACTACCTGTATAAAATAGAGAGTAGAGAGAATTATATGAATGTATTCTGGAACTGACATGAAAAATTAATAGGATCATTAGAAAAATCAACATTTTTGTAGATGCTGACAGAATTATATGTGGAAATTTTAACATATGGCTTTTTCGGGAAGTACATGCTCTGACGGGAAATGTTACAATGCACATTTATGATGATTCCAGACATCACAGAGGGAGATATATTGTTCCAAAAGCAAATGCGATTGCAATGAAGTTTAGAAGCTCTAAGAGCAAAATAACTGAAGCATTTTTGAGTTAAGCAAATTACCAAAATATCTGCATTTATATAAAACAAAGCTAACTTTGCGTGATTGGTATACACTCAATCTACAAAATTACTACCCAACTGCTTAAAATTTCCCCATGTGGTGTGAAAGATGACTTCTCATTAATCAGTGTATTCTAAATTGCATTTTTATGTATACTATTCACTGGTAAGAAGAAATATTTTACGAGTCCTTATTTTAAATGAGAGAAAATTTCTCGCGATACAGTACACATACATACACACACGCACACACATACAAAGAGGTGTATATGTGCACTATTGCATAATTCTTGGCAGAAATTTTAAGAAAAATCATCATACACTAGGAAATGTCAATTTAATTTTATACAATTAAACGGGTTTGTATAATGCACGATAGATTATTTCGGAGGTACTACTTTAATTTGCAATAAAATACTCGGTTTATTGAATATTTGAGCCACAGCTTCCAAAATAAATAAAATCACTTATTGTTACTTAACTTACGTAAAATATCTTAATATAGTGTGAAAAATGAATATTAAGATAACAAAAAATATGTATATATATACATATAATTTTAGAGTAATTATTTGTCTAGATAAAGTGAAAAAAATACAAATGAAATGTTTGATTTAATTGAAATAATGAATTTTTCGTAACATCATGTACTGATGAAAAAGGAACATATAAAATAATGTTTTTAAGTAAATAAATGTTTGCTATTTTTTTGATAGACAAATTGTCTTTGAGCTATGCATTTTTCTTAGTTTAAGGATGTTTTCTCCAGCTAGAATATGAATTAAATTCCTTCATTTCCTCTTCAAATTCTGTTGTTTTTATTTTCCTTTTTAAATTCTTATGACATCACAGTTGAAAGAAAAAAAGAACTTTTCTTTCAAAAATTTACTTTTCAATTTTTTTTCGTACACTCATTTGTATTAAAGGAAAATAGCAGTTCAAAGCAAATATTGTCTATTATTATTAACTTATGCTTTCAAGAGATACTATTTTTGACTAACGAATTGTTAAATGCTAATAGTAATTTTTGATGCAATATGACCTATTCTTAGCTGACTATTTCAGTCGTTTAACCCTTCAAAAAATATACAAAAATAATTTAACATTTGAAATTCAGTATCAGTATCAAAATCTGCATAAAGAAACTTTTCATGAAAGAGAAAAGCACGCGAAGCAGTTTGAATCAATTAAAGATAATGAATATTTAAAAATACTTTTTTTAAATAAGTACATATTGTGAAAAACTACTAGTCAACGTGAAATTCTATACGGGTGTATCACAATTGAATTATGTTTAGGCAAACTGAAAAATATAAAATACTTTATGATTCTGTATTTACTTCTAAATGAAATTTAAAAAAAAAGTTTCGTTGTTGGAATAGGCAATCTTAAAAATAGCACACTTATTCTATTTAATTCTTGCGGAGATTGACATCTATTCCTGCGATTTTTCTCATGCTTTAAAAAAAAGAAGAAACAACACAGCTTTTAGAGCTTTCTTATATGAGAATCTCTTAAAGGAGGATAAAAATTGGAAAAAAAAAAAGAGGAATGAGTTCTTTGAAACCAGTCTCTTTCTTTGATCGAAACAAGTTCGCCTTTTCCAAGATTCCTTTTTAGAGTCTGCAACGTGTCCTACTACCCCTTTTTGCGTTCCGCAGCCCCCTAAAAACCCACCCTCAAAGCCGAAAGATGTGTCTCTGTCGGACAGACTGACGTTGGAGCAAACTTTCGAGGGTTTTCTTCTTATTTTCTTATTTTTATTTCCGACCTTTTCTTCTTTTACCTTTTCTTCTCTCATTTTAGTGAACCACTTACTTTCCTATGTTCTATTCTTTTTCCACTTTCTTAAATTATATTTTGTCCAGCTTTTAGTCTAGTTTTGATACTTTCTGAAAAAGGAATTATAAATCATTATTTTTTAATTTGAAAATTGTTAAAATTTTTTTTAATTTATAAAAATAATGTGAATTAAAAAAATACCTATTAATATATACTTATAATTTGTAATCCTCAAATATTAAAAAATGGCAAAAAAAACTTTAAGTCCATCGTCTTGTATCGTGTTTAAAAGAAAAAAAACCCATCAAATTATGTGTGTGAGTATGTATTGTCTTTTATTTAAATTTTCACTACACTTTCCTTTTACATGTTTTTAGAGATTAAATGAATATTAACGTCGCACTGTTCAGCTACACTAGGGCTTTTGGTGACGGTTAAAAGTTTTTAGCATTACGAATAAAGCGTTGCAAATGTAATAAATATATTTTTCTTACTTTTTTAAAAAACTTCCTTACTGAATGAAATAACATTTTAGCAAAACTGACTTTACACAACTTAATAGAGAAAATGAGTTGTTTCCTTAACTTTAGATAGATAACAGAGTAAATTTTCACTTCTAATATTGTTACTGTTTTTTTTTTATCTGAATGTGATCAAATTAAATCATTTCTATGAAATATTTGCTATTTTTTTATTTCAGATTATAGAGCAGAGTAATATTAACAGCGGATTTAAAATATGGATCATTGATACTCAGCTTGAAGTAAGCTTACAAATCCGTTGCAAGCTGAATCGAAGATTATTTACCGTAAAATTCGGTGTATAACGCACACTTTTAACACAAAAAAATAAGATCGAATTTTCCGATCGAATTTCATACGCTTGGTATAAAAAAGTTGCTTTAAAAATAATAAAAAAAGATAAGCATAGAAAAAAATGACTTCTACATAGATCAAAATTTTATCAAATCGAATGTATTTTAAAAATAAAACACATTACTTATTAACTGAAAGGTTTGTAGTTTAGCTTTTTAAATCCTAGAATAATAACTCGAATGAATGACTTTAAAACATAACAACATAACTCATATACATTTCAGGTTTCTTCGAAAAAGTGGAGGCGGGTGTTGCGCGTTATGCAGCGAATATACCTAAAAATTAAAAATTCCAGCTTGAAAGTATAGGTGTGCTTTATACGCCGGATTTTACGGTACCATTCCATTCAAAACTATATCACATTCAACCGTATCACACAAAAGTAATAGATTTCGTTTAAGACATTTAAATTAAATATGTTTATACTTTACATTCCCCAGCTTTAAAAACAGACTTTAAAAAAAGTAAATTGGGTGTATTTATACGGTTTTATTAAATATTACTAGAAATTATTCGAATAAATACTTTTGAAGCACCTAATTCTAAATTTTGCTTAGTTATTGATAATGGATAAAAATAAGGAAAAATATATTGTTCGATGAATTGTTCTAGGAACAAATGTAACCATTGTTTAACATATATTGTATCATTCAAAGAGTAGTTAAATAAAATTATATATAAAAAAATATACATCAATTAACATTCTTTGAAACTTCAATACAGACCATTGCATCAGTTTTTACCATAAAAATATCAATATATGAAAATTCTGATTGATAAAAATAAATATTTTACTTTTTTATGCATTGGGCTGCTCATTGCCTGATGATAGATAAGTCGAAAATAGATGTAAGATTGAAAAAAAATAATACAAAATAAGTGAAAATATTTTTTTATTTCATTATATGGAAATCAGCAATTTCATTTATAATAAATAATTTTAAGAAACACTTCAGTTGCATAAAAACAAGAAAATATAAGTTACATCATTAAATAAACTGATAAAATAAACGTGTATTTTTCATAACTCTTTAACATGAAAGTTAACGAGCAAAGCATTTATTATTATCATTATCATTATTATCATTATAGCAAAATTCGTTATTCATGACTTATATATATATATATATATATATATATATATATATATATATATATATATATATATATATATATATATATATATATATATATATATATATATATATATATATATACATATATATTTATATATATATTTATATATATATACATATATATATACATATATATTTATATATATACATATATATATATATATATATATATATATATATATATATATACATATATATTTATATATATATATATATATACATATATACATATTTATATATATATATATATTATATATATATATATATATATATATATATATATTTAGTTTTTTGCCTAATGTATGCTGATTTAATTAATAATTGATTTTATACAAAAAAAAACATTTTTGACTGCTTCAGTGACTTCAATAACATTGATTATGTTTTTCTGTTTTCGTGTATTTAAAGGATATATATGTATTCTCTTTTGTTACATTCTAAGAAATCTATCTTCTTTTTAATTTAAATCCGCGAGATTTCTTTCTCCTTTCATGAATTGATAGGTTAAAATCTCGTATGTGACTTACGTAAGAAAGGCAATCAAAAGTCCATAAAGCTTCTTATCTTGTGTGTAGGGTAGTGAGATTTCCCTCTATGTCCTACAACAGATGGTGTATTGAGGGGAAAAAAGATGAAGAAAAGCAAAGAAAAAGACAAACATGGAGGAAGAATAAATCTTATTCATGGGTAAATAAAGATACCGTGAAGAAAAATCCATCCCTGAATTAATGCGTTTTTAAATACCAGTGTAAGCAGACATACGTCTGATGATTAAAAGAGAAAAAAAAAAGGATGCTCACACACACACACGCAATTTTAACGCTATCCACTTTTTCTTCTATCAAGAAAACAGTTCAGTTAAGAAAAAAAATCTTTTAAAAAGTACTTTCCTGCCTTGTACTTTTACGGGGAAATGTCAAGGCAAAAAGAAAAAAAAAGAAATGGCAAAAAGACGGATGGTGGGAGAAAATGAAAGAAAAAAGTGCCTACTTAACAATATGAAAATAGAATTGAATGTTTTTTTTTCTAACACATAATGATATTTGTTTTTCCCAACTGAAATATTCTAACTACATGTTATTTACATGAATAAAGGAAAGTGCAATTAATTTGGTAATAAATATTAATTTCCTACTTCAAATCACTACTTGTAATTAAAGTTTGTTAAGCAATAAAACTTATAAATATGAAGGTTAAACAAAATATTTAACTATAAAAAATACTTTTTTTATATGAAGAGTAATTGGGCAGCAGGGGTCGGACATCATGTAATAGTTAGGGTTAAGGAGTAAATACAAAAATGTAGCTAAAATCAATACTCTGATTGATTTTACTCTGTTTAATAAAAATGAACTTATTCAATCAAATACATAAAATTTAATCTTTTTTAAATAAAAAATTAAGAACTCGATTAAATGGATTGTTTTAAAGAGATTAGAGACAGGAAAATGATAGTGAAATACTTTTGACAGATTATATGTTTCAAAAACTCAAGCAAGTAATTCGCACTAAGGACTCACACGTGATGTATTTATGTACTTTGTTCAAACAAAACATCCTTTAAGTACCTCTAAATATTAGCCAGCTTATTCTCCGATTAAAATTTATAATCGAGTAGTATGAAGAAATTATAGTATGATGACGGTAAATCAAGTAATAGTAACACAGGTGTAAATAATTTTTTAACGAACATACAAGTACATGTGCATTAGATTCCTTCTGTTATGACTTCACTTGGTATGTACCCCCACTCTTGCATTCACGCCAAGTTTTATGGCTCAGAGCAGGTGGTTAAGATGTCAGTGCCTGTGGGGTCATTGTTTATTGTTTGGCCTCGAAGCGGCGGCGACGCTCTGACTGGAAGTCACAATGGATACAGGAGTGCCCACTGGGTGACAAGAGACGAAGCCTGTTTGAAAAACAAGTCTGTCGCATCGGCAAATGTCGAGAGAATGGCTCTAAGGAACAAATGCGGTGTGATGGGAAAAGGGTCCAGATGTCGATCGAGAAATGTGGTGGCATTAGATTCCAGACGGCCCGGGAGTGTATTTGTGTGTTCCGCACGAATAGGACTACAGAGGCCGAGAGCACACTTTTGTGGCCTGTCAATGATAACGGACGAGGGGCGTGTTGTGGACCCGCCCCTTGTGTTTAAAAGTGTTTTCTTAGGAAAAGGAGGATAGAGACAGGAACCGAAAGAGAGAGGAGAGCCATGAAAAAAGAGACTTGGACAGAGGCTTGAATAGAGACTGGAGCCGAAAGAAAAGGGAGATTTGGAGAGCGGATACCAGCCGAGATCGTATGCGGAGTCCGAAGGAGATTTTTCAGACAAAAGGAGAAACCATGAACGTCTGTGGCGTTGGAGAACTGGAAACAACGTCTTAGAGAGATGGGCAAGTGCCCTTCGGACAAAGGATTGGAGTGATTGATCTCCCATGATATAGACTGAATGCACAGTCTTGGCATTGAGACTGTACTTTATTGCTTCTATTATAGTAATCTGTTGAGAAAATAAATAATTATTTTATTTCAAAATCAGGCTGTGATATACACTTCTTTACCACCAACAACAAATCTTATAACATTTTGTCATAGTTAAGTAAGCCGTTGAAGACCATTGCCAAGGTGTTGATTGTGTATATCAATGACGGAGCGCCTTAATGCGCGCGTTGTGGCGTCCAAATAAACATGACTTTGAGGACTTCGGAGTGGTTCTTTTAACTTCAGAAAAAAGATCGAAGTATCAAGGACTCAAGTCAGCTGAGTAGGGAGAGTGTTTCTAAGATTTCTCACTGCTACTATTATTTACTACATGGCAAGTGAGTGACATTATTAGCTACATGACAACATGTCATGTAGCAAATAATTCAATCGTATTGCATGACAACGAGCATTACCATGCAATACAATTGGGAGATTGTTTTGTAATAAACGTGGAAGTTTATTGCATAACCTACACCTTAAAACAATTCTCTATTTTCTTCCAAATTAAAATATTACAATCACAATTATTTTTGAAGAGTTCTCAGTTGTAAATCTCTCAAAATTTTATCATTATTGTCAACGATCTAATTCTTTGACAGTGAAATATACAATACAAATTTATGTCTACAGTTCTATTGAGCGTTAAAATTGTTTGTTTAGAAGCGTCATATATCTTATGTTAAATTTTAAAATTTTTGAAAACAAATCTTCAATTCACTTCTTTTATAAAGATTGAAATAATGAAGTAGCATCTATTACCTTTTCATTCGGATGAAAACTAAATGATGTATTTTCCGAAATTCAGTTGAAGTTTGCATACAAAGCTAGTTAACAATCACTTCAATAGAAACAATTCTCTTCTAAAATTTCTATTTTAAATGCTTCGAAACCTTCGCTCTCGAGTTACATTTCTCTGACGCACTGCAAATTACCGACAATTATTAAACAAACCCAGCACAATTCGGAACTACTATAAGCGTTATCCCAACTTCCAATTAACTCTGTTCGTTGAATCGATCTGAGAACGAGGAAGTATGTTCCGAACACTCTCTGACAACAGAGCTTTCACTTTAGGAAATTCGAAAATGATGTAATTGTTAAAACGACTTCTCTCTCTCTCTCTCTCACGCACACAACACCTCAACACTGAAACTCCCCCTTTTCCGTATTCTCGTGTGAAAAGTGGACAGATTGAAAACTTTTCGTCTAACGAGGTAATTAGCGACATAAACCTGCTCGTTGGGAGTTAGCTGGATTTCCCAGTTACAGCATTCAAATCGGACTCAGGAGGTACTATAATCTTGGTCAAGGGATGTTTACAATTTTGTAAGACATTCTCAGGTACGTGTCATATCTATTAAAGTGGATGCTAAATTATTGGACTACATAATACCTCATTTGAAAGTGGCTTGGGTAGATGACGGAATAGAGCTCCGAAATATGAAATATAATAACATTGTCCAAGTTTGGGGATAAGGAGAATTCGGGCATGTATTTAAGTTTTCCATTTAGCGAATACATTAACTCAATTATAATCTTTCTTTTCAAAAAAAGCAATTTAAATTCTGTAAATTAATTACATTAAATCATATAGGCACACTATAATTTTAAAATAATTATTGTAACTAAGGCTGCTGATTGGTCATTGTCGGTTTCGATTTTATAGACGATATTAATTCTGAGAATTCACGGGTTAAAATATTATGTCTCTATATTCCTTTAAGACCCAATCCACCCGATCGAGCGGGTTTGATATGCTTGCTAGTTTTTGCTTCTGGATCAGTTGTATGTAAGAAAATCGGGAATATAACGATTTGGCCGGTTTTCGGAAAATGTTAAGTGTTACTGTTTATTAACAGACGATGGCTCTGTTCCATTTTTTTACTTTCAGTTGGCAAAGCTAGCTTTGTTTTCAAATACAACGAAAACACTTTTTCTTTTTATCTTTCGTAAAAAGGTGATTATCAATATATTTATAATTGTTTGGATACACATTTTGTATTAACGTTTAAATAATTGTAAAAAAGAAAAAAAAATATTAATTATACTCTATTAAAGTGGCTTCTAGGGCTCGGGATTTCGTTACCCGCATGATCGTGCTGGTTGGGCGTTACTTGAGTCACTGCAGCTGTAAAGGTAAATACTTATTATGCGAATTTTCTTTTCTGTTTCAATAATTTTGATGAAAGCCTACATAAAAATGAAATATATAGTTATATAATTAACACAAAATTTTCTTGGGGGTCACCATGCATGAGTCCTATTTTACTTTCTCTCTCTCTTTTTTGCAATTAATTTCCTTTACCATACATTTGTTGAGGAGTATAGCATTTTTATCCCCTCCACAGATATCTGCATCCATAACTCTCCATATTTTAATATTTTTCCCAATGCCATTGGGTTCCATATAGTATTAATAACCAGAAGAATTTAACATTTGAATATAAAAACAATTCGATTCTTAAAGGGATAGTGCAGAGTATTTGATGCACTACAAATTTTTCAAAGCTCAACGTCCTGACTTTGGCGTGGTGTACCTGTTTTGAGAGCAAGATAAAAAAATGCTTCAATACTAGTAAATTGTGTTTCAAAATTATGACAAATGTCACATTTAGCCTTCATGAGACTTTTAAGTTCGGTGATAATAACAATCAATAATTAAAAAGCTGTGGACTCCTGAATATTGAAATTCTGAAAAAAAAAGCCGAAATAATTTCAAAAAGTTAAGTAACTAAAAAGTAAAGGAAAAAAGAAATATATATATAAATTTCTTAAAAGTAGTTAAAAATTCTTATAATTTAAATATGTTACTCTTAGATGTTTCTGCTAAATCACCCTATAGCTTTTGTTACACAAATCGATACACTGTTTAATGGCATTCTTCGTGTCTGCTCTGGAACGGAGTTTCAGTGCAAGGCTATTAATTTCCCTCTGTTAAATAGATTCACTGTATAATATCATCAGCCTTTCCACTGAATACCAGTGAACTGTATATGGATGGATAAATGGAGTGGATATATCCTGTTTTGCGAGAAAAAGATTCTTTTAAGTTGTTACATTCTCATTAATTGCAAATACACTATATAAAACAGTGGTATTGTCATCGCTTTACATTAATGGCAAACGGCATGAAAACAGATGTTAAGGAGTGAGCCACTGTTTAATGAGCAATGTCACTTTAAGCAGTTTAACAATAGGCAAAGAGTAAAAATGTGTTTCAGGTGACATTTTCTAGTGAAAATAGGTTATACAGACATAATCTTCATACCACAATAAGACTGTAACTCCATTTCCCCTTAAATCTGGGCTGAATTAGCATTACTATCGCTAAACAAGAATATTTTTTGCAGAAAAGATATATTATTGAAACAGTTTTTGATTACCTGAAAACCCGAATAGAGGTTGAACATACTCCATAGATCTATTGTTAAAGTATGGACATTATTAGCCAAAACATTACACAAAAATCTGCTTGAGAAAGAGGTATGTAAGCTAGTGGACAGGTATTGAGCATTTCCCTTAGAAAGCACCTTAAGAGGTAGCGTATAATGTATGCACATAATCATGTGAGTTGAACTGAAAATTAGTGGAGATATCCATTGCTCAATAAAATATTGCTTTGTTTCACAGAATGACTATCGACCTTCAAGCGAATAGAAAAGATCAAATACTTGAAATCTTTTTAACATACGGGAAAGGAAAACTTATACATGAGATAGTGCTTTTATATGAGAAGGAGTATCTTTAAGTGAACTCACAGACTTGTTCATTTTGTCTAATAGAACTATATCTTCACAGGTACAGATACAAAGTAACAGACCTTCTGTTCACCAGAACGCTACTGTAATTAATGATATTTCTATTTTGAAAAATGACGTCCTTTATCATTCTGTTCATCTCGTAAACTATTTTGTCTCTTTTTTTTAAGAATAAACCATAGTGCATATATATAAATGGAATCATAAGCAATACAAAAAACTGGCACTAGCGACATCTCCCAAACTTAGTTGAATAGCTTGTGCGTGGACGCTATCGAGAAGCTTCCTTCTAATATTTATCAAAAAACGGACATGAACATTTCTAGGCTCATTAACGACATTTCTCATAAGCTACATAAAACGCTATTCTCAGGACTGCATTACTGTTCAGAGAGAGTTATTATAGTCACTTTAAATTTTTTTTGTTTTACATGATCTAATTTAGAAAATTTATGTATTAATAAAAAAAGTAGATTTTTTAGTATGGAGTTATATTAAGTTATGCTTTTTTTAAAAAAATTGCAACGATACAATGTATAGATATCACCACCAAATTTCTCCAATTTGTTTGTATTCTTTTGAATTATTATTAGTTTTTAATTTGCTTCTCTCCTTGTTTATATAAGAGACAATATATTTCTGAAAGTTCAGTCATTAAAAGACTTGGAATTATTGTATATTTTTATGTCTGGTTATCCTTTAGATGTTACAGTTACTATTCCATGGATATTTCACTATTCAGAGATTCGGTATACTTAGAAAGCTACTTATTTATTACTTTCAAGCAATTTACACTTTAAATTTGAAGTTTGGAAATGTATCGATGTGAAGGTCCTCGAGTCAATATTCAGTTTTTGAAGCACTATACTTTAAATTTGGAATATTAATTTGTAAATTATGAGAAAAGATTTTTTTTAAAAAAACATAAAAAAAAACTTATGTATTGGAAAAGGGGATTGCAAAGTATATTTCTATTACATTCGGGGAATAGAATAAAACACTTTTTCTTTGAAAATATTTTTCGGGCTGAAGTAAACTCTTCTTGTGTAACTAGGACATTACAAGAAAAAGTCTAAAACATTTTACAAATGCTCTTTTCTTATGATACGTTATAGTATCATTATCTCAATATCCGCAATGATTATAATTAAATAATAAACATTGGATTTTCATCCTAGTAAATTTCTTGTAGATAAACGGTGTAGAAGATTATTAAAAACAATTGCCCGTCGCAAATTATCTTAGGAAAGCATATAATCCGTAGTATATAAAAGAAAAAAAATCTTTATGTCGATTTAAAAAAACATACTTTGAGTAAACTTTAAATACATTATTGATGTAGTAAATCATATAACCAGCTCAAAAAGATATTTTGAAATTGATATTTATAAACCACATTACATGATTATGCATTTAACGTATTATTTATTCATCAGATTCTTTTTGGTGTTAGTACGAAATGCCACCAAAACGAATCGGTTGAAACTTTAAAAGCTAGAGTGATAAAACTGAATCTGACTAGGTGTAAAATACACTCAGGTTACACTGAAAATTAACTATGTTATCTTGACTTATTATCACGTAAAAATGAATCACAACAGAAATTTTACTAACTGGAGCTTGATTTCTGAAATGGCACGTCAACTGCATGGCTGATTTTTCGTGTCACGAATTTCTACACCTTTTACGAAAACATGGCACCTTTGTCATATAGTAAAAATGATTACATGTTGACTTCCTCCCTAAAATAGATATCCATTAATAAAACAGTTAAGTGCAAAAATAGCTTATTTGCATTCAAAACGCATAAAAACTCTATAAAAATTACTATGCAAATAGCGTGTTTGCATCTTGACAAATGTTATGATGGATGAACAATCTGAAGTTTCTTTTCAGATCTCCGTTAGGATATTTCTCTCATTTTGATAGAAAACTTAATTACTTGTTCTATAATCTAAATGGTATTTAATTGCTTGCTGGTATTATAGTTTTAAGGTATTCCCGTGTTTCAAGGATATAAAAGTTTTTTTTTAATTCAGCGTTGCTCAAACTGTGAGGAGGATTGGGATGACTCAATCCCCCCGCGAGACCATTAACGTTTGTTTCGAGTATATGCCAGTTATCGGGATAAAATATTTTGGTCTTCTGGCTTTAAATATTAAATAATAACACAATTATATTCCTCATCGTAATTTTATATTATTTTTTAGTATTTAACATTAATTCTAAATGCTCATTCTGTGAAGCTTAAAATTGCATTTCGCTTAAAATTAATGATAAAATGAGCATTCATTTTAATATATAATTTTACATTTTCGTAAACATTGTCGCGCATTTGGGTTTACTCTCCTGACAATTCAGCTATAATATCAAGAATGTTTTAGTTTTTTTTTTTTAAAAAAATGAACTCGTGTGAAGAGCGTTTTCTTTAGACAGTACACTTTTAATGTATCAATGCTGCACAAGGTATTTTATAACTAATTAATAATTACTAAATTAAGAGAAAGTTTGATAAGTATTAGTGACTTCAATGGGCTTTTTTTGGAGATGAAAGTTTTTCAAAGGAAGGTTTACGATTCGAAATCGACAGTACTTTTTTCTATATTTGGCTGAGATCTATATTTTGTCTTCAAAGCAGCCACCACATTTTACAATCTGTTACTATTTAAAAATTCGATAAAGAAAAATAAAATATATATTACTTAAAAGTAACATACATAAAATTTAGTATACTTATCTTATTTATTTGTACGATTTATATTTCAGATCATATTGTAGCTTTAGTGTCAAAGTGTATTATTATTGCATTCAATACATTTTTATTTGGGGGGCGATACAAATTATGATTGAAAAGTGGGTAGCCAATATTGTAAGTTTGAGAAGCACTGTTTTAATCTTTTAAAAGTTCGGCTTTCAGCTGTAAGGGGAATAACTTCTTATAATCTGAAATGCGCGCAGTATAGATATTCATATTTATATTCATGGTACAAATGCTAATAAAGTTTCAATCTATTAGAGATAAATCCTCAGAGTGAAATGTGAGTGGGAAATTAATTATTTACACAATGGAGGCTATTGGGGACAGTCGTTATAATTTTGAAAACTGCAGTTGTGTAAAGAAAGACATTTCATGAGCTGGTCCTTTACTTTTCCAATTTCATACAGATGCGGATAAAGTGAAATGCCAACCTCATAATTGAGCGCCCCACATAAGAAAAGATCATATCGAGTATATCACATCAATCTACAAGTCAGGTTATGAAAAAGGTAGTCGGAAAACTCGTAAGGTAGTTATAGCTTCAATAACTATTTTTTTTTCATGAAACATCACAATATTAAAGCGTTTTGTACAAAATTGTTCTTTCAATTTTTACATTTAAAGCTTATTTTCATTTGCTGATTTTGATATAAAATAAATTAAACTTTACTTTTTTGGGAAGTAATATATAAATTAATTCCAATGACATCTCCCTTGGTTTGTTATTGTTTGGTAAACCACACAATAGAGTTCAGCCATTCACTGTAGTTTTATATTCTGCTAACCGAAACCTCAATGCATTAAAATGAGAAAAGTGTGTATAAAAAAGCCCTTATTTACAAACAAGATAAACCTAATTATTTTGAATAACCTGTAAAGTATTTTTTCAACGAAACAGCAGTAACAAAGATTTTTTTTTTATTAATTTATTAGTCTTAGTGTTAAGCTTTTAATAGGAGTTTTAGAAATAAAAATATTTTCTCGTATTATGTCTGGGGATGCGTGTATATGAAAGACGTTACTAATTCCCTTTACATTTCTAATAAAATAGGAATTTCACTTCATATGCTGAAAAGTGCAACTCATTCTATAGATTAAATGATATAAAATTAAGCTTTTCTCCATTTATCTAAATACACCATCCACTTACAAATATGTTTTTAAAGTTCCGTAAAATAATATATATCCAAATAAATGTGTAATAGATACATGCATACGCCCGCACACATACGAAATTTGAAAGTTCACGAGCCATTTCATTCTAAGTCAGTTTCTCCTCTTAATAATTAAGCAAAACTTCAATAAGTTTAAAAATGAATAAAAGCTAGCTATTTTAAAGGACAACAGTTAATTGCTACATTATATCTAAAAAAAGTATCATTACTCGAAATATTATGTGACAAAAAATTATGAACTGGTGAATTGGCGATGCAAATACTAATTTAATAGAAATGTCCCAATTATATCGTAAAATATGCAAGAGTATATCCAAACTAATTAAATATATTAATACGTTTAGTTCCTTTACAAAACATTTAATCGAAACTTAGGAATATGAAGAAATATATTTTAACTGGATTAGTTCAATATTTACTTCTTAAATACACACTTCTTTATGTTTTACTGTTATTGTAGTCGCGTGTGTCTAGTGACATGTGGTATTATCGTTTAAAACATATTTTAATGATGTGATCACTGTCTCTGTTTAACTTTAAATTAGAGTAATATAATAAAACAATTTGTATCAAGATTTGTTAAATGTATTTTTTATGAATTAAACGATGAGTATTCACAGAAATGCATGCATATTAGATTTCAATGCTATAAAAATTCATTCAAATTATATTGCATTATTCATGCGTTCATTATTTGAAGTAAAAATATAAGTGAGCAAGGTGATTTTAAAAAAAGCGTATAACTGGATAACTTTCGTGATATTTAGTGTAGCTTAGATTAGAATGCATGTATACAATTGTTTTAAATACATTTTTTGACAATTTTTTTTTATTTAAATACAATATTTAGGCAAAACATTAACTTAGAATAACCTTTTTCAAAATGTTCCCCTTTTATAAAAAATACTTCTAAAATAATAACATTTCGCTTACATAAATTAAAGATTTCTCCAGAGAGTCTGAACTATTTTTTTAAAAAACATTATTTTCAGAGTTACAACCAATTGAAATAATTATCGGAGCTTTTTTCCTTAAAATTTCTCCCCTCTGTTGTCGTAAAACATGGAAAAACCCACATCTAAGTTAAATATTTCAGAGGTCTGACAACATACAGGCAAAATATTATTATAACAGAAGCAGTTTTCACAAAAGGAGAATATTTTGAAAATGAGTCGTTCTATGTTCATTTTTTGCCAAAATATTGTACTTAAATATTTTTTATTATAATAATATTCTTAAAGCAATTTTATATACATTTTCTAATCTAAGTGACACTAAATATCATAAATATTATCCATTTATACGCTTTTGCAAAATCACCCTTCCGAACGTAGTCGGATACCTTAATAAAATAACCTTAGGGTAAAAAATTTCTTTCTTTTGTGAATTATTAAGCCTTTTCAGTTAATTTTTAATCTGTTAATTCTACAGCTTCTATTCACGTATTTGAATCGTCCTTTTCCATACTTTCACACTTAAAATCTTTAATTTTACTGCTCTATACAATACAAATTTGCATTTCACTAAAGCAGGATCAACGCATTTGATTTGTGATGGGTATTGCACCTTATATTCCTATAGATTTCCAGCTGCATAAAGCTGATTATTTGTCTCTATTATAATACGCAAACGTGCTGAACGTTATAAATAGATATTTCCCTTCAGAGTATGGCTTGTTTTCGGTTTATGCTATTCTGTTGGGTAGTATCATTCTTGCATGAGATAAATAACCAACTTCATTAAAATCACTTCTGGGTCTAAAGCTCAAATTATTCCGGTAAATGATGACGTTATGTCATTACATTGGAATGATAATAACATGTACGACGCATGGGAAAACTGAATTAAATTCTAGATAAAATCTGCATCTCTTTTGAAATGCAATTCTTTGATGCAATCTCGGTGATAAGGTAACATTCTCCATACTAAATTTAATAAATGTTAATGTAACCTTATGGTAAGATTTTTCCGAATATTTTTCAAACCGAAAACATTTTGAAGCAGAATAATGTCTAAAGCTGAGCCATGAAATAATTTGACTTTATACTACATATTAATAAATAAAACTATATTTAGCATATTTTCAAAGTTAAATAAATTATGTATTTTACTGCAGTTAGATTCAATATTTCACGAATAGCATTTTCAAAAAATTGACAAAAAGGAAAAACAAATATTTATAAATTAATTTTTTTTCCATATAAATCTTAAGCTTCTAGAAAGACGTTTTTAGCTTATTTTAAATAAAAATATTATTGGATTCAATTAAGATAAAATAAGATTTATTTTGAAAAATAAATATATAAAGGAAAATTACAAAATAGAAAAGCTGTATTTGCATTAAAATTTTCTTTACTTAATGTATGCCTTCTAATGAAATCAAATTATTAAATGGGTTATTTGAATTAATTTATAAATGATTAAATTCTCAAATTTATAAGAAATAAAGAAAAAAAAATGTATCAATTTAATGCTTGCATATCATAAATGCCACCAAAAGAGTTTCATTAAATATTTTGAAAATGGACATTTTACTATTTTTTTTCTATTTTCCTTAAATAATTTCTATTGTGAATGACACGTATTTGTTCCCGTCTATTGTGATTTGGTCCTGATTTCTACTAGAACTGTGGAGCTCAGCAGATACTTCTGGATTCTTCAGGAGATACTTTCTGATGCTATTTATCAGTTTGATAAAAATAATTCATTTTTATATATTCTAGTAAAAAATGTATTATTTAGAACCATTCCTCTTTTGAAATGGAGTGTTTTTCGACTGTATTAAAAATAACAAATCATTACAAATGATACTCTTGTAAAGAAAGTATCAAACAAGCTCTATAAGGGCATTTGTCTTAATATAAATTTCAGATGGAAAAATGCTTATATTTTGAAAATCAAATGGCCATTAAATTAAATTTATCTCTTAAACCGAATTAATAATTTATCAGTTCATTGAGAAATTTAGTGTAAAAAATAATTGTAATATTTTCTCTGAGAAAAGACATTATTTATTAATAAAAACAATTATCTAATAAATGTGAAATGACCGCAATAGTTTTGTAATTTAACTATTAGTAAAAATAAAAGAAAAATATCATATTTAATATGCTAACAAGAGAAAATAAACATACGTATGTTTGTGCGCATATGTAATAATAACAATTTAATGTTGCAATTTCGGTTAACTTATAATAAAGGAAAGCAAATTTCAATACAATATTTATTATTTTTTATTAAATCAATGTGAAATAATGGGATTGCTAAATACACTTTACACATAATTATATACCTAGATAAGCACACTTACCCTTTTAGGTCTTATAAAAATTTCTTGACTCGTTACTTGTTGTTTTAAAAGTTAAGAAGAAAAAACTGAATGAATTAGGACACCACCTTAACATTACGAATCTTGCATGGTTTTTTTAAATTTTAAATTTATTTTTTTTTGGAAATTTGAAAATGAAATTATTGCAATAATACTGCCTCACTGAAAGCCCGCAGGTATTCCGGAAGCTTTATTTGTATGGTCGTTATCAGTTGTTTTTCATTCTGGTGGCAAACATGCAGTAAAATCGCCTACGTGATATGTTAACATATTTTTCTGCAATCACCAAAGCCTTTTTTACGTTTCTGGTTGCAGCATATGACTCAGGTCATCTCTTTATATATTGGTCAAACAATCTTGCTTGATAAAGTGGAGTGTACTTTTCTTTGTGTTTCTGTTTTACAATTTTACCCTCACGATTTTTATCAAATTGTTTCTGCCTTTGGGAAATCGAAACAGTTTGATTTTTTTATGATTTCTTTTGTAGGGAGTCTTATGGTTGGTTCCATTTTACTGCTTTTCTGCTTACGTTTTCCAAAAACGCTGTACGTGACGTTTGGGTGAAGCTAAGATTACTAAAGCGAGATGAGTCCACAGGGAGAAACTAGTCACAGTTAAAGAACCAAAGAGGCAGACAAAGTTAATGGTATTTTCCCTTCTTTTCCTTAAGCTGACAGCTTTCTGAGTCATACTCTAAATTGCTTGTTTTATACAAGTGAATTATGTTAGCCCTTTTAAAATGACTTAAAATCAAACCAGTTGAATACCTTAAAATGTTTGCAAATTTTGTGGTTTTGATTGAAAACAAATAAACTTCGTTAGGACATTAAAATTATGTTGGTAAACTAAAATGTGTTTCATTGACTGATGTTAAGGTATCTGACTACGTTCGGAACCGTGATTTTGCAAAAGCGTATAATGAATAATATTTATGACATGTAGTGTCACTTAGATTAGAAAATATATATACAGTTGTTTTAAGAATAGTATTACGATAAAAAATTATTTAAGTACAATATTTTGACAAAAAAATGACCAATTTTCAAAATATTCTCCTTTGTAAAAAATGCTTCTGTTATAATAATATGTTGTCTGTTTATAACTCAGACCTCTGTACAGAGGCTCAACTAGAATATTTGAAATATATAACTTCGAAGTGGGTTTATCCATGTGTTACAACAACAGAGGGGAGAAATTTTAAGAAAAAATCGCCGATAATAATTTCAATTGGTTGTAACTCTGAAAATAATCTGACTTTTTCAAAAAATTGTAGTTGAGCTTCTGTACAAAGATCTGAGCTATATACAGGCAAAATATTACTATAATAGAAGCATTTTTCACAAAAAGAGAACATTTTGAAAAAAAGATTATTCTGTTAATTTTTTGCAAAATATTGTATTAATTTTTTTTTGTCAAAATGTCCTTAAAACAATTTTATACATGTATTTTAATCTAAGTAACACTAAATGTCATGAGACTTATCCATTTATGCGCTTTTTTCAAAATCACGTATCCAAACGTAGTCGGATACCTTAACCAGTTCAGAACCATAACCACGCCTATATGATCACGCATATCTCCCTCCAGGATCCACGGTATCATGTATATGGATGATCTTTTACTTTTCTGAGTCAAACGATCACACGGGTATGATATGAGAGATTAGAACTTTATTTATATTAATTTTTACAATGCTGTAAAAGTCGGTTAAAGTCCGTTTTTCTTTTCAAATAATGTTTCACAGAAGTCTAATATGCACTTTCGGCTCCGAGTTTTTTTTAAAATTAGTTACGGGATATTTATCAGCGTAAGCAACAGCACATGTTTAGATTTTCCAAGATAAATGAGCTTTTAAGGGTTCATGTTTTATTCCGCTCTGGATTTATGTTTATAATTTGACCAAGTTCGGGAAAAAATGGAATGCTTATCACGTTAATTGGACTTCAGACATTAATAATAATAGTTTCAGTATTTATTTTATTTGTAGTTCGTACTAACAGCAAAAATTTAATATTCAATGACATTTAAAAAGCAAATCTTCATAGAACAAATGCTATGACTCAGTTTTAACAAAAAAGAATAATTGTTTTTACTATAACTCATTTTTAATTCCTGAAAAACAACCAATTCTTTCGCTGCTATCGCAAGTAGAGTTGCAATCATAACACTAATGTAATAGTAAGAAGATATGAGAGAGTAATATAAGAAAAAAATTAAAAAAGATATAAAAAACGATATATTATAGCTGTTACATGAAAGATTTGTATCAGAGTTCAAGCTGTAAAAAGTTAATGTGAGGGTAAATTTATCGAGAGGGATTTGCCAGATAGAAAGTTTTGCGACTATTTTATTTTAATCATCATGGTGAAAAAGTACTCTTTTTATTAAAATGAAAACATTTTCTTTAAAACTCTCAATTGTTTTTTATTTAATATACAGCAAAGATGTTTGTGCTATATGTTGAAATGTTATCAATGATTGTAAAATGTACGTTTTGATGTTTTAGGTTACATTGAAGATTTTATAAGGAATTTTGGATGGAATTAAGCTTAGCAGGGAAATTCTCACGTTCCGGTGAGGGCGTATGCTCTCGAAAGGCCCCAGCCTGAGAAAACTCTTCTTTCTCCTGTCGCCGATTCTGAAGTAGTGAGCATAAAGCTGTAGAGAAACTAACTTTTCTTTGCTTACTGTGATACAACTAAATTTTAATTTTTATCATTATGCCAACATACATTCAAAAGTATCCATACACGAATGGACTGGAATTTGAATTTCTCTAACTACCTCGAAATTATAATATTGGAGTCACTCGAATTTTAAATGCAAATGGACCTAAAATTCCCAATACTTTTGTTCCACGATCAAATTATGAGCATGTTTAAGTGAAAACTGGACATTGGGTTGGGCATTTCTCTATATAGCACGGGGAATAAGTTACTCTTTTAAATAACTGCAATGCTCTTTAACCATGATTTAAAATTTTAAAAAAAAGTTTTAATGAGCACTTTATTTATAGTGTCTTTTAGTAAATGATGTTTGAAATTAAATATAAAAATAAAACGAGATTTTTATAAATTCCTCATACATATTCATATTTTATCAGTAAAAATACAAAAATTTTAATAATGCCTAATTTTTAATAATCCCATGTACAAGTTGATAATTTCAAAAAGATGTTTAAATATATCTCTTGATGAAAAGAAACATTTTTAGAACAATAACCAAATTTAAAAACTTATTAATTGAACCAGAAGTAAAATTTAAAGAAGTTTTAACAGATGAAAATATAGTTATTAAGAAATATTTGTTAAATAACAAATAAAAAACAAGTAATTATCTCCTTTAATTCATTAGTACTAGTTACAGAGCATATTTTGTACATCTTGACCAATTCATGAAAGAGAAATAGAGCGTGTTAAGTGTATAAAAAAATGTGTGAATTTCAATTTAAGGTATCCGACATCGTTCGGAACCGTGACTTTAAAAAAGTGCATAAATAGATAATTTTCATGATATTTAGTGTCACTTAGATTAGATAAACGTATAAAATTATTTTTAGGACATTTTGACAAAAAAATAATTATTTAAGTACAATATTTTGGCAAAAAAGTGTCTTAGAATAACGTTTTTTCAAAATGTTCTCCTTCTATAAGGAATGCTTCTAAAAGAATAATATTTTGCTTATATAAAGTAAAGACTTCTCCAAAGAGTATTTTTTTTGAAAAATTCACATTATTTTCAGAGATACAACCAATTGAAATAATTATCGGGTTTTTTTTTCTTAAAATATCTCCCCTCTGTTGTCGTAAAACTTGTATAAACCCTTTTCTAAGTTATATATTTCAAAAATTCTAGTTAGGTCTCTGTACTATATACAGGCAAAGTATTATTATAATAGAAGCATTTTTCACAAAAGGAGACTATTTTGAAAAAGGTTCATTCTATGTTCATTTTTTGTCAAAATATTGTACTTAAATAATTTTTTTTATTGTAATAACATTCTTAAATCAATTTTATATACATTATTTTATAATCTGTGACACTGAATATCATAAATATTATCCAGTTATACGCTTTTGCAAAATTATGGTTACGAACGTTATCGGATACCTTAACATCAGGCAAAGAAGCACATTTTAGTTTATCCACATAATTTTAATGTCCTAACAAAATATATTCGTTTTCAATCAAAAATGCAACAAAACTACAGAATTTTCAAACATTTTAAGGTATTCAAATATTTTACTTTAAAGTTTACTAAGGCGCACCACGAGCAGTAAGTTCGTAATTTCTTATGATCATTGCTCTAAATAAACCGATTGATTACCGTAATATGTGCAAATTCATTTTAAAATAAATCACCTTGTAGCTTTTACTTTAATACATTATATTTTTTATATGAATTTCAGTCGGGAAAGAAGGAAAGGAAAAAAATAATGATAGTCACTAAGTGAAATTTTGTGTTTTTAGAAAAGTGCGGACGAAACAAGCAAGACTGGTAAAACAGAAAATTAACAATGGCCACGCTGTCTTTTAAGTAAATTCTGGGTAAACTTCCACTATGTGCACTCTGGTAATTTAGTTTCCCTTTAGCAAACGAAGTTTTTCCGGATTCAATTTCACTCTTTGTGGTATCAAATCTATATTACATTCCCAAAGCACGCACTTAAATAACAAACAAAAATTAAATCTCCCGTCTTTCGAAAAGTTTTATTTTTGCCTTTTATTTCTCAGGCCACTCGGATGAAAAGTTTTCTTCAGGCGTAAAATAAAACGTTAGTAGATAGTTGTTAAAGGCCCCTTGTTGAGTTCCAGACAGAAGTGGGTAAAAAAAATATCTTATTTAATCTGCAGCGTGCAAAAAACATTTGTTTACACTTGCCATGTTATCTTCGTAACTAAATTCCCCGTTAAGTAATCTGAGATCTTGAAAATCCAATTAGAGCAAAAAAATATCCGTGTATGGAATACTGAATGTTCTTTTCTTTTTTTCTGATATGCTATGATTTGTTTATTTATGTTTACGAATTTTAGTTAAAATTAGCTAACACAACTTTACAGAAAAGAAAAATGACGGATTCATTAGATTATACATGAGAAAAAAATAATTTAAGTTTTCGAAATATGAATGTTTTATGAACAAAATAGTTAAATAACTCAGTTGGCATGGTTAATTTACATAAGAAATAGATCTAGAGATTCTGATAAAAAATCTCAGATTTCTAAACTCCTTATAAAACATATAATAATAATAATAAAGATTTTTTTTAAAAAAATATATATGTATACATTAATATTTTCTGAGAAATAAATATTAAAATATCTTGAATTGATTACTTATAACGTTAAGAACAAAGACCTAATTAATCACAAGTAGAGAAAATTTCATTCTATCTTACCATGTAAGATTCTGTTAATATGTCTATATTATAAATAACTTCTGTAAAACTATAAGCTCTCTCATATAAAAAGACTAACTTCCTTTATTCAGAGGTAATGCATTTTAAACTGTTTGTCTCGTTACGGTATATATGTTATTTATGTCTAATAGCTAAGAAATGAATTGCATTTCTCGATTTATATGTAATGGATCGTTTCAAAGGTCAACAACATTTATAGGACATTATCTAGATGCAAAATTTTTGTATCGTCTAATCACTTAGAATTTATGTGAGAAGTTTAATTATTCATTAAGATTCAGGAATATGGAAGTGGGTAACTTATAGGAACATTGAGCACAATTTCAGAAATATTGATATTATCAGAAATTTTCATAAAACTCTTATTTTCTTCAGCAGCGTAATTGAAAACTAGGTTTAAAACATAAATAAAATTGAGGAAAATTCCTCGATATTGTAAATATATATATATATATATATATATATATATATATATATATATATATATATATATATATATATATATATATATATATATATATATAATCTTTGTTGAATTTTGTTACATTTCCAACTTTGAAACAAAAAGAAAAACGCAATTCCACTATAAAAACAAGCAATTTCTATACATACACAGCAAAATACGTTTACCGTAAAACCGCTTAAGACAAAATATTGGTTAATTCAAAATAATACAACAATCCCGACAAACTACTATGTATTTTCATGCATTTTGCATTTTAACACGAACCGAAAATCGCTTAACACGAACATATTTCCCTTCTGGGAATGAAGAAAATACATAAAACACCAGTAACGCAAGCGAGAGGGGTGATTGAGAAAGTTTCTGTATTATTGGACTTTCCTACTGTATCATCGGAAGAATTCTTTGCGTAATTCTTGCTTTGATGATAATACGTATAAAGCCCCAATTGTGTCTTACAAAGGTATTTTGAAGTTTTCTCAAAACTGAAAAAATATCATTGATGCAGATTCTGAAAACGAAAAGAAAATGAATTATTCAGCTCCTGCGCCCACGTCATCTAAATTATCGTGAAAAGTATGTGCAGTTATTTAGATGCTCATTCCAAAGGTGAAATGAATAATAAAATATACGATACTGAATAATGTGTTGATAATTTGAGGCTAAAAAAATAAATAATGCAAAGCAAAATATTAGATTATTATTCAAAAATTCAATAAATATTTTGTTTTTCAAAGAACTTGAATGTTTTGTATTAAATTTCATGAAGTTCTTATAAATGTTTTGTTTCATTGATTTTTATGAAATACATGCAGATATACATATCTATGTAAATAAATGGTACTCTAATACACGTAATTTGTTAAATACATTTTTTTTTCAATATTCATTAACACAAAATTCTTTTAACATGAAAAACATATTTCAGACCCCTCAGTTTAGTGTCAAACGATTTTTACTGTATCCAAAGTCACCACGATGCAAGAAATCCAATTCCTTCATACTCATGCTTTTGGATTTTGTGTCTAAGAATTATACAAAAAAATAATAAAATGAATCACAATTAAGTACATACAATATTTTATTCAGTATTGAATTCTAAATTAATTATAAAGTTCTGTAATAAACACCGCAAATAAAATTAAAATAAGTAGAAATATAATGAATTTATTTATAGGACATAAGATGAATCATCCAAAATAAAGATTCCTTTAACTATTTTTAAAATAATTAAATTCAGCACGAAAAAAAATTAAAGTAAATTAACTTACAAATGCTATTTTTATAAACTGTAATATTATTAAAAATCTGATTATACTTCTGAGTTTTTGTTTTGGTTAGTAAAATAAATAATTGATGTTGATATATACATATATATAAGTCTATCCATTACTTTCAATGCGTTTTTGCTCAGTGTTATTTACATAAAGGGGGAAGGTTGGCCAGCCAAAAAACATGTTCAAACCCACTTTTATATAACATTTTTTTTTATGTATTAGCTGTCCTAAGTCAGCAATGTTTATAATACTGCAGCATCCATTTTATAATTTTTAATCTAGTGTCCTTCATTGTATGTTCTATTTACTGTCTGTGTGTTTTTTTTCGAATGTAATTGATGTGAAAGTTTATGTCTTGTTTGTAGAGAATTAGAATATATATATATATATATATATATATATATATATATATATATATATACAACAAAAGTAATTAATTACTCAGTCAACGGATTCATTGTAAATAATTGCGTGTTCAGAAGAACTTGATTCGAAGTGTAGCATGCGAAAAGTTTTCAATGTATTTTTGGGAAACAAACGTGATAGTGAATGTGTATGCAAGCAGATTTGTAATAGTTGCATTTGTAAGGACGTGACATTCATTTAAAAATAGCTGGTGTGGATGCAACTGTGTCCAAAATGGATCAGCAAGCTGTAATATAGATTTTAACACTAGAAGGGTGAAAACAGGTGGATATTCAATGCAGAATGCTGAATATGTATAGTGACGTCTTTCTGCTTTACATAGTGGCGGGGATCATGGTGTCATACCAGCTAACCCGAAGAGAAGTCGTCAGAATGCAATACAAACATCTCAACCCATCTAGGCCTAAAAAAATCAAAGCTCGGCATTCAGGTGGAAACATGATGTTGACGGCACTTTTCGGCATGCAGGGATCCCTATTACTGGAGTTTAAAGAGCTCAACGTCTCCATCAATGCCCAACAGTACACCTAAGAGCTTGAGAAGCTGCATAATGCTATCAAAAGCAAACATCCATGTACACTGTGTGGTCAGGTTCCATCACTCTGTTCTACAAACCAGGGTCGCAAGTCACCAAGGTGTATGTCGAAGCACTGGCCCGTGAGAAGTGGGAAGTCTTTGAACATCCACCTTGCAGTCTAGACCTATCGTATTGCGATTATCACATCTTTGGACAACTGAAGAAAAACGTAACGGGTCTATGAAGATATAAAGACTGCAGTTCTGAACTGGCTCGAAGATCAAAAGACAACGGCTTGCCTAAACGCTATGGGTGATTTCTTTTAACAAACTTTGTATGCATTTCACTTAAAAAATATCTTTTTTTTTCTATGTATCTTTCTCACTTCAATTCCTATGCATTTCATGGACACACTCGTCGAATTTGAACACCACTTATACAGTTTCTTTAAAACACGTTAAGATGAAAAACATGAAAACAGCTACATTGTAAAACTAATTAAACTTTTAAATATGCAATACTGAGATAATCTTGAAAATTAATCATCTGCAAAGAAATTCATTCGAAATTCATATAATTTTTTTTTGAAATTCTAGGTATTAATTTTGAATCAAATTCAATTCTTCCTTTATTCACAGAATAAATTCTTTCCGATTATAATACAAAACAGATATTAAAGCATTTAAGTTGTCAAATATGAAATCACTCATATTAAAAATTTAAAAAAGAAACTTAGTTTATAAAGTAAGAAATGGGATTTTTGCTGCGACGAAAAATGGATTAAAATACTGCCATATAATAATCCCATTCACTCTATGTATAATTCGAAAATATATATCTTTATTCTACGAATATAAGAGACGTTCAATCACAATCAAATCTAATCATAAACCATTTCTCCTCTTAGTAAAGACAATATTCAACATCTTGCTGAGATAAAGGAGATATTTAAAGTTCTCCTGAGAAATTACTCCTGGAACATTATCATTTTAATCCCAGACATTCTATCGCGTGGATATTGAAGGTAGGGGAAAGTATAATGCAGAAAGAACAAGACTTCTGCATTAGCATAATCGAGTTGAAAGGGAAATTGATTGATTTTTTTCTCGAACCCGATGGTATTTGGAATGTAAACTTTTATTTGTTCAAAGGCCCTCATTGTATTACTTTATGTTATTATTCATTCATGGTCTTCGAATACCTAAAAGAAACCTTACACATTAAATATCTAAATATCATTACTTAAGGAAGAAAGCAGCAGAGGATCGTAATTTTATTTTCCTCATGGAATAAAAGAAGTAGTAAATCTAAGCTTCCAAAGACGACATTTAACTTGGATATCCATTCTATTTTACTGTAAAGAATGTTTTCCAAATGTACAGCGCGAATTTTAAATGAATATTATTCTTTGAAACAAACATTTCCAGAAATGGGATAAATAATGGATTTCCTTGCTTTTTAGGTGATTTAAAATAATATGTTTGAATTCCAATCAAGAATTCCAATTCATATCCTAATTTGTCCTAATTTAAATAAAAATTATTAATTTTTTCTGATTAATTTGTACATTATTCATGCTCTAAAACTTAATAAAATTGCATTCGTTTTGTATATTCTTCATTGAAAGGCAATCCTGAAATGCTGAGAATTGAATTCCTTCTAAGAAAGTATTAAAACACAATTTAAAATACATATCCAATCTATATAATCCCTTAAAAATTGATTAAATAATTTTCATTCTAATAAACATACTAAAAGTATTAACCCTTAACTTCGTACTGTTGCATTTCTGCAACATATGATTTATTTTAATTTAACAGACTCAATATTTTTAATAACCTACAAATCACTTATCTGAGAAAAAAAAGATTACTGAAACGAATCAAGTGCTAATTTTGTCACTAGATGTAAGTACAGTTTTTCCAGAAATCACAGCAATTATAAAAATCTCTGATGCCTCAATAACTGTGTTTTTGCAATAAAAGAATACATTATATTTTATACTTCCTCTTGTTTATTGACGAAATAAATTACTATTTAAGAAATTTAAACATTTTATGATGAATAATAAAATCCTCATATAAAAAAAGTGGTAATTTACAGCACAACTGCGCAATGTTGCATTTCTACAACGAACAAAAAATGTATGAAATTCAATTTAAAGCTGCTTATTTTTTTCACATTTTTCCCTTTTATTATTATTTGAGAACTAGCTAATATAATTTTTTCATAGAAATTTAAAAAATTGCGAAGTTATGGGTTAAGTTACGAATGAATGAATGAATTTTAACGTCGCACAGTTCAGCTGCACAAGGGCTTTTGGCGACGGAACACATAATTTTGAACCATAGTCGAGTGAAGTGGACGACACCTGAGCTGGCACCCCTCCTCTCCTAACTACCACACCACACCAACGGGAGGACATTTCAGCTCCCGAAAGATTTAACGTGCATCGCTTCCCTACGCGGTGGGTCTTTCGTGGTACAGGGCTCGAACTCATGACATGCCTGCCATGATCCAATGCCTTGACCACTGGGCTACTGCAGCCTCAAGTATTAAGTTACAACAAATTTCTAAAATTCACAAAGTAATCTTATAAACTACTTTATGTTCAAAAGAAATACTTTTACCTCGAAATTCATTTGGCTATGTTTCAAGTGTGATAAAAATTACAGAAAATAAATGTGTTGAAATCACAAGACTTTTACTTAAATATAAAGTGTTGTATGTGGAACGGCCAAAAATATTAGAAATTTTAGTGCATATCATCAGATGTATCAATCCAATTCAATCTACAATTTAATAAAATTTGAGTTTAATTTTTGTGTACATGATCAAATATATATCAATGGGTAATGGAATAATGTGTTTATATTTAATTAATTAATGTGTGCCAATAACATTAAACTTTCAACCAAGCATATTTATGTAGTATAGAATATTTCAGTCCACATTATTTATTCAAGTTCCTTACAAAATGAATTAACAAATAATAGTTTAACGTATTACAATATATTAAAGATTTTTTAACGCAGTTGAATATACTTCAGGTATATTTTAAATAGTTTTAACACTTTTACTACATTTCAACAAAAATTAGGAAGCATTGTGCACTACTATATGTTTTATTGGGGAATCCCCTTGATATTTATAGTAACAAATTTATCTAGATGTGGATAATCTGGCAATAATAAGGATCATAACAGCTATAAAGAGGAAGATACCAGAACCGCTGAAATAACAGGTAGTTCGATTGGTGAAGTTCTAATATTCGGAAGATGTAGGATGAATCATTTTTAAAAGATTGATTCCCGCGTGGAACTTCCATAAAATTCGAAAGAGACGTGTAGAATTGTTTGTTTAGATGTGAAGAGTATATAGTGAACTTAAACAACGGAAAGCAATTGCATTTCACAGCATTTTAACAAAAGGGTTGGTAGCGCTCTATCTATCTGAATATAGTTCCAGAAGTTCAAACGAGCATTATGGAGCTAAATTCTCGAAAAGACTTCGCGTTTGGGATAAGAATTCAAGTTCATAAATTAAGGACAATGCAAGTTCAGGAGAAAAAAAAGTCAGAAGCAAAACAAATGTGGCCTATTTGTAAAGCGTTTTTATTAAACAAAATGCAAATAACAAAAAAGATGCTATATGTTTGATATCATTAATAAATATTGTAATTTTTGCTCCCTAGAGAAAATAACAAAACACATCTACAAAGCCAATATCCCATGCTTGGTATGATGTTTAATACATACATGTCTCCCAGACAACGCAATACAGACCTTACAACGCCTAGGCATGCTGAGTATCAAATTACAGATCTGATCTTGAGAAATATTACAAAACTCATCAAGCAATGAATGTCCTTAAAAGTTCTGATAGACGTGTAGGAGGTAGTTGAAGGGCTGAAACTCGTCGATCAAGTATGTCCCACACATGTTCTGATGCATTCAAGCCCGGTGGGAATGAGGGCCAGTCCATATGGTTGATATCCTCCGATTTAGGGCATTCACTTACGATTTTTTTCCCGTGAGGACGGCGTTGTCATCCATAAAATCAAATTCTGCGTAAATTGCGACCCCCCTCCTCCGCAAAAAAAAAGATACAAGTTGTTTCAAAATGATGTCCCGATAGATTAGGCATGCCATGGTTCCAATTTGAACAATCAAGTCAGGAACTCAAAACAATTCCCTCTTCTAAACGAGCAATCTTACACCACCGAAATGTTGTTTTTTAATGATGTTCTCTTGGTGTTAACAGATACCTGGCGGTACCTGGTACCATATGAAAGTACGGTGAAAATCAGACTGCCAACTAAACCTGGACTCGTCTTAAAATATTACACACGCCCACTGTTTGCAGTGTCTAAAATGTATGTTCTCTACCCCAGGCTAACCGCTTTTGACATTGAATTGCAGTAAGTGGAACACATCTAACAGGGTCAACGAGCATATAGACCAATCTGCTCTAAGCGTCTTTACACGCTCGGCCTTAAAACTGTTGTATCAGTGGCTGAAAAGAGCTCACGAGGCAGGTCTGATGCTGTGTTCCGTCTGTTTTTTGTTTTTTTACAGTAATAAGCGAATACCAGTTCTCATTTGGCTTTGGGACGTCATGTGCTGTAACATCTACTCACATTACCATCATTTTGGAATTGTTGCCAGATTCTGGAGATGACACTCTGGGAGATTCTAAGTTTTGATACATCCAGTTAAGCACGCCTACATTTCCAACGACCGATATTTTGCTTGCTTTACTTAATTTTGTGCTAAGTATTTTAAATTTTATTGTTAAATAGTATTGCATATACATAGTAATTCATATGATTAACAAAGCTTTTACAGCTTTCAGTATTTTTTCACATTGTTTTTATCAAAATAGTTATTGATTTCATTTTATGCAATTTACGGTAAACATGGAGCATATTAGAAAAATTCTACTGAAGTCAGCTTATCATTTTTTGTACGAATTTCTGAGGGATACGCGTTTACCTAAAAAATTTTTAAAAAATGTAGCTTGAAAGTGTGTAGACGCACGTTGTGTGCCAGAGTTTGCGGTATGTGTGCTTGTGTGTATGCGTGTGTAAGGTACAATAAGGTATATGTGTGTAAAGTATACTTTTTTCATTTCTTTTTTGCTATTTATATTTTTTTAAATTTAAAATTGCTTTTTAGAGGTTTACAATTAAATATTTTTTTTTAAAAAAAATAATTTAATTTAATTTTTTGTAGGAACATCGGAACACATACGAAAAAAAAATAAGTCCAATTTAAAATACTCTAATAAATGTAATGTAAGGTAAGAAAAAAAAAGAAATCGCAACAATTCAAAGTTTTGCATATATTTCGATATATGATTGGTGGAAAAACTATTCGTTTTATGACTCTATAAACATTTAATGCAAATAAAAAAGGAGAATTTACAATACATGCTATAAAGATGTAATACAGACTTTAAAACTAGCACGTCAATTGTCGAACAGCTTCATAAATGTTATGTAATTCACAGAGAAAAGAAAATATAATTTAACACATTTTGCCTACGAAATTTTCTTTAAGCAACAATGATTTTGAATTGGAACAGGAAATCATTTGATATTTTCTTCAAAGGTATTTTAAGTTAATTCATTTCACTTGATGGAACTCAATTAATAAAGCAGTTTTTCTAGAAAGATGACGATTTCGCTGCTAAATATAAACGTTTTAAAAATTTTATATTAATCCCCCTCAAAAGAAAACTCATGAATTTAACGTTACGGATCATTATGACAAATATAATTTTTTTATATACTTGTCCTTAACAAGATTATACTCATAGAGTAAAAAGGAAAGCAGTTGTGTACATTGTAAAAATGTCTTCTGACAAAGTATCAGAATAAAGAGGACTATGTAGAGTTATCAGTGCGTAATTTGAATAATATACGTATTGTGAAAATTGTTTTCATCATATAAATTCATTCACGAATGGATTTGCTTTAATAAATTATATCAATCAATTATTTATAGAGAAAAGCAAAAAATTTGTTAGCAAAGGAATACAGACATGTAGATAAGTTAAAAATGTTCATAAAATGTTTTATGAATTAACAAAGTCTACATTTTTCTTTTAGGAAGAAGAATAAATTTACAACTGTTTCATACGCTAAATATTTCATGAACTACAATAGCTCACTGCAAAATAAACAATTAGAAAAAAATGTAAAGTAATCTTTTCTAAATAGTCCCAATCCAAGATATACATAAAAAGAAAACAGCTTTTTTTTTCTTTTGTGCATTGAAAAAAATGTTTCGGAAAAATACGTCGTAGAACATCTTTAAACTCTAATTAGAAGACTTTAAGTTATACAGCTTTACAAACTTTCACGCAAAATAAACATCTCTCAAAATCTATTAACATATTAAACGATTATAAAAGCATACTTTGAAAAGTATAAAATAATTAAGGTTAGTTATTATATATATATATATATATATATATATATATATACTAGGAAACATCCTAAACTATGAACAAAACCTCAAATGTTTGTGATGTGATATTATTGGAAAATTATGAGGCATAAAAATACTATTCTTATAACAGTATATTCAAATAACTTCCTCTTACATAATGATTACATTAGTCAAGCGAAGCCGTGGAGCTAGCTTTCAAGAAAACTTAATTATTACTTTTATCATAGCAATACAGGTATTGAACAATATCAATGAGCCTTTTTTAGGGACTTCTTCCCATCCATTATTTTAATTTCAAACATTTGTAACAATTTCATGATACATTAATGATATTAGGATATTACGATTATTGTTAGTTATTTTATGTACGCTTATACATATAAAGTAATTTCTTATAATGCACATCATGAAGTACATCTTATAATTTCAGTAAATAAGTATTTGCTTCATTATATTTCAAACTCTAGATGGTCATAATGATTTTAGTTATTTTCTCAGCAGTTAGTATATTAAGAAGTATATTATGAAGAATCTTGTTAGTGTTTCCAGTGTTCATTTTATGTTTTGAAACATTCGTTTCTATCTTAAAATTACTTCGTACAAGATACTTTAATTATAGGCATTGCATGCGAAAAATATTTTTTGTTGTTGCTTTATTATTCAAAGTTACTCATTTCAACATATTTCTGACTATTTACTTTTTCTAAATTTACTATTTCTGATGTACGCTATATTTACATAATGATTAAAAGGAAAATATCTCTTATGATTTTCAAATTTTAAAGAAAAATAGTTTAAACAGAATCCATATTAATATCTTTTTTTAATTTGAATTAATACTGAAGCTTGCAAATAAAAAAAACATATATAAATTACAATTCAAGCCAAACATTTTTTTTAAAAAATATACAAAATAACTTTTTTTTTATTTACATCCTACAAAAGTGAAATAGAATAATGTGAAAAAAATATGCATGAAAAAAAGAAGTCATGAAAAAAGTAAAAAAAAAAAAGTATGAAATTGATGCAATAAAGCAACCGTGTTTAAAATAACGGACGGATGTAATGTACTTGTTCGTCATATTATAACGTTTTCTTTTATTATTCCATTTGTATTGTAACTTTTGTCTTGCTAATTTTTTTTTGCTTTATTTATCCCACTTCGTTTGTCTTTTGCAAAATATGTGTGATACTGGTAGTACATGGGAATTATTTTATCTGCATTCAATAAAAAATAATCTAAGGTAAAACAGAGATTAATTTAAAAGTGTAAAATAGTCCTTCCTAAGAATACCCCAAAAATAAATAAATTTAACAATTCTTGACTTTTAAGCCCTCAAAACTTTCAGTTTTAATAAATCATAAATGTCAACCATTTACAGTTTTTGGAACTAGACTTGATTTACGTGATTCTACTGTGATTAAAATTATATAATTATTTTTCTTTTACTATGATGATGATTTTTCTCATGTATAAGCTGTTCTATGTTATACAAATAAATGTGAATCACACTTTAAGTATATTAAAAAAGACAAAAGTGTGTTAAGTTTTGCGCATATATTGGAAACATGATTGGTGTGTAACCGTTTGAATAAAATAAAAAACAATATAAACACTGAGAAAAATTACTAATAGTTAAAATGTTAATAAAAACGGGTAGAAGTGCTGCAAATTAATTTAAATGGGGGTACAAGCGTACTTTTATGTTTAGTGATAAATGTTTAAGTGTGCATTTGAGATGAAAATATTTACAAGTTGTTTTTATTTGGTAGAATAAATTTTTTTTTCATTTTTAAACACTGATTGAAATCTATTTTTTTTATTTTCTGAAAAGCATGATCAAAGAACTAAGGATTAAACATTTGTTACAAACATTTAACCAATGATCATATTAATATCAAATACTAGAGCATACATTAAAACTGATAAGAAAAAAGGCTTTAAAAAAGTATAATATTTTAACATAAAATGATGATTTTTTTCAGCTTTCTGTCCGATAATTTTATTAAAAATGTCTTCAAGACATGAGTTCAGGGAATCTCTCAAACATTTTCATCATTTGACTGTCAGCTATTATTAGCGCAAACCACATTTTGATGACATATGCAAACACAAGTTTTTAACCTTGTTTTTCGTTGAAAAAAATTTCCATAGTCTTGTTTTTTCATGTAATCGGTAAAAAAAATTATAAAAAGAAGCTGGTAAAAGGGGAACAAATTGCGCTGCATTATAATGATTTTGATAAAAAAAAAAAGGAATGGTAGATTTTTTTGTGTTTTTACGTTAAGAATAATTTGACAAAAAAAATAATAAATTCAGCAATTTGTTATAATTTATTGAAAGTAAACAAGAGTGTTCAAGAATTTCTTAGTCAAGAAATAATTTACGTGTAACCTGCTTTTTAATAGAAATCTAAATACTTATTTCTCAGTGTGCATATGTGATTCGTGTGAAAATACTTTTAATAAAATATAATTTTTTTGTGAATATGTTTTAAATCAGTGCTAATAAATATCTTTTAAATCAATAACTTGTAGAATGCTAAATATATATTGTCCTTTAAATTACTCTAGAACAATTAATTAAATAAGATCAAATAGTCCATTAGTTAAAATCAGTGGGGAAACGGAGAACATTTTGCCTCCCCTGCAAATTCAGGCTTTGGACACCAAGTTGAATTTTACAAAGGATATGTACTTGGTGGCAGTAAGGCTTTGGGCCCCCTAGAACCCAGCCCACCCCCTGGAATTCGGGGGTTACGGTGGTGTACCTTACGCCACTGGTTCAAAGGTAAAAAATAAAGCTAACTATCCATTAGGAACGTGAATCTTTGAGATACATTGTAAAAATTATTTTGGTGTTCCGTCAACTCAGTGAATAGAAACGTGCCCTCTTCTTCGTCTATCTGTCTTTGTTCGTTGCTAAGAACGCGCGGTCAACTGTTGCACCTTTCGAGTGTCAAGGGCCCTTGAATCTGACATATGCAACGCGCAAAACAATGTAATTTTTAATGTCCTTACAGTTTTTCGTTATATTACTTGCTTTTATGTAACAGAGAGTGTAGTTTTCAGTTATATACTTAAATAACGCGAAACAATTATTTTTCAACTTCAAGATGATTTTTTCTGATGGGGATGGAGATGCTGCGCAACGACGTCATCTACAAGTATGGCCTGAGAGTAAAACTCATGTTTCTTGTTCATTAAGACTCAGGAATGAACCAATGTTTAAAGTAAAATTCCCTCTTCAAGATAATCCAACAGAAATATTACTAAGAATTTGTAGAGGTGATAATGTTGCTCTTGTCAGGAGACAAGAAAAGACTATCAAACTTTTTTTGTGCAACATGCGAAAAATTCATGTACTTTGAACATTGTAAGATGATTTGTGACAGATGATCTCAATATGTAAATAGGTAGTGGAGACAGTGATAACTAACCACTAAATTTGTATTTTTGCTTAAATTGAAGTTTTTGACATCTTATATATTATATAACGACGTGTGTAACATACATATGTACATAACGAAGTCAAAATTGTGCCAAAATAGTTTATTTAGATATGTTTTCAGCATTAAGTACATTCATTATTATTTTTATAGTCGTAATTAATTCTTTTTATTGAGTGGTTACCAAGGAAATTTTAAATGTCCGTATGATGTTTAAAATTTTTTAATATACGAATTTATACATGAAACTACTTTCATTTTACTTTTCTAAGTCATTTTCCTGTTTTAAACACATTCAGTTAACAACATTCCTTGTAACACATTATAGCTTCTTCGCTTTGTATGATTTAATCATTGACGGCATTGAATATGCTAAGTATTATGGGTGGATAAGTATTTCTATCAATTATCTATTACTTCAGTAACTATACTTTATTTTGAAAGGTAGGTAATGCTATAGATAATTCAAAAAATAAGCATTTCAGTATTGGACGCTGCACCTTATGACAAACTTTTAGGTATAATATTACGTTTTAATGTCAAATCTCACCAATAAAATTATTAAATCATCTTCAAATTTAAATATGAGGTAATGCACCTGAGAGATGCCATGAGCCTATGGATGAAATTTCTTGAAGCGTGCCTAGTAGAGTGCTAATGAAATGTTGAAAGAAGTTTTTACAATTGAGGAACAGCTGAAATCTTCTGGACAAAGCATAAAGACTAGCATGTGTTCATTGGATGAATTGTGAGTGTGTAAAGACATTTGTTTTATTGAAAACAATTATAAAATCCCCGCGCACCACAAAGTATAACACGGGGTTTACAGAAGTAAGTATTAAACACACATTCAAGGTAAATAAAAAAATTTAAAAAATTGAGGTTAAGAAGAATTACAAACATTTCCAACAAATTCACAGAAATTTTTGAAAGCACTTCTGGTGGAAAGAAGTTGGTGAAAATTCGGTGGCCAATTAATGTTAAGTCTCTTGAACGCCAGTCTTATGATCTTTCTTTCTCTGACGTACTTGGAACACAGAAGGATTACATGTTCTACATTTTCATCCCCACCAATATTATAGTCACAGCAAGATGAAGGGACTAAATTAAATTTGTTCAAGTAGCTTTTGAAATTACCATGACCAGTGAGAAATTGGGTTATTTTGTAGTTAGTGCAAAAATGATGGCATGATAGTCTCATATTAATGGTGGGAAAAATTTCTTTGTTATGCTCCCTTTATTAGAAATGACATATTCTTGGTTCCAAGACTTCACCATTCTTTCTTTCGTGATCTTCTTGTAAAACGATTTAGGAATATTAACGTGAATGCCAATTTTGCGCTTGGTTGCATTTTTTGCAAGCCAATCGGCTCGCTCATTTCCAAGAACGCCCGTGTGTCCGCGAACAAATGCAAAATCTATTGAGATGTTTTTATCTCTTAGGCTTTTAAGTTGCATTTTTCAAAGACATTGAAATGGAATCTTTAACCCACATTGAGAACCCACGTGGATCTGCAATGTCTGCAATTTCTTTCTTGCCCGATGGACGATAACGTTTGACTAAATGAAGCTTTCCCTGTAAGTAGATATCTGCCACCTAAGGGTTTTGAGTTGAAAGTGTGCTCATCTTTTCGCTATAGAGTGCATTTGGGATACTATTGACAGAGCAATTCTATCACTAAATCCTTTCTCTGGAAGTTAATGAACTGCGGAAGAGTTTACAACCAGTTTCTGTTTCCAAAAACTTAATCCTATGAATGGAAAAAAAAACCAATACCTATCATACAATTTAATAGTATCGACAGAACGCTAAATATACAATATAGGGAAGACAAAATGTATTAAATTCAAAATTATGCAAATATTTTGAAAATATTCAGCTTATACGATATGTTTTCCGAATTTAATAACATTCATTTAGCCAATTCCAGATGCAAAACTTGCTTTTAAATTTGAAGGTCTGTATACATTTAGATTGCAGTTATAGAACGTTTTGAGTAATTCTTATTCACATCATAGGCTCATTACTTCGGTTATTAAATAAAATACACTTAGTGATGACGTACATAAATGTATTCGTTAGCTCCATCTTTATTTAATGGCAACTATTCCCCAAATTGCTGTTTTCTGCATTTACAGTTCAGCTACTTTTACATGCGAATGATTAATTTATTACTCAGATTAAAATCCCAAAATATAAAAGTTCATCGGATGGAAAAATCCACTATTTTTCCCTCTCTTCATATAGTCGGCTTTCTTTGATAATCCGATGTAGAGTTAATTACTACAAATAGTAATTATAAAAGTTATATTTGGAAGAGAAAAAAACACTGATTAACAAAATGACCCATGCAAATAAACACGCGTTTAACAAAACTATTTTCGTTTATTTAACTACAGTTGCAAATTACTCATTTTTAACTCATCTAAAAGATCGATTCGGTCATTATGATGTTTCCATTGTTTTACTTTCTAATGACTCATTAGTCAAGTTATTTTTAGTTACGTAAGCATGGAACATAAATGGAAGTTTGTAGAATTAGACTTTAATTAAACTAACTCTCAACAATTATGGTTGTTAAGTTCTTCACTTACATAATAGGGTCATCAAGTAAACCTATCTCTTTAGATGCTTGCGAATATTATCATTTTTAATTTAATGATCCAAAACCTAAATCATGGATATAAATATTTTTTTTTTCATTATTCTCTCTCGTTCGGTACAATAGAAATATAATCAAGGAAAACCATAAAAAGAGCCATTTTAAAAAAAATACCCTAAATCAGTGCTTCTCAAACTTTCAATACTGGCGCCCCCCTTTTCGATCACAATTTTTATCGCCCCCCTATACATTAATAATGTACTGAATGCACTAATAATGCATGCTAAAGCAACAATAGGCGATCTTAATTATAAACCATACAAATTAGTAACATAAGTATTAAAAAATTTTGTATACTATTTTTAAGCAAAATAAATAAATAAAATAGTAGGATAATTATTATGTTATTTTTCCTTTCTCTAATTTTTAAATTGAACATATTGCAAAATGCGGTGGCTGCTTAGAAGACAAAATATAGATATCTACTAAATATAGAAAAATAACTCAGAGGGCGAATTTCTAATCATAAGCCTTTTTTCCTTATAAAAACTTTGCTTTGCAAGACAAGCCCATGGAAATCGTTAATACTTATTAAACTTGTTCCTAATTTAGTATTAATTAATTAGTTATAAAATACTATGTGCAGCACTGATACATTAAAAGTATACAGGCTGAAGTGCCCGCTCTTTGCCCGAGTTCATTTGTAAGAAAATAAAACATTATTGATATAATAGCTGAATTGTAAGGAGTGCAAAGCCAAATGCTCGACAATGTTTAAAAAATGTAAAACGATTTTTTTAAAATGGTTGCTCAAATTATAAGTAGTTTTAAGCGAATTGTAATTTTAAGCCTCACAGAATTAGCATTTATACTTGATGTTAAATAATGAACAATAATATAAATTTCCGATGAAGAATAATTGTATTATTTTTAATATTTAAAGCAAAAAGACTTCAATATGTTTTAACCCGGGAGAAGGCGCGCACTCGATACGGTCGAGCGGGGTTATTGAGTCACCCTAATCCTTTTTTTATAATTATTTTATTGTACACGATACAAATCGTGATTCCAGTGAATAATTAATTTAAGAGAAAGTTTACTTACCTACTTTCAAGGACTTTTCAATTTTTCTTTGGTAACAATTAAACAGTTTTGCCAGAATTAAAGATTTCGTAATCTGTGCGTCCCACGTGACCACTTCAGGGTAAAAAGTGTATTCATTATGATTATATGAAATTGTGTAAAACGTTTTTCGCGTTATACTTTATATGTATAGAATACTCGTAAAAATAAGTCTTGGCCAAGTAAGTATTCAAAGTGCTCTCCATGGTTTTCCAAATATCATAAAACTATTTTGCATGGAAAAAGGCGTAACCGAGAAATACATTACTTACAACTTCCCTAAATGAGAAACAAAAACATAAGAGAGGGGTCATAACTAACTGTACCAATAACTTAGAAGGTTAAACAGATTACAGCTATAATGTGCAGTATTTCAAAAATAATGACAGTGATGAATTTTTTATGTTCCTAAATTTTTTCGATTCTCCGTCTGGGATCTGTTTTTTCTCTGAAAGAGTTGTTAGTAAAAAAATCTCTCATAATGGGATTACAGCAAATCAAATAAAAGTTTTTTTTATTTGGTTATAGGATCAACGATAGATAATTAGGTAGTGAAGAAGTTTTTATTTTTGTTGGCTTAATATCGCGCGCGCGCGCCTATAAACTATATCAGAGTAAAAATGCATTTTTATTATATCTGAAAGTATTTTGTTTTAATTCATTCCAGTAAATTAATTATTTTTATATCTTTTATTTTCGATATGCTCGCGCCCCCCTCGTAGGGTTATCGCGCCCCCATCAGGGGGGCGCGCCCCACAGTTTGAGAAACACTGCCCTAAATATATGAATTACTTTTAGGATGCCCTTAGCTCTGTGGAAATAAAGTGTATCTAAAATATTACTTTTGCAGGTATAATCTTTGTTTTTTTTTTGGTTTTTATGAGACTTAATTTTGTATAAAGACTTTATTAAAAACTGTTTTATAATATGACAAACTGTTCCTTACAAGAGTTTAAAAAAACATCAATTTGTTATTACTTAGTTCTAACAAGGATAATTTGTTAATATTATATATAAATTGTGTGTACTTTTTTCACGAATGATAACATATTTAAACAAATCATTTTTCTTCTAGAAGTCCCTTCTATGAAAAAATTATTTTTTAATTTACATTTAGAAGACTTCAATTACCGTAAAATCCGGTGTATAACGCTCACTTTTAACACAAAAAATAAGATGGATATTTAAGGGTGCATGTTATACGCCGGGTATAAAAATGATATGTTTAAAAATAACCAAATACATAGTCCTTAAAAGACCTAGTACAGTGCATACTGTAATAAGCTCAGTTTTTGTAAAGTTCTTTAAAATTTTATCTTTTTCGTGCTTCACACACACACACACACACAATGTCGGAATTATGTGGGAAAGAAAAGTACTTCCAGACATATAGAAATACAGCTTATTTAAAGGAAATTAAATTGCTTATGAATCTCAAGAGTTGTTGTTTTAGAAGTTCACTATTTTTTCAAAAGTCTTGGATAATACCTCGAATAAATGACTTCAAAACATAAGAACATTGTATACTAACATTTCAGATTTCTTTGGAAAGAAGGGGGAGCGTGTTAAACGCAAACATACTTTAAGGTATCCGACTACGTTCGGAACCGTTATTTTATAAAAAAGCCAATAAATGGATAATTTGTAACAATTTTAGTGTCACTTAGATTAGAATACATGCATAAATTTGTTTTAAGGATATTTTGACGAAAGAAATTATAAAAATTCAATATTTCTGCAAAAAATTAACTTAGAATAACCTTTATTCAAAATGTTCTCTTTTTGTGAAACATGCTTCTATTTTAATAATATTTTGCCTGCATATAGCTCAGACCTTTGTACAGAGTCTCAACTATCATTTTTGAAAAATTAACATTATTTTTAGAGTTACAGCCAATTGAAATTATTATTCGCGATTTTTTCTTAAAATTTCTCTCATCAGTTGTCGTAAAACATGGATAAGGCCACTTTTGAGTTATATATTTCAAAAGTTCTAGTTGAGCTTCAGTACAGAGGTCTGAGCTATAGACAGGCAAAATATTATTATAATAGAAGCATTTTTCACAGAAGGAGAATAGTTTGAAAATTGGTCATTCTTGTCAAATTGTTCATTTTGTCAAAATATTGTACTTAAATAATTTTTTATTGTCCTACTATTCTTAAAACAATTTTATATACATGTAGTCGGATACCTTAAAATAAAAAAATTCAGCTTGAAAAGCCGCGTTGTTTGCCGGATTTTGCGGTATGTACTCTCAAGGGAAAAAAATGTTAAATTTGAGAAATCAAATTACGAAAGGCAAATTATACAAACTAATAAATATAATTCATGTGAATAAAATGAAATAATCGCAATGGATATTATAAGCGCACTTTTTGTAAAACATAAAATTTATTTATAATTTCACTCTTATATTTTAAATTATATGACAGTTTAAATTTATTAAAAAAATGTTTGCTGTTTTTTTAAGAAAAATTCTTCATGCAGAAATCACCAAATATTTTTGATTAAATCAAAACGAGAAAAAAAACTATTTTTACAAGCTATAATACCACTTATACAAATCTATTGATAAAAGACAATAATTTCCTGGTTAAAATTAAGGTCGTTTACAAAATTAAGAAAAAAAAAACTGGATAAAAAAATCCGGCTCAATATTAACGTTTTAAAATTATCCCTAGATTAAAGTTACGAAAAAATTCTGAACACTAGCATGACCCTAAGATGTTGAATTTAGTATTTCTTTAATTTGAAAAGAATTTAATTTATTAGTCAGCAATAACTTCACGATTAAATAAACATACAAGAGTTTGAAAGTTATTCGAAGAAGATAGTCTTTGAATCGGCAAGAATACAAGTAAGAAAAATAGTCATACAACCAAAAGAAAATTAATATATTCCCACATAAATTTAATTATGCAACTTAAAACTCTGACTTTCCTCGCTGTACTAATGAACATAGTTTGCTAACGTCACATGTTTCCTTTTTAAGAAAAGAAGCGGGCAAACTAAATAAAAACATAAACATGTAAATAACACATCCGCATCCAACACACTAAACGACGTCGAATTTTAAATAATTTAATTTAGTAGCTAGTTAAGCTGTACCAGCGAAATGGGAGCCGCTCGTTTCCATTTTGAAGCACATAAAAAAAGACGGATAGGAAAAGCTGGAGAAAAAAATGTACCTTTATATATATGAGTGTAAAACTCATTTACTCATTTCGGTAGGAGGATTTTTAAAAGAAACATTTTTAAGTGCGGTAATTTAACGCGGTCTCTGGGGACGAAACGAAATAATTAGAGGGAAAACGCGGAATATGCAGAAAACAGGGAAAGAACACTCAACTTTGCAAGTCGAAACTATGCACAGCCTGGAAGTAAGAAGCAATAGCATGAATAACTTTGACGTAGATATTTGAAGAGGACTGCACTCGGAAGTATGGTTGGTATTTAGGATGTTTATGATCATATTATGTCACCCCCTTCCCTCCTCAGTTGAGGGAGGTTAGAGGATGGGCAGATCTTGGGATGCTTCGCGAGGCAGAAAGTATTCAGAATGAATTGCGAATTAGTGTGTCGGTGCATTTCGTTTGTTTTCTCTGTAAGAATGAGCGCACGGTTTTGTTGTGAGTACAAATTGCGGAATTATTCTTTTTTTTCTGTTTTGATAAGCTTCTTAAAGAGGCTCAGTGTAATGATAATGAGAAATAAAGTTAAGGAATTGTCGTCCGTTTATCATTCTCTCGCTAAAAGAGATATCTCCCCCTTGCGTATTTAATACGAGGAATCGAACTAGAAAATGAAATTATGGAGGAAAATGTTTCTCTGTAAACAGAGTTTGCCGAAATGAGATGATATATTAAGTTCAGAAAATTACCTCCAATTTTCAGTAGAGCGCAAAGAGCATTGACAGAAAAATGTTTTGGCGTTAAGATTATGTAATTGTTTTTAAGGTATCCGACTACTTACGAAAACTTTTTTTAAAAAAATGGAGATATGGAGATTTTTTGTGGTTTTTAGATTTATTTAGTACAATTTAACATAAAATGGCTAAAATTAAGGAGAAAAAATTAATTATTACTACTAAAATGGAAAAAAATGGGTAAAAATTGACAAAAAATTACATAAACGGTGCCCGCTCTATACAAAAAATAAATGAACAAATTTTAATTTTTTTTTGTATGACTCTGCTATTCCTTTTTGAAATTACCTTCAGGATAAGTGATATTTTAATTTATACAAAAACTAGAGCGCTTTATCTTAGTTTTTAATAAATTGCTTAAAAAACAGTGATTGTATTCATATAAGGGGCTGTAAATTTTGTAATAAAACATTTATTGATAAATCTGAAGGTTTATATATATAAACACTTCTACTGTTATACTCAAAACATTTCAGTAAATTAGTTTATAAACTTTTTGAGCAATCTCTGTCCCCGTTTGAGCTTTTTGAAAAAAACACATTTTAAAGTTTTACATCTTATGTAAAGTTATGTGGCATCTGCTTTTACTAAACCACTTCTAGGTTTTGTGTTTCAGTGAGCAGAAAATAAAAAAAAAAACTCTATAAAATAAAATCATAATGCTTTTAATTCTTTTTTTTTAAAAAAAAATCATGATTTTAGAGTAGTAGGTTACCTTAAATTATTCTGTGTATGAATTTGAAGTAGTTAAAGCTATAAATGCATTTATCCTACTATTGTTTGAGTAATCTTTGAAAAGTATGAAAAAACGGTTATTTTTCTGAAATTTTAAAAATTTACTTTTTCGACATGTATTATTTGTTTTTTTTAAAAGGAAAATCCTTTATAACTATTTAACTTATAATCTCAATAAGGAAAATATAAACATATGCTCATATAAACATAGAATTATAAATATTTATACTCGTAAGTGCTAAAATTGGTATTGAAAAATACTGGTGAATAAAAAATAACTGAATTTTAAAAATTTCTTCAAACTTTTATTATATTTATGTATATTACGAAGCGTTAATTTTAAAAACTTTATATCCAATTTGGCTGTGGTTTTTATTCTTAATTAATCCAATATACATTTGTGTAACCTAAATGAAAATATTTTAATTGGACAAAACTTACACAAATCGCATACAATTTTTTGAACTATATTCGAAAAGTTTCACTCTTATTTTTTAAAAAAATGAACGTTAATACATGAAAAAACTTAGGCGATGTGTATACGATAAAACACATAAATAAAAAATAGGCCTAATACCATCACCTAGCTAGTGAGATAGCAACATATCTCGAAACGCCTATGAATCTCACGTTCTTGGCTAACTCTCAGATGCATATACGTACTGGTTATTGCTGAGGGAGTGTTGAGGGGTCTTTGCATCGTCCCCTAACTCAATTACTTTGCTGACTAAGGGATCGATCCTAGCATGAGAACCTGCGAAGAAGAGATCTTCAACTATTGACGATGTGAAGAGAAGGTTAACTCTGTTGGTGCTGAATCCCCACTTTATCCTCCAGAAATGGCGAGGTGACTCCGGATTCGACTAAGGATGAATTTTTTTTCTTTCTATTCCCCTTCTCTTTGTTTCCTTCTTTCATCATCTTATGATGTACCACTGGGATTTGAAGGAAAACAGATCTGTTTTGCCTTTGTGACTCGTCATCTAGGCCTTTTTTACAAGGCATGTCCCAGAAGCTGTAAATTGAATTAGAGCGTGTTGAATTGTGCAGAATTGTTGCTGCTACGAAAATCCGGAAAAAGAGAGAAATAAAACTCCGCCATCTGCAGTGTAACCTGATTTGATTTCCATACAAGTTATCTGTTCTTTCGTGTTTGTTTAAATAACAGTATATAAGAGTGTTGACTTGGGATGTGAGAAAGATTTTTTTGTTGAACTTGGAATTTATCCTGTTTGGGATTATTATTGTTTAACTACTAAGTCGTAATATTTTATAGCTAATAATGGGAGTAAATTTTCCCTTATACGAAACTGTATCAAATGGAATCAGTTTATTTTTGAATATTAAATGAAATTGAAATAGACTAGAAAGGTTTAAAATTAACAAAATCATATTTATATTATTTCATGCTATTACAATATTAATATTTGAAGCTGTTGACATAATGCAAAATAAATATTATTCTGTGATGCTATCAAAGAAAAGAAATGTAAATGCAAGGGCTATGTTAAAGTGCTTTAAGCTCTTAAATACAAATAAACCCTTATTAGACTAACTGCTACACATTAAATTTTCTATTTTACTGGTTCTTACTTTTAAACATGAGGGTTACTTATTAAACATAGATTATAATTATATTTATAATTGAATTTATCAACTAATGTATTCAGGGAAGTCATGTAAAACTTCATTTATTTTGAATTTTAGGTCTTTCCATCTCATCAACATTGTAACTCTAAAAATAATTATATATTGAAAAAAACGGAGCTGTTTTCTTATTTTTTTCAAAGGTATGATGTTAAAACTATAATTTTAAACTATTATCTGGCATACAGTGTATTTCAAAAATATGTCGCAAAATTGTAATAGCAATTAGAATAAACCAAAATAATCTGATTAAGTGTATACATCTGGGTACGAAAATGTCGTGCAATAGTGCATGTTTGTAAAAAAGTGTGAACAAAAACTAAAGGAAAAAATCACATCTTAAATTAACACTTAACTGCCGATTAAAAGTTACGCGTTTCAGGGTTTTTCTTAAAACGGGTGTATGCAGTGTGTTGCAGGGAACAGAAATCGCATTAACAAGCACATTTGTCTATGAAATAAGTAATTCCTTCTCAAAAAGTGTGTCAAGGATGTTTTATTAAATTCCAAAACTTTCGGAATAGTTATATGGCAAGTTAGTTAGTGGCGCAAAAGAAAAAAAACCGTATTTCGGAAAGACATATATATAAATCAAAAACATTTAACGCACCAGTTGAGAGAGACGTATATATACGCCAGTGGCAGTTAAGAGATTGAAAGAAAATGAACATTTTAATTACCAAACCTTATTCAATAGATACTTGAAAGAACGATCACCAACAATCACGAAAGATTGACAGTGGCATTGCATTGATTAGGGTACTTTAGCAAAATGTCATGCATGTCATGTATATTTTCCAGAAACTCAATATTTGACCACTAGATTTTCATTGAAGCCGATGGGAGTTTAGAAAAAAAATTTTTTGATATGACTCCAGATGACACGATAACAGGAGCAAAGAGCAATTCAATTTTACTAGCTTACCAAAATCATAATGAAGGAATTGTTCTAACATAAAAAATGGTCTACTTTTATTTATTTTTCTTCTGTAACAAAATTCAAATTATTTAAATGTATACATCATATCCATAAAACATTAACTAAAATACCTAGGTAATCACAGTGTATATAGTAAGAAAATTTCGCTCTTACACTTATTCATTGGAAACTTTGTTAAATTTTAAGTATTCACACAAACGGAAACTTATGTTTCATCTACCTACATAATCATATACATTATTGAATTTTACGGAGTATCGAAATTTTTTTTTCAGAATTTCTATATCTACTTATGCGAAATGGATGTTCTTTGGTACATAAATGGAGTGAAAAAGGAAATAAAGTAAATCTTTTTTTTTATGTTAAGTATTGCCATAAAAGAGATGAAATTTAAGTGTTTTAGTTTTTAATGCAAAAACAAGTATTTTAAAACTGTTTAATATTTATTGAGATGAAAGAACTCAAACAAATACAAGAACAAAAACACATGTTTATTTAACCAGTTCTTTAGTTGCAACTTTTTTAACAAAAATATATTGATAAACCGAAAGACGGAAATATCTTGGATCGGGCTTATTGGATGATGTGGGGAGAAAGAGCTCCGGTTATAAATATGTTGCAATGCACATTTCTTATTTACTACTAAGTATTAATTTATTAATAACCATCGTTTTTTTCATTATTTATAATATAGAAATACATTTTTTTTAGTCTTAATCATCAAACTGAAATTAAATACATTTTTTTTCTATTGTATAGAAAATTTAACCACTTTGGACGTAATTAATTTTTAAAATTATTTTGTTAATTATTTTTCTTCTAATTTCCAAACTATAGTACATCTTTTTCGCATAGGTATATTCTAATTAATAATAGAATCGTTCTTCATATTACCATAATCCATCGTTTTAAACATGGTAGTGGTAGCCTAGTGGTTAAGGTTACATAACTGTGGCTAGCATGTCATGAGTTCGTGCCTAGTACCTCTGAAGATTTCCCGTTTAGAAGGGCTGACACACGTTAAATCTGTTCAGGGTCGAACGTCCTCCCGTTTGTGTGGTGGGTGAGTCAGGGGAAGAGGCTTCCAGCTCAGGTGTCGTCTTCGGCGCTTGGCAAAGGTTTAAAATTTGGGATCCATTGCCAATAGTCCTCGTAGGGTTTTATAGTGCGGGGTTAATATAACTTTCATTCCAACCTATTGAGCATTATTTTTTTTTCTCGTAGCAGAAACAAAAATGTAGCTTTATATTTAATTTATTTTTTTTTATTTAATGCAAGCTTGTATTTCTTAATACAAATCCACAAATTGGACACATTTCAATTATCATTGCAAAAAAAATGAAACTGAGAACTCATTACCTTAGAATATCTACACCAATATAAATATCTCGAGAAAGGATAAATGAAATCAGAAGATTCTGAAACATCCATGTGTTAAGATGGGGATAAACGAAATGGTTTGGGCGACGTCCAAACAAAACGGAATATTTTAGCAAAAACGAAAACCTTACACGATAATAGCACGCCACGTTTTCTGCGCATTTCACAACCATGACATCTTTCTACCAAACGGACACACCCTTTTTGCTGGGTGCACCGAAACACGAGAAACAAAATTTCGCCTCGAAGCTTTACGAAATTAAACAGAAATTACAGCGCGGAGGAAATTGATGTAATTACCCATCTAACACCACAAACTAAATGACGGGGTACAAGAGGAAACACCTGAATACACAGATGATGAATGTTATTGGAAATCTATAATGGAGTCTCAGAATGGCTAAGTCAGAGATATAAACTTTATTTTAAGAGGATTTATTAATACGCATTGTTCCGAAGAGTTTTCTGAAGCTGCATGTACTTAATGTTAAGTTTACAGTTGTTTAAAAATATACATATATTCTTATGCAAGAAATATAATCAGAAAATAGTATCTTCAGCTAGCAGATGTTTATATAAGTATGCATTCATGCAAGTAATTTGTGTTACAAAATAAGAAAGGAGTTTCGAATTATTTATTTATTTGATTTAATTTTACGCGTTCATGAGGGTTACAATATATAAACGAATGCGTGTAAAGCATGTATAATTTTAGTATCTTTTGTGTATGTACATTTTTTAAAGATCTAATTTATTATTAATAATAAATGTTTCTTTTCGGTTGTTGATATACATTTACCCTTATAATTTAAAAGTAAAAATAATTGTTATGACACTCATTTAACCGTAGCATTTTTCAGATTTTATACATGTATGTCAGTTGTATCATTATATTATACACTCTATAACAAAAAATCGTCTCACCAAGAAGGAGTTGCCCGATTGTTATAAAATTTCGTATGCGACGACATTTGTACCGAACATGCAAATGATTAAAATTTGGTATTCAACGAAAATGAATAGCGGGAGCTACAGCGCATCAGAACTGCGCACTAAGTAGGTGTCTATAAGAAACGATTATCAATATGAATATCAAAATTTCAGTTGCATTGCAATTTAGGAAACCTTCCAACGACTAAAAAAAAATATTGGTGCAAAATTCGAGCTCAAAACGAGAAACTGTCTGAGTTTGGAAGGGGCCATATCCTTGGATTGAAATAGGCAGGTTAGGAAAATCGGAGAATCGCTCGTCATATGAATCGAAGTGATGCGGTCATTAGAAGATGCTGACAAGAATGGGTGGACAGTAGTATATTTCAGCGCCATGGTGGTAACGATTGACCTAGGGCCACAGCAGATAGGGAGGTAAGATTGTCAGATCAACTGTAACAGCGTCTGATTCATCGTTATCAACCATGTGACCCACATGTGAGTGTCCACCATGACCACTCAAGACCTCTGATAGAGCGAAATTTACACTCATACCAACCGCTACACCACCTGCCACTTACGCCTGCATAATGTCGAGCCATATTATGGTAGTGTTTGGCTCGATCAGGTTGAAATCATGCTGCCTGGGGACGTATAGTGTTCGGAATCTCGCTTTCAACTGTGCCATGACGATCATTGAAGACGTGTCTGGAGTCACCCAGGGCAGCTTGCCGATCCTGCTTTCACTATTGCACGCCACACAAGTATTCAACCAGGAGTTATTGTCTTGGGTGACATTTATTTTAACAGACAGACCATTTTGTTGATCGTTAGAGGCACACTTACAGCCCAACGATGCATCGACGACATTTTGAGAACTGTTTTGCTACCGTTCCTTTAGCAGTACCTTGGCCTTATTTTCGAGAAGATAAGGCCAGATCACGTGTTGCTATAAAGTGTCTTACAGCTTGTCAAACACTCCCTTGGCCGGCCAGATTGCCAGATCTCTCTTCAATAGAGCATGTCTTGGATATGATGAAGAGGCGACTGCATCTACTATGAAATGTTAATGACCTTTCCTAATGATTGAAGCATAATGGCAAGAATTGCCGCCGGAGACGATCAATCTGCTTTATTACTCTATACCACGTCGTGTGGAGGCTTGCATCCAGGTTAGAGATGTGTCAACACCTTATTGAGCTCATTAATTTGTAACTATGCAACTCTGGAATAAATAATTCAATTTTTCTGAAATTTTAATCATTTTCTATTCCGTACATAATCGTTCTACCCACCATTTTTTGTCCTTATCGGACAACTCGTTCTTGGTGCGTCGTTTTTTTTATAGTAGTACTAAACATCTTTGAATGAGTGAGTGAGAGTGAGAGGTTTTTATTTACGTCGCACTCTAAAGCTACACAAGGGTTATATGTGACTGACCTTGTAATTTTGAACTTTAAGCAAGTGACGTGGACTACACCTAAGTTGGCACCCTCTATGAGTTATTACAATATGTCAACGGGAAAACTCTGAGCCTCGACGGATACAATATGCCCTTTTATATGGGTGTCTTAAGTGGCGCTAATGTTCGAGATCTTGACATGCCAGCCACGAGTTCGTGACTATAACCACTATGCCACCGAGGTCAAAATATCTCTGAAATGTGTGTGTAAAAATGAATCATTTTGTGTTTTGAAGAAAATTATTCAGAAATGTCTTCAATAAAAAAAATTGAGAAATTATGAAAAAGTTATTTTTTTAGAAAAAATATGTCAGAGGTAATATAAATATAATTAATTTTTTTCAGTAATTAAGATCAAAATTGTAGTATTTTTATTTTGAAATATACTACAGATTTACAAAAGTATTAGAAATGCAATGATGCTTCAAAAATATATATTTTCTTTTCTTCCTAATGAATGCAATAAAAACATATGATTAAAAGTTTCTTAACACGAAAAGATATAAATAACGTAAGAAAATCCCAATAGAATAATTTTCTTGATTAATTGTCGGTTTTAATGATTCTAAACTTTTTTTCACATGAACTGGATTTCTTTTTTTTATTTTCCGTGTAAACTTAACATGAGAACCTTCATCAATTTACACATAAATGTTAATTGCATTGCCGATTTGATATAAAAATTAATGCAATACTTTTTCTTGTAATTCATCATCTTATTTCATTCTCAGTTTCCAAAATATCACCATACCCTTTAAGTTTAGGCATTTTACAATAAATGTATCATGTTTTAATATGAAACAGCTGCACCAAATACGTTAAACATCTCTAAACCATAATGCAGCAAACTGAAGGATGAATGACATTATAACAAAATTTATTGAAAAAAAACTTAAAATGAAAAGAACGCAACCCTATTCGACTTGCAGTAATCGAAACAATCTGTACATTGTTGAGCAAAAATGAAAGGTAAATATTACCAAGACACTTTTCGCCTTGAAAGTAAATAGCTTAAAATGCGCTCTAAGTGTACATCAGTTCATGCTGTTTTCCACTTTGACAAAGTATTTTAGTAAAACAGTACTTGGAAAATGGGGGGTCAATCATTTGTCATTCATCAATCACATGTGATTGATGCATGAGAGGTTACGTAAATGGGTGGGGCAAAGCAGGATTACAACATGGTGGGCAATAAAGAATTGTTAAAATTTATGTACCACGTGTGGTCCTTCATTGTGCTGTTTTAATTTTATTAAAGACCAAGGACGACAACAAACTTTGAAATTTTAGAGACGATGTGTGGCCTTTTGTGCCAGTAGGGTATATAAAAAGGGGAAGTGCGACCAAACCATAGCACAAAGCAAAGGACTACAATGATGATATATAATAGGGAAAACTAACAAATTTTCTCAAATTGCTGTCACCAAATTTTAACAATCCCATCATGGTACTGTAACCTAAATTGTAACCATAATATTATAACAAAAGTTTGGTCAGTAGTGTGTGTACATCCAGTGAATTCGCTCACTAATACAGCTCCAAATGCATTTTGGTGTACAACCAAATTTAACAGATTGATTATAATTTTTTTTATTAGCATCATATTTTTTAAAAAAAATGCGAGAGTTATTGGTGATGAACCTCATAATTTCATATCTCCGTCAAGTTAGTAGGAATCCAAGTACTACAATCTTCCACACCACGTTAAAGTTAAGATTTTGAGTCATGATACATTTAACTTGCATCAATTCACTAAAAACGTAATCTTTAGTGACACCATGACTCATTCTTATGACTCGCTGGTCACGAGCTCGTGACCATGACCTCATTTGAGGTTACATAATAGTAGACATTCTGTGTCCATTGTTTGTTCTATTTCTGGTGTCATATTTTGGATGAATAGAAGTACATATTTTACATCCAACTTATTATCTTATTATGCATTCTTGCTGCACTTATTTAGTAATATAATGAATAAACAAATTTCAAAACAATTATTGATAATACCTTTATGATTAGAATATTTCTTCGTTTAATTTAAATTAACATATCTGGCCTGAAAGTTTATTGCCATTTCGGATTTCATTCACAGTATTGTGATATTTATTGAAAGGAATAAATGAAATATTCACAAAAGATTATACATTAATGTAAATTTGCTTTCATAATCAAAAAAGAAACCTTTTTTTGCAAATATTTAATTTATCAAATGGCATGTGTGATTTTGTTTTTGAAGTTTGGAGAATTCCGAACAAAAGTGTAATACGTAATAAAAAAAAAGTTCAGTACAAAAATTAAGTCTGGATTTTGACGTTTGAGATTTTTACTTTAAGTAAATCAAAATGTACAACACTGTAACATTCAATGGTACAAGTTTGTACTACATTTTCTACAAGATAACAAATATAAAAGATCACTTCCCAAGAATCAAGTAGAATTTCCAAATTGGTGTGAGAAAGAAGATTGTTTTGAAAACTGTTTTTTTTTCATCAAAAACTATATTTTTAAAGTTGCCTTCCAAGTTGTCTATTGAGCTAACTGTTTATTAAGAAAATGGCTTTTTAAGGAAAAAATATATGACAACATAATTCAAAAACCAATTTCACCAAAGAACTAAATTAGACATTTTTGTAACCATTGCACACTTTTATTTGTTATAACTGTAATTCTAAATGAAATATATCCCCGGAGATATATAGAATTTTATATCACGTATTTCAATGATTTAAGTAAATAATTGAATTTACATGCCAATAAAAATAAGGATGAAATTACAGAACAACTGCCGTTTGCAGTGTTGTCATTCTGCACACGTCTTAGAATGAACAGGTTCTTAATGTAATGCAAATGAATGTCCTCCTGGCATACTTCTATTTGTTGCCTTAATTCAGACAACTTCTTTGTAGAACGTGCACTACAAATGAATCATCATCTGATATATAAGCCTTGATATAATGCGCAACATATTTAAGAGAGCGTGTAATGCCTGGAAGATGAGAAACCTATGATGCACTGAAGAAAGTTAGGCATTGAAACATGAGCAATACTAGTGAACTTTACAGCTTCTCCGATGACGCATCCGTTGTTTATGGGATCAGGTGGTACATATATATATATATATATATATATATATATATATATAATATCATTTTTTATTTCAGTTATTCTCAATTAATCTGTATATCAGTTTGTATATCAATACAACTCCGATCATAAAGTGATTCTTCCACCCTAGTTGACGTTGGATGAGATATTTTAGGAGAAGACATTTGCCAGTGGTTTTGGTGGTTCATTCTCAAAAAAGTCCTGTACTTTTAGAATCTTTACACGTAGCCCATGGTTCAAAAGATTTCCAAGAAACCAGGGATGATCACTATGAGAAGATTTGAAAGTGAAAATGGGTCACATATAATCTAGGATATAGAGACATGACCACGTACCAAATGTATTGGAAAACTTGGGACACTACTTGTCCATCGTTTCCACTGAAATCTTCATAGTAGAGATTTTATTAAAATATATTTCCATGATATTGAACAATAAGATCACTTTCATCTTTAGTAACTCATATTCACATTAGCAGAGTGAATATTTGTAAAAAAACTTTATTCCATTTTTTTTAATAAAGATTCTTAAAACATTTTTCGTTAGTAATTAATACGCAATTCCTTAACTATACACACTTAAATGTGGGTAGGTTAGTATTATTTAGCAAATATTATGCATGCATACACACTCTAATTACATAAAACTGAAATGTCTTTAGATCTTCTAAAAAATAATTTCATTAAAAATAAAGAACTATTTTAAATTTAAATTAAACTCTTCTGGTTTAATAAGCATAAGATTTGAAAGCCTTTTTTTCTAATTTATGTGTGAAAATTTACTAAGTTTCAATGTCTCCATTATGTACTTTAAAATGAAAAACGAAAAAGTATTATTTTTTTTTAAATCAGTATACTAAATATTTTCACATTAAAAGCGTGGAGGCCTTAAGCAAGTATATAATTTATCTCAGTATCAATGTCATATTCAAATGTTCCAAATTGAAAACAAAATTCTCTGACAATCTCAAAGAGTTTAGGTAAGTCGTTATATTTCCGGAAAAAAGTTCTCAGAAAACTCTATTAAGTGCATGGTTTATTGTTACTCTCTTTGTACTTCAAAGTCATTAGAATGATCACGACTTGATATATATTATAAACTAACCAAAACGTCCAGTATCGTTTATATACTAAATATTAAATCTTAACATCATATAAATTCAGAATGATTCAAATATATTGCATTAAAATAAATGAATAATTTACGAATATTTAAAGTAATTACAAGTATGAGTTTCAATATTTTCCTCCCCCAAAATGTTTACACTCAAACATATATGGATACTAAGTTTAGAAATAATCTATACATAGGGTGCATTAATCATTTAAAATCAAATTATGGCAATGTAAGCTATAGAAAGTTATAAATATGTTGCATTATTCACTTTTTTCATACATATATTCCATACATCACTTTATTTAGTTTTAACATCTGTTTAAGAGTTTTTAAAACACCCCATCTTCCCTCAATCAATCTTCATACTTCATGTTTTAAAAGAGTGTGATTAATAACAATTTATCAGTCAATTGGCTGCTGTAAATTACAGAATTATGAGATAGAGAGAGCAAGATACCTTATCATAAACAGATTATTTAAGCGCAAGTTATTTACCATAACCAGCAGATTGACCAAAACAATCACACAAACAGTTTTTAAAATATAACATTATTATTGAATGCATTGTAATATTAAAGTAATAACAGCACTCTTTAATACTTCATATGATTGTAATATTTTTATTTTACATATGTTTGTCCCAATTTAGAAAGGTTTGTCAGGAAAATTAGTTGCAATTAAAATACAAATACTATTACTAATTTTGGTTAAGATATTTTCTCAGGATTAACATAAATTAAACATAAAATTGAAAGTAAACAATTAATCAACGTTGATAAAGTAAACCTTTTCGAACGCTTTATAGAGTGATTCTTCATTAATTTTCCAGTGACAGGATTAAAATTTTTCAAAATGGTGATTTTATCTTTGCCTTATATGCCACCATTCAAAGTCAGAAAGGCGAGCTTATACAATATTTTATCTCCAGTCCCTATGAATCCAAGATTAAAAGTCAATATATCTTAGCTAACTATAATGCATAAGCAGTTTAATTCATTTAATATTCTAATGGAAGATTTTCAATAGCTTCTAGATTATTGATTAGCGCTATTATTCTTCTCTGTGTTTGAAAACAGTTCGTTGCAAAGAAGCATTGTTCCTGTATATTCAGAACAAGTAATTTTCATCATATTCTATATCGACCCAGGAAAACTTCTTACAATAATTAATACCATTGATGATTAAAATTCTATTATTTTGCTTAAAGTCCAGTCCGTACAAACCAATATTTCCTTAAAAAGTTACAAATCTTTACTGCCCCCTTCCACTTTTGTCCTCTTCATTTAAACTGGTTCAAAACTACAAGCCAATAGTCCTCGTATTGCTTAAGGGTGCAAATTTAAGAAACACTCACTTCCCTCATATTCCCGACAGCTTCAAGAAAATTATATATTTATTTATCTTATATACGAACAAATGATCAATTCTATGATCATTATGATATCTGCAAAACTTGTGTGTTGTTTTTAATCATAGGCAAGAAAATGATCAGTTCTGGTTTTGTGGGATATGGAGCAACAAAGGCAAAAGAACAAGTTAATAAACTACTTTAAAACAGTGATGATCTTAAAATATCATTCGATGATAAAAAAATATATGAAAATTCTAATTTTTGTTTTTATTATATACCTACTTAACTATTCAATTATCCAATACACCTTTATTAATAGTTTAATAATAATTTAAACCCAGGATTTTGCTTTTGTACATAATCGCAATTCTAAATTAAAGTATCTTAAAAAATGAGCAATTGAAACTATCCTTTTATTTAATCCAGGAAAGATATTTACAACAAAAATTGAAACGATAATTGGGGTCATCGATGATAAGAATCCTACTATTTCATTTAAAATCGATTCAGAACAATTAATTTCCCCCTTGTACGCCACAGATAAGTTACCCCCCCCCCTCCACAACATTCTGAAAGGTACTTCATTCATCCCCCGACGTGACACGAGTGAAGCTTCTTAAAAATTTTATAGGGGGCTCCTGCATCTCTCTACCATTACCTTTCACACTTAGAAGGTGAGGAATACTGAGTACCCGTCGAGTGGGAGGGTCTCTTCAGGGTTTTCCTTAATTAAATTCCACGCTAAATGAACCTTGTAACGGTTTCAGCTTCAAAGGTCGTAATTCAAGACGAGCTTTTAATACCTCGGATTCCGACAGGATGAGTTAAGGGACTAGAAGGGGGTATGGTGTAGAGAGTAGATGCTCTTTTTGTGATAGGGATCGTTTGAGATTTAATCTTCGACCATTAGTGGAACTATTGTCGTGGCAATTGGCCTCTGGATGTTGCTAGAGCATCATTTCTCTTCAGGTTGCCTCTTTTATCGTTAGCATGGAGCATCCTTGAACAACAAGTAGATTTTTCTGCAAGGGGTAAGAGCCACTCAAGAATAATCAATGTTGTCAGCAAGAGGATCAGAGAGTGTTAGGATTACACTTAAGTGGTGGTAAAATGCATTTAGTGACGGTATTTAGAGTTAGATTTCCAGTGTAATTTCAAGGACTATTTATATGATAAAGATAACAAACGAAATAAAATGAAAATACGACAATATAAATAGTTGTTTATTTTTCACTTTAATACAATTTAAAAATTAAATAACCAAGATAAATATATCGTGATATTAAGAAAAATAAACAATTTTTGATTTTATTTTATTAAAGGATAAAATTAATACACAAGCGCTTGAAAACTACAAATAAAAAAAATCAATGTCCATGAAACGAAATTTAATACATTGAGAACTATAAGTTCATATTTAAATTAAATACATTCTTATACTAAATGAAATCTAATTAATAAGAAATACTTTGAGAACACTAATTTTAATTATATTCAGTAGTAAGTATTGCAATAAGTCGCAAAAAATAATAAGTATTAAACAATACATAAGTAATGATAACTTGCCATTATCTCTAAAAAATGTTGCACACAGTTGGAAAAATAATAACTATGAATGTGAGATAAATCCTTAATGTATGATTAGCTATAGTTGATAAAATTATGATATGCTAGTAATCAAACAAGGAATGATTCTATATTTACTAATCTAAAGATAATGCGTCAAAATATTGCAAGGTGGTGTAAAGCAACATAAAATAAATAAATAATAATTATTATTGAAATATATTAGAAAGTAAATTTGTACATTTTTTGCATATTTCTGGAAAAAAATAGTTCTTTTATAGTAAATAGTTACGCTTAGAAATAGATGCCTTACTTTATGATTTTAAAAAAAATAGATTTTTAAATTGATTATATTTATTAAAAGGAAATCAATATCCCCTGAAACTCTTAATACAGATATTACACAGTACCGTAAAAGTTAATTATTTATCATATGAAATATTCTTAAAGATATTTATACTGTCACGATGCATTGGACCATAACAAAGACATGTATTCCGCTTCTTATAATTAAAAGACTCTTCAAATTTTCAAGTTAATAATTGTTACCTGCAAAGTATGAAATGCCGGCATTCTATAGAATGCCTAGACATTGTATATAATGCCTGACACCTTTAGGCAAAGTATGAAATAGGATAATTATTACATACTTTGCCTAAGCATTGTTTAGAATGCCCAAAGCTATTTAGGCAAAGTATGAAAAAAGGTAAACATAAGGCTTTTTTTCAATGACACACATTGCTAAACATACAAATGTTATTCTGAAGAAATAATGAGAGTGTCATTTAAAAATTATACATAAAATCAAAAAGAAATTTGTACCAAACAAAATTTATATCTTTCTTATTAAGGAAAACAAAATTTTTATATAAGAAATTAAAATTAGCTTACTTGTTGCAACATGGTAGGCTTGAATATGGCATTTTAAATTAAACTTCATTATATACATTTTTCGCACAAAATTCTTATTCTTATAAAATTAAGAGCGTAGTTTAAAATACCATAATTTTTTTTTATTACGAACTTTAATATATACTCATTTCAGTAAATTAAAATAAAATGAGAAGTGTATACATATTGCCTCAACACATATAACAATAAAGTAATTAAATTTGAAATAATCATTTTAAATTATAATTCCCCGCTACTTGTATTTAGCTAATTGTAAAACTGTTTAAAATCCGAAAGCATTGACTACTACTTTTTACCCTACCTGTCACAACTGCACCAGCTAAAAGGTTTTCTGAGCTAAAAGTTATTAAAAATCATCTTATAGTTTTCATATGCCAAAGTCGGTTTTTGGACTTAACAATACTGTCAACAGAAATAAACTTGAAAAACTAAAATCATCTGCAATGAATATTATTATAATCTAATTTGCCGGAAAAAAATCCAGAAAAGCACCTATTAAACAACTGACAACAAGCTAGTTTTCAAGCAATAAAATTTTTCAATACATATGTTCTTGTATACCTATTTTGACATTTTGGAATAAGTTTTATCAATGAGGTCATTTTTATTTATTTTCAAAAAAGGACCTCCAACGAAATTTAGATACAGGGCTTACTCAGGGCTGGTTATGCCAATGTGCAGCACAGGACAAAAATCAATTTTTTGTTGAACAAATTTAAGTAAAATTAAGTATTTTGATATTTTACCGAATAAATCACAAAACGCAACGGGCAAATTCAGAGCCTTAGGCTCAGGTTAAACGTCTCGTGTCGAAAGGAATCGGAAAGAATCGTCGAAAGGAATCAGAGATGTATTTCATACTCATTAAGCATTCTACAGAATGCCCAGGCAATGTGTAAAAAATGAATTATTTCATACATTGCCGGTAACACACACACACACACACACACACACACACATATATATATATATATATATATATATATATATATATATATATATATATAATACGGCGCTGCCAAATTTTACAGTAAAATTCAGAGGTGTGAAAGTAGGCAGTATGAGGTTGCAAACCACGTTTAGTTGGAGTAATTCGCAAAACCAATTATAGAGGTTGTGATGTCGAGTGAAATGAAAAGGATCAGTAAAAAAGTAAGAAATACATTTATTAGACGTAAAGAATGTTTACATCACAGCTCGACATTTGAAATGCAAAGACAAATGGTCGTCACAAGAGCTATCCCAAGTTGTGACGCTGACGAACGAAGGATTGTCGCAAGCCTTCAAACAAATCTGGTGTGCTAGTAATGTCGGCTAAACTGATGACGATCCTTGAAATTAGATCCTGCAATGCAGCAACCAGCGTCTCATACACGAGAGATTTTATGTCACCCCAGGTGAAGAAATCCAAGAGAATGAGGACTAGGGAACTTGGAGAAAATAAAACAGATAACCCATGTCCAATCCACCTCCAGGGATATGTAGCATAGAGGTGGTTATGCACCGGAGTTGAAAAATGTGTTGTTGCACCATCGTGCGTGAACCATACTGTCTAGTGCACAGTGGCCGCTACTCCCTGTGGAAAATCCGGGAAAAGTGAGAAAGCAGTTTGGTTGCAGGTTTCTTTAACTCTATCATGGCACCCCAACTAGTATCACGATTTTCTCCGACTAAACGTGGTTTCTAATCGATTTTTTAAGTTTGTAATCCCCGTACTATCTACTATAGCCCCTCTGAATTTGCTGGTCGAATTTGATATATATATATAAAAACAAAAATTAATTATTTCAAAATTTAATTTAATTTTCTTCAGACATCAAAATCAATGAAATTATCATCTGATACGCAAAAATAGACATAAATATAAAAATAAAATGCTTTAAAGTATAAGTATTTTAATAAAAGCCAACGGATGTATTGATTCTTGAAGCATAAATATCAAATTTCTATATTTTTGTACTTTTATTCTAGATTACCTCTGTAAAAATTAGTTAATGAAATAATTCCTGCAATTCGTACGTTTCGCTAACCTAAAATTTTGTAAAAACAATTGTCTTCTATCCAATCTTAAAAAATCTTCCTAATTCAAAAGGGATTTTAAAAAAATATAACTCTAAGGAAAAGGTAGGTTCTATAAAGGGAAATCTGGTAAATCTTAGGTTAATTTTTTTCTACTGTTATTGTATACGAATTATTAAAGTTCATGGACATTCGCAATATGATATATTGTGTAATCATTAATAGTTTTTGTATATGTTATGTTCAATATGTTTCGTATACTAATCTGCATAATCAAAAGTTAGATCATTTGCTAAAATTTTAATTTTTCTAGAGAATTGCATTTGGTATCTCTGAATTTCCTAACAGAGATGTGAAATTCGTTTATAATTATGTAAATATAATTTACACAAAATTACCTAAGAAATCCCAAAGGAGATTTTGTCAAATACTATTAAATTCAATTTTTAGCACAATAATTATATTGAAATTGAGGTACATTACTCAGATTCATTTATAAGCAAAAAACTAAAACTTTTTATGAAAAAGGTAGTACACAATGCTGATTGAATAATACTTGTCGAATACGAATTTTAAGTAATATATCATTTTTTCCGTACATTTGCAGTTATTCGCATGGAATTTATAAGGCTTACTTAGAAACGATACTTAAAATGCACCATCAATTTACTCTATAAAGATTACGATATAAGGTTTCAGAGTCTTTGATTTCCAAATTATGAGATTTCCCTTTAGCATAAATTTTTATTCCGGTAACTAGCTAGGAATTAAATTTGAATATCATAATTATCTGTTCAAAATTCTTAAGGGATTTCGGGGTTCATTGCCATCCATGGATAAAATTCAGACTGAAAGTCACTGTTTATCATTATATTTCATTCACAAGTCAGTCACATATTTTTTCATTTATCCTAAATAAACGATTGAATTAAACAATTAAGAAAAAAAAAGAATAAAAATAAGTAGTAAGTCAGTTTTTTGACATTTCACAAGAGGAAAAAGAAATCGTATATAACAATGCATTATTAAAAAAAATTCTTTAATTTTACTTTAATGGATTTATATTAACTGGAAACTATAGAGTTAATTCATCTTTCGATTTATTTTTTAGTGTAATTATTAACTTAATGAAACTTAGCTTCATTAAAATGTAAGTTAGTTAACTTAGTGATTATTTTGTGATACCCCCCCCTGGGGTGATTATCTCTTTGGGTATCAGCGTGAGCTAGTGGTGTAGGATTAACGGAAGAACTAGAATCTTACATAATCTTAATATAGCTTTATTTCAAATTAAAGCTTTAACAAATTAGATTATAGTAATTTATGTGAGGGAATCTACGATGGCGAAACACACAACAGACAATATATATACAATACTGAAATCCGGACCACTATCAATTACTGACTCGCATAAACTCAAATCCAATAATATCGCCGATAGTAATATTAAATAATCACTCCTACCTTGCTAAAGTTTGAAGTAACGGTTATAACACATAAATGAAGCCGTAGAATGACTCGAGTGCAATGGAATGCACCTTGATATGATAGATCTATTCACGTATAAATCCTACTATTCGCCACGTAACTTTATCTACAACTTCTTCACTCTTGAACCACGAACTGTTTACGTTCCTCTAATTGCCATCCCGCTTACTCTAACTTCTGATACTTAAAAGCTTCCTAATTTGCATCTTTCTTTCACACTTCACTTCTTGAATTTGGTTAGAAAAGAATTGCCTTTAATTCTGCCCCAAAGAACCCAAAGGACATGTTAAAGAAAAGACGCGTGAGCCCGTCACAATTTTTTCCTCTGATATCCTCAAAAAATATAGTATATTTTTTTCTCCCCTAAGAAAATTTTTATTTAAGTAAAAACTGATCATGGAGAGCAGAAAATTGTATCCATAGCAGCTAAATATAGCATAAAAATTCATAATTTTCTTAGAACTAACTAATGACAAGACAATATTAAACTTTGACGTAATATTCAACTACTATAGATTTGCTCAGAACGGAGTGTAGAAACGGTCGATATCAAAAACCCTCATTGAAATATGAATATAATTTAATTAATAAAAAGCTGTGAAATTTGATGGTTTTCTTAGGAATTAATATTTATATCTCCTGATTATGTTAATACCTATTATATTATTATTTTATTAATAATATCAGCTTCCAGGATCATTTCTGGATTATTGTAGGGATATATAAATCTTGAATAAAAACTAATGAATTTATATAAAATAGCATTTTTAAGTTTATTTGAAAAAATATATATTTGTTCGTTTCTAAATGTAGTTTTTAAAGTAATAAAGTATTACTTCTCTAAATCTTTATTTGAATCAGAAAAAATTAAACTAGTAAACCAGTTTAAAATTAATTAAACGCAACTTTAAAAAATGTTTGAAAAAAACAAACAAGTATTTTTAAAAAATGGTTAGTCAATTCCTACTTAGGTCATCAAAGAACAATTTTATTTTAGTTACCTCTTATTAAATAAATACAATTAATATAAATAAATATATATATATATATTTATATATATACATATGACAGAATCACAACATTAAGTGACAAAATAGAAAGCTATTTTCCTCTCAATTTTCCATTTTCCTTTCTATATAGGAATTCTGAGTATTTTTTGTTTGTTACTACTTGTTCATTAATTAAATGCCATTATTTTAATAAAACTGTATACTATAAAAGAAATAGCATTCTCAGATATTAGACCAACATAGGTGGGATTCGAACGGACGAACTATGTATTATAAGTCCAACGCGTTATAATTTGCCCTACTGGGACACAACGAACGATTTTCCTCTCTATAAATGCTGTTGGACTATTATTTTAATTGTTACTATTTATTAATTTTTAAATTTAATTAATGAATTAATATTTGAAAAAAAACTGTATTTATATCAAGAGTCATCCACTACAAATTTAAAAAATGTATTTGAACTTGAATGGATGAATAAAAAGTATTTTATTAATGATTGAAAATTTAAACAATATATTTGTATATATATATATATATATATATATATATATATATATATATATATATATAATACGTTTTAAAAATACGCGTTTTTCTTTTTTGGGGTTTTTTTCCTTTTCAATTCTAGGTAGAGTGTGGATTAATAAATAGAATTGAAAAGGAAAGAAAAAAACCGAAAAAAGAAAAACGTATTTTTTTAACCAAATATTTAAGATTTATTTTACAGAATCCGATTTAATGTATATTATTGAAATTTAAAATTTCCTAAAACTTTGTTCCAATGTAGCAAGCATCAGGTTCCCAAGATATTATGATTTAACATAATTAAACTCTACATGAGACGCATAACTCGGGGATATACAATATTACTTGCCATCCTTCCGCAATGCCCGGAATAAATAAGGCGTAACTAGTGGTAGTCCAGCAGAGTTTTGGATAGTTTGCCGGACAATATTTAGAACTTGCCGGAAAACTAATCCCTACCCGAGCAGGTGCTGTCGCACGCTTCGGGCCGAAGAAATATGTTGGAATACTTTAGGAATGACCATTAGGCAGAATTAACATTTAATGTCGTCTTTAAATCTTAAACAAGACGGTAAATGTGAGTTACGGTATTGGGGTTCAGCGAAAGGCTACATTGAATTTCATTCTTTTCGGTATAAACATGGTCGCTTTGGGAATTCTTTTCCAAAAATTCCAACTGCAGGGAATTCAATGTGCTGTAGCGTCTCACTTCAGTGTTATGAGAGCCGCATACAATGTTAAATGATGATATCCTTTTCAAAATATGAAGAAGCCAGAGGGTCGTGGGCGATGAAATAGGAAATGGGATTTCATAGCAGTGTATCACATTTTGAGCAAGGACATTTCGAGATGGAAACATTTTCCTAGAAAATGCTTTCCAACTTTGTGCCGCAGGATTCTGAAATGCGTCTCTCTGCATTTTCGAAAAATATTTACACTGAAGCATGATAAATGTTTTGTAGATGTATCGCCATTCGTGTTTCATCCTTTGTGTATATACATAAAATATTTGACACTGAGGGTCCTCGAAAAAAGATGAGGTTGAATAAACGTATAGAGTTAGATTTATTCAAACACTTAAGTTAGCAAAACTCAGAAATACTGGAGACTAGAGGATTATTTGCTTCAAAAAATAGAAGAAAAAAGACACTATAACTTCATTTAATATATATATTACGTCTAATTATTTTTGAAACTATAAAGAAATATTTGTATCCTGTTATTGTTCAGTAAGTAAAACGCTTGTTTAAAACATGTGTTGGTATTCGTTTTGTTTTGTTAAATACGCATATTGTCTTCATATTTAAGCTAAAATGTAAATGAAAGTTTTGTAAAAATACATCGTGCAGCTTACTTGCGATGAAGAAGAAAAATCAAGAAAATGTCAGTAGCAAATGTGCAACATACCTAAAAAGAAAACAAAGCTATCATTAATAAACATTTTAAAACTATTACAAGTATTCCAATATCGCAAGAACTTCTAATGCTTAACCAGTATTTAACAAAAGACTGACTCTGACCTTGCAGAAGTGTTCACAGTATTTTAAGAAGTCTTAAGTATAATGCTCTTCATTTTTAAAAATATTTTTTTCTGTTTTAAAGCAAGACAAATGATTACGTGCAGTGCTTTTCAAACTTCTCAAGTGCTTCTCAAAACGAATAAATCTCTTAAACGTCACGGGCGTATAAATGCGTCTTGCTCAGTCAAAATGTTAATTTTCCTGGGCGTATATATACGTCGTTCCGAAGTGCGATCCTTTCTGTACACTGCTATCCATAAAAATTATTTTTAAACCTTAAGAAAAAGCTTTGGAATGCAATAAAGGACTTTGAGAGAGTTTGTGAAGGATTTACTTATTTCAGGGGATTTGCTTATTTATTCCTTTTCTTTCGCCCCACCCTTTTAATACATCACACTCGCCACATAGCACGTCTACACGGAAAACGGTGTCGTTGAGGAGCGAATTGCGTTACTTTTAATCGGCAGTTAAGGGGTTAATTACAAACAGTGCAAATTATAAAGATCATTGTTAAATTTTGTATATAATATTATAAATGACAAGGTCACTGGTAACTATTAGCGCCCCACAGTTTGAGGAACACTGCAGCTAAAAGTGTGTACTGCAGCTAAAAAATTTATAATTGTTATTATTTCTACAGACTTATTTATTTTTGAGCAATCTTTTTTCTAGTATTCTTAGAAGCTTTTCTCACAATTATATGCATTGTATTGGCATTACGAGTAATAATTTTATTTAAAAAAACCCAGTAAAATAACACCTATATCTAACGTAGCGCATTTTTCAAAAAATAACTATTCAAATAAATCAACTTTCCATTCACATAATCGTTAAAGACATTATAGAAAACAACCATAAAATATTTCAAAATTTTATATTGAATATAAAAAAAGCATTAACATTATAAATACTTGATTATCATGAAAAAATAACCTAATGAAAAGCCATCTACAGTCTCCAAATAATGCAGATATCACGTGATCTGGTTTCAGTTTTCGTTTCGATGTATTGTTGAAAAGAGTTAAACTAACTAAATAATGTAACTAGAGCAATAAAATTGTATACAGATATTTTAAAACAGTCACAAAATTAAAATGAAGTAATAAAAAATTTCGATAATTTGGACATTTTAAGAATAATTATGACCTCTCTATATAGAAAACAAAAATTGTGGTTTAAAAAAAGCATCAATGAACTAGTGAAACGTTGCCACGATTGACAGTATTTATTTTTAGTAATCTACGTTATTTTTGTAGAAGCACTATATGTTACATGGTAATGTCTTTAATATATTAATATATCTTACATTTTTTTCCTTTTAATATCGTAACGGGTACTGTTCGAGTACTTCTACTAATCCTCTTGGGGAAAATATTCTTTGTGATTTTAATTTAAAATCGCTTTCCGTAGAGATGACTTAATTTTATGCAAATGTAACTGCTGTTTAAGTACATGTCGTTGATTATGGGAGTTAACCCTCTCGCTGAACATCCCGCGATTTCCACGGGTAACTAAGATGTAGTAAAAGTATATGTAGATGTCCACGGGTATGCATTTTTTCCGACTATTTAGCTGTGCAACCCGTGCCGTTCTTGTTTTAATTTGTCTTTATGTTTATATTTTTATGATCTTATTCTATAATTTAGAACAAAAAATCTTTTAAAACTTTGTTTGTATATTTTAATCTTAAAAATAGATTTAATACGTAGATTTAAAATACAAAATAAAAAAAAACGCAATTCTTGAACCTACTTTGAAAAACCAATTACGCAGTGAGAGAGTTTACAGTTAAGTGTTAATCATTAGGTGTGAAATCCAAGCATCAGGATAGGTAAACAGCGACTAGGTGGTCGCATATCTTGCGATTAATAGTCGACCGAGAATCCACCATGAATAGGGGAAGTAATCAACCCTGTAGCGAACTGTCCTATCGGGCTTCGAGAAGGATCATATAAGAAACTCAAAATCAAGGTAAGTGCTCCAATAATTCAGAACATCCTATTAAAGAAGAGGATTTCATATTGCTCTCAGACTGTATACTTCATTAAGTGCTAAGGATAGATAAAAATTGGCTATTTTTATGATCATGTCCGCTTCTTCCTCGAACCTTCTCACAACCGTGCCCTTCGGGCTGCTACAATATATTTAACTCCTATTTTTTAAAAAAAGAAATTAGCAAATGAATGTAAAAAATTGAAGCGTATAATGTTCCTGAAGATATCCGGTTATTCCTTCAGTCACAATTTGAAAAAATAATTTGGATTTTATCAAGAAAATAAAATGGATTTTTTCGAAGATTTCGAAGATAAGTTGAATTCTTTCACCGAAAGGATACCTGATGTAAAATGCTCCATTTTTACGTTTTCTATAAATTTTTGCAAACAGATTTGCTTTTGAATATTGATATACTTAATATGTGGAACTTAGAGTTGTCAAAAATGTGTATTATAATAAAATACTTTCTTTTAAATAAAATCTCACTTTCTACTTCATTTTAACACTATGATATATTTATCTGTTTCAAAACATTCTCGAAACAATATTTCTTGTGGCGAAAGTTTAATAATAATCGATTAAAATACCAACAAATCATTTTCAGACAAACAAAGGGTATTGTATTCAGCATTCCAATTCAGAAAAAGAAATGTGCTTAATACCCCCAGGAAATGCATTTTTCAGCGATTCAGAAACTTAAGGAGAAGAAACATATTGAAAAAAGCTTTCTTACATTGCGGAAGATAGCTGACATCAACTTTTATACATTGCACGTCACAACATTCATAATTTTCTTTCTTCCTCATTCATAAGTTGAAGAAACTTATCAAATATAGCGAACGTTGGCATATACCACAATTCTAATCAATTCTTATCAAATAAAACAGGAGAAGTCTCGAGAGGCTTTGAGGAATGAAGGAAAAGTTAGAAAAGTAGAAAATTTGATGGAAAAAAGATGAAATATTGGCATCGTGTGCTTTGGAGAAGGCTATAAATTTTTGAGATATGATATTTCTTTTTTTTTTTTTTTTTTTTTGTTTCATTTTTTACTCTTAGCATTGTTTAATATCATCGACTCGCTGCGCCCACTTTGTGTTTTTCTTGCAAGGCGCTACTCCTTTCAATGCATGAAATATGTTCGTGCGATAGAAATGATGTACAGGGGGAATTCATTTTATTCTTGTTCATTCATGGCTTTCGGAAGCTATACATCAGGCAAATATGTAAATAAATATAAATAAAAACTGATTCCATGAATGCACCCTTTTCTATTTATAGATTCCATTTTGGAAAGTAGATGCATTTTTCATCGATTTCCATTCAATGATTGTGTCACTGACTAATATAATCAATATAAATATGATAATTATTTTTAATTAATATTCCGATATTCCACATTAAAAATGTTAATACAGTTGAGATGTGGTACTAAATATATCCGTTTTTAAGGGGGTATTTCGAAAATTGTGTTAGTGTACTTTACAATCCTATTAATAACTTTAAATGAATTTCTATCATAGTTGAACAACAAAAATCATTAAGCATAAAGATTTTATTTATTTTAATTTGGTTTAATATAATTAATCAATACTTTCCTGAAATATTTTTTTATTAGATTCTGAATTCGGTTATATTTACAATATATTTCCGTAGATAAAACAAGGTAAAAATTTCCGTCAAAATTTTATAGCCTTAGCATACATCTGTCCTATAGGAGAGGATCCCAACACTAGCAATGTTATATATATATAATTTATAGCATTGCTCATCAGGAACAAATTTTACTCATTTGATCTTTGTTGCGCTGCCTATACAAGTAGGTGCTGAATAATGAACTCGCACGTACATTTAGCAAATCCACTTGTATAGGTTGTGTTATATATTCAAACAAGTAAAAATAGCGTGAGAAGTGTGAAGTGTGAACACAGAATCATAAACCTAACGAAAAGAAGGAAGTATAAAGCAAGCTTCGAGTTTTAATTTTTAAAAGTAGGCTAATGAATTAGTGAGTGAGTGAACTACTTTGAATATCATTTAAGGGCTGCGGTAGCCCAGTGGTCAAAGTATCAGATTATGGCAGGCATGTCATGAGTTCGAGCCCAGTACCACTAAAAACCCGCCGTGTAGGGCAGAAATGCAAGTTAAATCTGTCGAGAGCTGAAACGTCCTCCCGTCGGTGTGGTGGTTTGGAGAGGGAGGGTGCCAGCTCAGGTGTCGTCCACGTCACTTACCCTGGCTAAAAAAGTCTCCAAAAGCCCTCATGTAGCTGAACAGTGCGACGTTATTATTCACTCAATTGGATAACATTTATATAAATTTCAATTTAACTTTTTTTTATGATTCAACTACCTTCTAGATTACTGCAAATTGGGCATCCTATTAATGCGTCCTTGAAGGTAGTTCTAATTTTAAAATGTCGTAGTATAAGAATGAAATACTTGTAATTTTTTAGTTTTTATGTGTTATTGAATACATAAAAATACCATAAAATCATGTATTATGTATTAATGAATACCGATTGAATACATCAGTGCAATTTACAATTTATGAGCTAACATTAAATTTACTTTCATACTTACAATTCAGGATTTATTGATGAATAATTGTGAAAATTCATTGTTTTTCATGCAAGTTAAAGTTTTGAAAGTATCAGAAAACTTTTCTTATAAAAGAAATAAGTATATAACACTGAGACACATATTATTAAAAATATAAATTTATTTATACTTAGATTTTTAAAAATACTATATTTTAAATATTTGTCAATACAATTCTTTCAATATTTTTATACAATGTGCAATCAGAATTTGAATTTATTGCGAATTTTTATTATAATTAATTACATACAGAAATTTACCTTAACAAATACTCTAATTTATTATCTTTTATTGTAATGTGTGGAAATTTGAGTAACATTGTCGCTAATTTTTCTTGAGATTTGGTCACTGAACAATATTGGCTTTAATTTATAAAAGAAAAAAATCACTTAGACTGAAGAACTAGATTGCGCAGGTCACAAAACAGAACTGACTTTAATTTATAAAACAAAAAGCACTTAGACTGAAGAAATAGATTGTACAGGCTTTTGAAATAAAGGTAACAGGATCAATATCAAGTTCCTATTTGCTTAAAAATAAGCTTAAGTTGAGAAATTAGGATTTTATACTTTAGAAAGCTTTCAGCTGCTATAACCAGAATTGTTGCATAGATATTATTAGGACCATGTAGATTGTTCAAACAGCATCGAATTAGTTTTTCACAGAAAACAAATCGTATTCATCTAACTTAAATAAATATGCATCAATTATCAAATTTGAGAATTCAAACCATTTAAAAACCAGCTAATGTGTATAAGAAAAAAAAAGCACATCCAAAAAATACGAAAGAAATATGCTATCAGATATTCGCTGAGAAGTAAGAAGCTGGGACTCTAAAAGATATGTTGAATTGGGGAGTGGGATGTAGGAATGACGATCTGAGATCGATTAATCGAAAAATCGATTTTTCGGGCCAAAAAAATTGATATTTTAAATCGATATGTAGCACTGATTCAGTGAATCGATATTTCATGCTAGAAAATTTACATTCGATTTTTTCTGTTTTGGTAAAAACCATAAAATGTATTTACATTTAGTTAAATGCACTATCTTTAAAACCCGTGATATTACGTTGTTGTCGGCTATATGGTTAATTACTCAAAAACTCACGAGATGACTGTGTGGTTAGTTTCCTTCGCCTCTCTTTAATAAATAAAAAAATAAGAGTTACGCTTGTAATCTTTGACTTTTTGTAGTTGATGATATTGTGTCATTTGTTCATGCCTTGATTGACTGACTGTCGTAATGTACTGTGATTAGAGAAATGAATGTTTATTTTTATGTAGTGTTTGTTACGGAATAGTAAGTAATTGAAATTAAATCACTGTAAGTATCGTGGGATCATTTTTTCCTTGTCAGCGTTTTTTTTTCGATTGCCGACAACATCACAAGTGATGAGGAGAACCACTTTGATCCCAGTAGACTTGACAGACTACTGTTTTTAAAAAGCTTAGTTACTAAGCATTGGGAACTCTAAACTATGTTATCTATTTTCTAAACTTTTCTAATGTTGCAAATACATTTAGCAAAAAAATGTCTTCTTTTATACCTGATACTTTGACATGGAACTAAAAATAATTGTAATTGTCGAATTCCCTGAGCTAAAAAATTTCTGATTTTACTGATAAAACATCATTTATCATGGTAACTTTCTTGTTTATCATAAAATGGATTTATATTTATATTGTAAATGTGCAGACTTGAAAAAAAATCGATTTCTTAGAAGTCGATCTTTTAGATTTCGATTTTTTTTTGTGAATCGATTTAACAGGTTACGATTCGAATCGCTCTAAAAATTGATCTTTTTCGGAAAGAGTCGCCATCCCTAGTGGGATGCCAGCTCAAAGATTTGCTCACAGCTTACCCATTGTTAAAAATTACGAGATCCGTCCGTAATATCCCTGGTATTGCTTCAGATTATAACGTTATTAAGGAATATATATATAAATCGGAAAACAAAATATATGTACATTTTATCAAGTAATTCGTATTCTAAAACTAAGACGTTATTACGTATTTTAAATTAAATAGATGTGATTAATGATATTATTGAATGATAATGAAACTTATTTTGGAATTACAGCTTCTGTGTTTAGTGATCGTATTGTTCTTACGAAATGTTGCAAAATTGGTCATCTGAAAAACGGTAGTACTCTGCGGAATTCCAAAATTTCTACTAAAAAACTAAACATTTTGTAAACTATTTTTATAATAAAATATTTTTCTTGAAGAAAAATTACACACCCGCTTCTTTTTTTTCAACCTCAAATATATCCTTATAAGAACTATAAGTAATTATGTTTTAAGTACCGTACAATCCGGGGTATAACGCACACCTCTACTTTCACACCACAATTTTTAATTTTTAGATATATTCGTTATGTAACCCGCGCCCGATTTTTTACGAAGAAACTTAAAATGTACATGTGCAATGCTCTTATGATTTTAAGTGATTTATTCGAGAAATTTCCCAAGCTTTTGAAAAACATAATAGTACACTTCTAGAACTAAAATATTTAAAGTTCATAGAAAATATGACGTTTCTTTTAAATAAACAGAACTTTGATACACGTTATAAGAATATTTTTCTATGCTCATATTTTCTTTATTTTTAAAGTTCTAATATTTGTACCCGGTGTATAACACGCATCCGTAAATTTTGATCTTATTTTTTTTTGTGTTAAAAATGCACGTTATGCTCCGGATATTTTACGGTAGTTCTGATTTACAATAATATAATATGTGATGAGATTGTCACGATCGTTTAATTTTCCCTTCCTTCTCAAGGGACAAGAGGCATTTTATAAAATTGCTACTGATGCCTTGCAAAAGCTTTGCAACAAATTTAAAAATTTAATAATAATAATGATATAAATTCTTTCAGCTTTAAAATATGTTTATCTACAGTTGAATCTATTAATATACCACTGATAAAAGAAAACAATGCAATAAAAAGCAAAACGTATTGAACAGGTGCTGGTATATGACAGACTAAAAATGGCAACAATGACATAAGAAACTAATGTACTGAATGCGAGTATAAATTTTAACTGGAAAATTCTAAATTAATTACTAACATTAATTAATCATTAGAGTTAAATACACATTATAAATTGTTCAACTAGAAGTGTGTTAATTAAAAAATCATTTATGTACAGCTTGCCTCAAACCATCTGATCCATTGAGAGTCTAGTTTATTTCTGCAGCTCTCATGTTAAAATGATTGTTTGTCCTATTAATAGAACAACATAAAAACATGCTATTATTTTCTATTATCCAAATACATTATCTTTGGCTTATTAAGGTGATATTTAAATTAAAGTTTGATCACGTATTGTTGAAATTCTTACATTATAAAAGATTCGCTTAATGTGAAAGTATAAAATGATATCAAATAATAATAATAGTATTAATACGTTTTGCGTTATTCGAAAATTTTAATTGTTTTTTAACAAAAATCCATTAGAAGGATTAGCATTGAGAATTTTGAAAGAGATAATTGGCCAGCTATTATTTTATTGAGAATTAAGTAAGCGTGTATAAATATATATGTATATATCACAATCAATTAAATAATACTTAGTTAATTAGAATGAAAGTATTTCCCCAAAATAATATTTGGAACTGTAATGGTAGTGTTACAGCATTAAAGCCACAGAAAGAAGTCTTGAAAACAAATAGAAGCAAAGTATTTAAATACATTATACTCTGTGTGCATATTATCTAAAATATTATTATTATTAATTAAAATGCGATCTTCATCTATCTCCCATCCATATAATATATATATATATATATATATATATATATATATATATATATATATATATATATATATATATATATATATATATATATATATATATATATATACCATGCCTAATTAGTATTAATTCTTAATAATTTCAGAGCTTTTAATTTAAAACTGATTAACTAAATCTTTTAATTATAAATTATATTTAATTTCTCAAATTATCTAAGAGTAAACTTAGTTATATTATATAACATAGACACATTTTTAAATATAATACAATAAAATTATAAATATGCTACAGAAAAATTATAGTTGACTTAAAAGGGAAATTGAGCAAAAAAAAGAATATAAAGCAGGGTACGAATACGGGAGGGAAAAAAATAAAACAAATTTTTGAAAATCTTTTCTTGCAACAGGTTCTTCAATGAGAGCTTAGAAAACATTCCCCGAGTCTCGTAATACAAGAATAGAAAAGCAAAAATAAGGAGAAAAAGAAGGGGAAAAAGTTAAGCACAGTGAAAGAAATTTCAGCATTTTCCGCTTGCAGAAAAGGCTCGATAAAACGTAAGAGGAACAAATAACACGTGTTTTTGAGTATGTTGTCTGAATGAATGAAATAGGTGTAGAAGTAACGTAAGTCATTTTTTGTGTTTCTGATTTATTAATAATTTTTAAAAACAGTATCGCACAGTACTATCATTAAGGAAAATAGCTTAATTAGTTACACATAATTAGTTTTTTTATTTCGATTCATATAATAAAGAAACATAAGGTAAATAAAGTAAATGTGTATACATTTTGGCCAACACATTAAAATTTAACACTAAATTCATGCATGTAGCTCAAAATAAAACTACATGCCTTTTATTTTACAAAAAAGCACTGAATAGTCTTCGGATATAATCCTCCTTTTTATCGATAAAACTTCTTTTTTAAAGTAATTTACATTTGTTTTGATATCGGACTGCTACACTATGTGGCCAAAAGGCAATAGCTATTTTTATTATTTCGTTAGAACTCTTTCGGCTTGAACTATAGTACGCATATGTCATTGTTTCAGAAATTTTTTGTATGTATTCAGTATTTAATTCTGTTTTTAGCCGAGGCATTGAACAAACTTCAGAAGAGACAAACCAACCCTTAATCTCTTCCAATATGTCTCAATTTTTAATTAGATTCATCTGAATTTTAAGGTAAACAATTCATGCAAAAATTAAATCCTCATGGTGTATGACCTAACTCGGTGTTTCTCAAACTGTGGGGCGCGCCCCCTTGGGAAGGCGCGAGCATATCGAAAATAAAAGATTTAAAAATAATTAATTTACTGGAATGAATTAAAACAAAATACTTTCAGACATAATAAAAAATGCACTTTTACTCTGATATAATTTATATATATATATATTATATATATCATATATATATATATATATAAACTTCAATACCTAATTAGCTATCTTTGATCCTATTCCCAAATAAAAAAAAAAACTTTTATTTGATTTGCTGTAATCCCATGATAAGAGATTTTTTTTTACTGCGCTTTCTGTTTAAACCTAACATACAGCTATTTCAGAGGAAAAACAGATCCCAGACGCATAATCGAAAAAAATTTAGGAACATAAAAAATTCACCACTGTCATTATTTTTGAAATACTGCACATTATAGCTGTAATCTGTTTAACCTTCTAGTTATTGGTACAGTTAGTTATGACTCCTCTCTTATGTGTTTGTTTCTCATTTAGGGAAGTTGTAAGTAATGTATTTTTCTGTTACGCTTTTTTTCATGCAAAAGAGTTTTATGATATTTGGCAAACCACGGAAAGCCCTTTGATGGATTACTTGGCCAAGACTTATTTTTACGTGTATTCTATACATATAAAGCATAACGTGAAAAACGTTTTACACAATTTTATATAATCATAATGAATACACTTTTACCCGGAAGTGGTCGCGTGGGACGCACAGATTACGAAATCGTTAATTCTGGCAAAACTGTTTATTTGATACCAAAGAAAAATTGAAAAGTCCTTGAAAGTAGGTAAGTAAACTTTCTCTTAATTAAATTATTCACTGGAATCACGATTTTTATTGTGTACTATAAAAATAATTATAAAATAGATTGGGGTGACTCACAGTAACCCCGCTCGACCATTATTATCGAGTGCACGCCTGCTCCCAGGTTAAAACATGTTGAAGCCTTTTCGATTTGAATATTAAAAATAATACAGTTATTCTTCATCGGAATTTTATATTATTGTTCATTATTTAACATCGAACATAAATGCTTATTCTGTGAGGCTTAAAATTACCATTCGCTTAAAACTAATTATAATTTGAGCAACCATTTTAAAAAAAATCATTTTACATTTTTGTAAACATTGTCGATCATTTGGCTTTGCGCTCCTTACAATTCAGCTATTATTTCAATAATGTTTTGTTTTCTTATAAATGAACTCGTGCAAAAAGTGGGCACTTCAGCCAGTATGCTCTGTGTTTACTGAACAGGGTATTTTATAACTAATTAATTAATACTAAATTAAGAACAAGTTTAATAAGTATTAACGACTTCCATGGGCTTGTCTTGCAAAACAAAGTTTTCATAAGGAATGTTTATGATTAGAAATTCACCCTCTGAGTTCTTTTTCTATATTTAGCAGATATCTGTATTTTGTCTTCTAAGTAGCCACCGCATTTTGCAATATGTTCAATTTAAAAATTAGAGAAAGGAAAAATAACATAATAATTATCCTATTTTATTTATTTATTTATTTATTGCTTAAAAGTAGTATACAAAATTTTAATACTTATGTTACTAATTTGTATGGTTTATAATTAAGATCGCCTATTGTAGCTTTAGCGTCAAAGTGCATTATTATTGCTTTCAGTACATTATTAATGTATAAGGGGGGCGCGATAAAAATTGTGATTTAAAAGGGGGGCGCCAGTATAGAAAGTTTGAGAAGCACTGACCTAACTTTAAATAATCTTTGGTGAGTAGTAACTGCACAAACCTCGTGGAATACGGCAGTTCCAATGGAGAAGAAAAAAATGCCATAGAAAGGATGACCTACTTATCAAGCAGGTTTAAGCAATCCAGGGATTTAATTTTGCTGCCCCATAATGTTACTGTTCTGGGTTTTAAATTGAAGGTAATGAAATTTTGCCGAAATAAATATGTTTTTTAACTATTATTATAATGACTCCGGTTTCTTTAAAATAAATTTCAAGTTGATCATAAAAGACATTTTTGAAAGTAATAGTCTACTACAAAAGTCGGTGAATTTCCAGATCTCAATGAATTCAGTAATGTTTGAGAAATAACGAAAGAAAAATGGTGTGGTTATAGATAATTCTTAAATAAGTGTAAGAAGTTGTTTGAAATAATTATAGAAATGAATTTAAATCTAAACAAATTTAACTTAATAAAAAGGCGTAAAATCTGGAATAATAATGATCTTTTAACTATTGTATTTATTATATTTTTGAAAATGTATAAGAAATCATATTTTTTTACGTAAACAATGATGTATTACTATATTTCGGACCATCTTAAAAACAAATCTTCATGCACTTTTTATCAAAATATGTCATCAAGAAATACGTATGCGCTGCTTATCAACTACCTTGATTAAAATTCCTTTTTACTGCCTGTTCTTCTTAACAAGTTATTGTATAGTAAAAAAACTGCATGTGCTTCTTATTAAGATATCTTAATTCCACTTTTACTACTTGTTGTTGCTTATTTACTATAATTTCTGCATAATTCACCTAAAATATCCCTAAATTATTTCGCGCAACCAATTAATCATTTTCTTTGACAATAAATTACATGTGTTTTAATATTCATTTAATGCATTTCAATTCTTATTTTATAGATAATAAATGTAATTTTAAACACGATACATAATAATACCATTATCCATTATTTAACGAATTATATCAATATTTTATTGTAAACTATACGTAAAGTAACCAGGAATACAATACATTCACGTTAAATGCACTGAATAAAACACGAAATTAGAATTTCATTAGAAACAGTGTGTCATATATTAAAACAAATATTTTAATAATCTGGTGTAAGGAATATATATATATATATATATATATATATATATATATATATATATATATATATATATATATATATATATATATACTGCTGCTGCTGAAACAGATGTCCTTATAATCATATTCAATTTTTTTTCTCCAGATTTTCTCTCTATATATGTTGTCTTACTTTTATCATTAGAATATAAATGTAGGTTTCATTTATGAATACTTTCTCTCTTGCTTAAGAAAAAATCCCTAAATCAATTTAAGTTTCTCAGATTCGGCTTGAAACTTTTATTTCATAAAACATATTTGTATAGTTAAAGACACATTAAACATTAAAAACATTCTTATAGCATTTAGAGATTTTCCTAGACATTATTTTTTCTAATATTTTTAAGTGATACTTACATTTTAATATTATTTTTATTTAATTTTCCTAATTCGATTATTGTTTCAAAATTTATTTTAATCGCAATACAATGAACATCCTCTTTCGAACTTCAACTTTTTTATAAAAGACCATTAAATCTGCTTAAATTGTTGGTACACTTGAAAATTTATTCTAATTTCATTAATGAGTATGTTCCTAGAAATTACAGAAAGGCAATGAGATTGCTAAGAGAATTTAGCAGTTTGAATCCATGCATCAAATCCTATTCACTTGACTACTCCATCCATTATACTAAATAAGTGAGAATTCGGAAGCTAAACCAGGAGGAAACCTATAAGCATGATGTCTCAATTAATGCGTTGACATCCCTTTTAATCCATCTCCCTCTGAAAATTCGGCACCGCCCTTTAAACAAGGGATAGCAGCGAATGTTGCCAACTGTATTACGGTGTTAGGGGCAGGGGTCTACGCATGATTAAAGCATAGGGTCAACTCAGATAGACTTGTTTACTTATGCGAGCGTTGATAGATTGACCTATTAATTATGAAAGAGAGTAATCAGCTTTCAAATACTAAACTGGACAGTTATACTGCATCCCGAAACTAATAATGTTAGTTGTTTTAGTACGCACACACACACACACACGGAGCATTAATTCATATAAAAATCTTCAAAATGTAGAATTTTTGAAAAAATACATGAGCATAAAAAATCATATATGTATACAAGTGTTTTTATGTATAAATAAAATTAATTTTATTTGTTTATATATTATTTATTGTTAATTAATTTAACAATACTACGTGAAGAACAAGTTTAATAATGACCATGACCAATGACACCATGTGCTTGTCATACGTTATTTTATAAACAAAAATTAACAATTGTCGATAATTTGTACTGTTTATAATTAATCCCTTATTATGCGTGCTCTCCCCAAGTTATGCGAGTTCACTTTCCAATGCCCCTGTTTAACACGTAGCTGAGCATATGTGGTGTGTGGGGGTAGAGTAGAAAAGGAATAAATAAGCAAATGAATCGCAAAGATCGTCAAGGTCATTTTATTGCATTCCGAAGCCTTTGGAATAATGTTATGAATAGAAGTGCACAGAAAATATCCTACTTCGGAAACACGTATAAATACGTCTGGAGCAATAAACGATTTGTCTGAGTGAGACGTTTATACACACCGGTGGCACTTAAGAGGTTAAAGTCGAACTGTAGGTTTAGCTTCAAAGTTTAGTATTATTGAATTCAATAAATTGTTATTGTCAGAAGGGGGTGGGGGTGATGAAAATTATGATTGAAAATTGGATCGCAGATATTGAAAGTTTTATAAGCATTGGTGTAGCATCATGTTTAAAATAATGCCTGATACTCATCTGTAAAGCAATACGGATCCATGATCTCTAATTCACTGGTCTAGAAACATTTTAATTGCATAACCTTAAGTAGAAAATTATTATAAGAACTCTTTGTATACATATAAAATATCATGGATTCCAAAAAAGGTTCCCACGGACCCCTGGGGTCTTTGTGACTAGCATGGAGGTCCGTGGAAAATTAAAAATAATTTAGGTGTGCATGAAAAACGTTAGGGGATCCACTAAAAGTTTAATATAAAGTAGAATATTTGAAACCTTTTTCCATTGTTATAAAAGCTAAAATAAATTAATAACAGTTTTCACGTATTAAAAAAATTAGAGATAAAATTATAAATTTTAGGATAATTTTTTAGGTCGTTATATAAAGTACAAGTTATGACGCTGGAAATCGGGCCCATCATGACTGTGGTCGACTATATAGGTTTAAATAGGAATTTAGTCACTCAGCTACAGGCAATAACTTGCTAAAGTATGGTAAAATAAAAGAGTCGCGCATCGACTTAACAGTTTAGTTTTGACTTATAGATGCTCCGGATAGGTGAAATGAAGGTAACATTTTTTTCTTAGTTTTGTATAGAAAGCAGTATTAATTTTTGCACTGAATTTAGATAACCATCTCGTTGGTCCACCCACCTCAATGGGCAGAAACTGTGTTTCTATAATTTAATGCACAGAAGCTATAATTTGAATAAATATTGTGAGGGAGAGTTGGGAAATAAGTTTCCCCTTTTGACTGTGGCCCGAGTTGTGTATAAAAGTCAAAACATAAAATGAGGCATTTAAGATAAGACATAGGTTTTTTTTTCTATATAAGTACCAAGTACATTGAAACATTTGTCATACAGCTTGTTAAGCTTCAAAAAGTCCCTCAAGAAAAATAAGGGTTTTGCATGCGGAAGAAGAATTTAACGGCTTGTTTGGCTTCAGCATTGCTTCCAAAGCGCCTTCCGGCGAAATTCTTCTTCAAAACAGGAGACAGATGAAAGTCACTTGATGCGAGATCAGAACTGTATGACAGATGGTGTAGGCACTCCCATTGAAGAGTTGCAATATGGTTTTGCGTTGTCGTTGCCGAGTAATCTAACAACAGAACGCCAGGTCTTAGAAGCACGGGTTGCTTTTCCAAGTTGCGTCTTTTAATTTCTACAGGGTGTCACAGTACCACGCAGCATGCACTCAGTGTACTACCCAATGAACTAAATAATTATGCATCGGTGTCTTGCGTGTTCACCTGCTGTGTCGTCTCTTACAAATAGCCATTAAATGCTTCTTCCGTATGCAAAGCCCTGGATTTTTCCTGGATATATTTTTGAAGCTCATCGAGAGGTATGACAAATTTCTCAATGTACTTGTTACTTAAGTGGGAAAATAAAATTATGTCTTATCTTTAATGTCTCATTCTATGTTTTGACTTCCATACACAACTCTGACCACAGTCGATAGAGGAAACTTATTTTCCGACTCACCCTCGTACTTTAGATATCACAGCGTTTCATTTATGCTTTATCCTTAAGTCAGTATTTACCATTCGGGATATAGTAGTTAAGTTTAAAAAATGCTTCTATTATGCATTGAAAGAGAGTTATTTCACTTGGGAGGGGATGAGGTTCATGGCCAAGTTTAGGATATAAAAAGAAATTCATAGTCACAATAAGTCTGGGAACCACTAATGTGTATTATTAGTTCACATTCCCTTATAGTTCATATTTTACGCCCAGCCCAATTCAGTCCAACAAAGTTTCTCGCATGCAAATAACTTCTACTCTAACTCTTCTGAATTAGCAGAAATTCTATTTTTTAAGAAACTGTAAACGCTTGAACACATTAGTGATTTCGCTCTTTTTTTTCTTCGCTTTCTTTACTCACATCTGCTGAATCTAGTGCACAAGCTTTCACGTTTTGTACAACCATACTTTAAGGGTGAATAAAGCTCAGTTGGACAACATATACATAATAAATTACAACTACAATTACACCACGTGACTCTTTATTCAAGAAACAAGCATTCTTATTATAACTCATCTAAGAAAAACAGTCTAAATCATTAAATAAATACGTATACAAAATCAGACACACACATTAATATATATATATATATATATATATATATATATATATATATATATATATATATATATATACATATATATATACATATATATACATATATATATATATATATATATATATATATATATATATATATATATATATATATATTATGATCTTCTACTGTTTTTGCCTAACCTGTGTCTTAATCTGTATACTACATGAGGTACCTGTATTGCACTTATGTGAGACCATAGTTCTGAACAATTCCCTTTTTACTACATGAATTATTGAAGATGAGTCTAATAGTCGGTTATCTGTGTTCATAGCAACTTCACTATGTCCATCGAGAATTAAATCATGTAACTTAATTGATCACGGAGGCATGTTTATGTTTGAAGAATTTCATAGGGCATTCGAAAGCTATTGGAGTACAATGGTACCGTACATTCTTGTTAAAGAATAAGTTCTCCAATGAAATACAGAAGTAGCAGAAACGTGGGGAGCACATTGTTGTCCACTGTGTTCTTATGAAGACTATAATCCTTATAACAGTATAATCCTAATCTACTTGAAAAATATCTCTCCAGCAAGAAGTTTTAAACACTTGAATTGTATTTGTATTCTTCCATTCACGTATGTCAATGCTATTCAGACTCATGAATACAGCTATTGTATTTCCATGTGTTTGGATCTAAGACCGACTTTTCCACGTCCAGGATGCATTTTGCACTCTTCTTTGTCTCATTGATATTATTAGTATTTCCTAGAATTATAGCTTCCGTACTCTATAGTGAGAAGTTGACTCTGTAAAATGTTCCTCTTAACAAATATTGTGTGGTGTTAAATTGGCCATGACATCTTTCCGTTTGAATTGATTATCTGTTTTACAGTACGAATCAGGTCAATCACTGTGTTATTTATAGCATTTATTCCTTGCATATATGCTTTTACCAAAATCAATGTGCTTATATGACATCTGTGAAACAATTTCACATGAAAATATTAGTCTTGTGTCACTTACAGGATAGAATTATCTGTTCGTCAGCCCCGAAAATTGTGTGCACATGATCAAATTACCTTAACTATTTCGTCTCTGACTGTGGTCTTAAATCTTTCATTACTGACTTCTGTCACATCATTCATTATACTGTCGATAAACTGCTAATGTCATGTAGCTTACATTTGTATAGCTGCCCACAGAGTGTATTCCAATACTGATTTACTTCTAACAACATTTTTATTAGATGATAATACCTGACAGTCTTATGCAAATATGCTGTTACGTCAAAGGGCTACCGCTAGAAATCAAGGTTCACATGAAAAAAGGAACCCTAAATCCTGAGTAATTGGATTGTGAATGTTTTGAGAATATTTTGATTAGATGGAATTTGATTCTGAGAGGACAGTAGGAACCCGCAAGTATGGGGTAAGTAATAGCAAAACCGCTGCATATGTGAAATGTCCACGAACAACTGTAGTTAACGTATATAAAGAGGAAAATATCAAATAAAATAAACCTGAATGGGCAAATAATGCTCGCCACCAACTAGTAAATAACAGGATAAACTACAATTCAGGATAATGGTGTAGCAGGATAGTCTCAAAGTACAACTATCTGTGAGCACAATGTTTGCCTTACTAAGCATTACTTTGGGCTATGGAAGACGATGGTCAATGCTAACACTGTTGCAGTCAGAATCAAAAGATAAAATATTTCAATTATAATCAGGTACATCCTATTTTGGATGGTGGGTAATTTTAAGAAAAAATCGTGGTCGGTGTGTGTGAGGAACCCTTCTTAAGTTACATGCCTTAGGTGAGCGAATTAAATTTTGGCCGAAATAAAGTAAAATTAGAAACCTTCAACACTTCATCCTAGATAAAGCAATGTGATATTTAAAAAAAATACGACGTGTTAAGAGTCATTTATTTGGTGTGCAAAGATGACAGAATAAGAAATTGTATGCAGACATTGTTAATTACGAAGTATTTTCTGCAGTGTTGATGACAATTTTTACTTTCATCAAGCCTACCATAATCCTGATAATATAAAATATTGATTTAAAGAATGTGACCGTGAACTACATTTTGTTAAGACGTCATCTATACCCTCCACATCTCAATCCTGTTTAGTATTGTTAGGATGAAGTTAAATGAACCATCGGACTGATACACAACCATACATTATTGCACAATACAATTCTTCAAATGTGGTGCAATACTTCACAGATGATCTATCAATGTCTCACAGAATTCCCGCGAAGAAGAATAAACCCTCAACACTTCATGCTGGATAAAGCAATGTGATATTTAAAAAAATAGACGTATTAAGAGTCATTTATTTCGTAAGCAAAGATGATAGAATAATACATTGTACGTAGACATAGTTAATTACAAAGTATTTTCTGCAGTGTTGATGACAATTTTTACTTTCATCGAGCCTACCATAATCCTGATACTATAAAATATTGATTTAAAGAACGTGACGGTGAACTACATTTTGTTAAGATGTCATCTATACCCTCCACATCTCAATCATGTTTAGTATTGTTAGGATGAAGTTAAATGAATCATCGGACTAATACACAATCATACATTATTGCACAATACAATTCTTCAAATGTGGTGCAATACTTCACAGATGATCTATCAATGTCTCATAGAATTCCAGCCAAGAAGAATCAACCTGTATTAAAATCAATGGCAAGCAAGATATTGACTTAGCAGCCATAGTAAATAATTAATTCGAGATTCCATATTGAGTAATAAACATTAAAAATACTTTATTTGCAAATATATTTGAAAAATGATGAAAACCAAATAAACATATGCTTTGAATTGCTATAAAAATGTACCTCATTTTTTTAAAGCATCTGAGCTTCATTTTGGAAACTTTTTTCTTAGACTTCAAAGTTTTACGGTATTAATAAAAATTCGTGTGACTGAAGGCATGCGCCTTTATTTCTTTGGGAATTTAAAAAATTTAAAAATATGCTAAATACACACAATTTTTCTTTTGAATGCATAGTGTGCAATTTCAAGTCATATTTCTTAGAAATTAAGGCAAAGTATGGAACAAAATTTTACATAAATGAATTAATTAATTCAAAGAGTAACATGCAAGAAAATATAAGAAAAAATATAAGGCTTTCAAAATGTTAAGCAATTAAAAACAAACAAACTCAAATATTTAATAAGCTTAAATAGACCATAGATTCTTTCAAAATGCGATTCTTAAAACTTTTTTCTAACCGAGAAAAAAAAATGTTCATCATTCTATTTTTTATATTCAATAAAGAAAGACCAGTTTATAGCTTATTCTTAAAACAAATAAATAAATTGTTCATAAATGTATACCCTGGAGTGTGAATTATTGGTAATTTTTTTAACAGTTTCGAGTTCTATTTGAGGTTATATGATGAAAATGTGCATATAGATTAGAAGCAACATAAATGCATTATAATTGCATCGCCTTAATATTATTCAACAGATTAGGAAGATCGTATTTCTGTACTGGTTTAGCTCAAAAACTTTCTTTTTACATCATTAATACACATTAACGACTACATTAGAAGCATAAGACTGAAGTATACTTTTAATTATAAATGAGCAATTTCTTGAATAAACTGTATTATTATCTTGAAGTTTTGTGTTGCTCTGACAGTAGATACTATAAATGTAATTATGATGTTTCGTTGTTATTCCTATTATTGTCTATTGCTATGTTCTTCTTGATATTATCAACTTTTCCTTATTTTTTGCTGTTGTTTTTATTGATATCATTATCCAACTTCTATTACATTTTGATTTAACTAATTTAAGGATTTTGTTATGCATTTCTGAGGTATTTTTATTTCCGAGTCTCAACTTGGGTTGGAGCCGAATCTGAACAATGCAGATTTAATTTAGTTTTGTGAATTAATGACCGTATAAATAAAGAAAGAAAGAAAAAAATATTTGATTAGCTAAAAAATACTAGGTGAGGTTAATACAGCAAGTTTGACACTGGTTGCTTCAATTAGAGTTACTGAGGTAGAAATGGATTTGAAATGGATTTTCACATAGTGTGGAAAGAAAAAAGAATTATTCAATAAAAGGATAAACTCAAGCGCATATAATAAGATATTCAAGTTTATGGTTAGGTTTTGCCGATGCTTGATAAATTGCCTAAGAAGATTCGAAAAAAATAAACTACATTTCTTTTAAACAGCAGTGTGTTGGATTTTGAAGATTTGAGTGAACTTTTTGTCCCAGAAAATTTGCTTTTGGTATGTATTCTAAGATACTTTATTGTGTCTGACTACCCTAACTCTGGATATGCATAGCTTAGATCTGGTCAAAACATAACATTTGGATTTAGGTAGATTTAATTGCAAAGTTATTAGAAATTTTTCACGTGTATTTATTTTGTGTTTTCTCCCGGTGAATGTAGTATGGATACAGGATATTTAGTACATGGGGATCAGGTATTTTGAAGGGAAGATAAAAGTTTTAACTTTGGGATACAGAGCTTAAAATTGTGAGAAAAGAGCTTCATAAGTCTTAACATAATTTCTACTGCCGTGGCTAATATTTCTTACTGTTTTGACTAGTTATACTTAAGTTTACAACTCTTTGTTTTTATAATAATGAATTATATATATATATATATATATATATATATATATATATATATATATATATATATATATATATATATATGTGTGTGTGTGTGTTGTGTGTGTGTGTTGTGTGTGTGTGTGTGTGTGGTGTGTATGTGTGGTGGGACTCATACTATTATTTCACTTTCATAATATGCCACATTACTCCATTATTATTTTTTATTATCTTGCAATGTTGATTGTCTTAAGATTTAAAAAAACACATAATTTAAATATCACTAAGACATTAATTGATTTTTAGACAAAAAGTTTAAACAGTTAATTTCTTTTTATTAATACATACAAAATATTTTAAGAAAACAAATTAAATTAAGTAATAAATTAAACTTATTATATGTTAAATAATTAATCTGTAATATTCTTCTTCTTTCATTTTTCCTACCTTTAAAGCAACCCTCCAAAAGCCATTGGCTTTCAAAATCCAACAAAGTACGTTCTGAAGCAATTACTCAAATTCAACGAATGGACTCTCCCATGAAATATGAGAAATCTCCGTAACCCTCTCTTTCGTATATCGATCAAAAGTGGTTGAAAACTTAAGAATATATCTATATCTCAAAAAGATAGAGAAGGGGGAATGTAGATATGTATCACTAGAAGAATATTTCCGAATGAATTTTCCCCCTGCTTTCGAAAGATGAAAAGATATCGCCGCAATCTGTCGATCATAGCAATGAATCCCCATCTGTTTTATTATTTTTTTTTCCTTTCCTTTAACCTATCTCTGCTAGTTGACAGGAAAATGGAGAACCCTCCTGGATCGACAATTGATTGCTCAGGATCGAAAGAGGAAAAACGATGACGACATTCAACACGTCACGTAGGATTTTTATTCTCCAATCTCATGATTTGCCACTTTTAAAATCGCTAACTTGGCCGATTTTTTACTACTGTTTTTGCTTCATTCATTTCCACTCTGTACTCCGTCAGTGCTTTTTGATGTTTTAAAAATGTTTTCTCTCTTCCGAATGCAGTATTAAGCGCCTCTCGCTCTTTTATATATTTTTTCCATTATTTCTCTAACGCTTAATTTTAAACGCTGCTGTCTTCCACACGTGTTGAGGTATCAAAAAGTATAATTTTCGTCTTTGAATTGTGTTGGGTCTTACTACTTTTGGAAAATGAAGGAATGTGACTTTTCTAGGTCTTAGTTAGAAAAGTATTAATTTCTATTTGACTTAAAGTGCTCAAATTTACCATTGAAAATTGTTAATATCATTAACATAATTTTAATAAATAAGATGAAGATAGATTTGATAACTATTTACTATTATTTTTTACTCTGTTCCCTGCTTATTAAACTAAAATGTTACATTATAAAAACATTCCATGCTCAAATTTACCCATTCATTTGATAGTTATTATCTTTAAAATTTACATTGTCAACTGTACTTCAATGGACATTTATTAAATATTTTTGTAGCAAATAGCGAAAACAATAAATGTTGGTATTGCTAAGATTACTTACAACATAGCGTATTTAATAGAAAAAACACGAATGTAAATAATTAGTAATATTTTTATTTTGTCTTATACTCGCATCTAATTCGCTAATTATGTCAAATATCTCATTTAGAATCCTGAGTATTTCATGATATTCAAAACTTTATATATTTATACTTACTAAACTGAAATGAATTATTCAAGGCTTGATAATTAATAATTTAGTTTTTTTATTACTGCAATAATTTCAGTGTATTTTATTGTTATTTTTAAAGGTATTCGACTTTATTCGGAGTCTTCTTTTTCAATGTTTCCATAAGAAGGAACCATGAAGTTTTTTACTTTCGGATTCATTTTTGTGCACAATACTAAAACTTGTTAAAAATAGTATATACATGTGACATTTTTAGAACATTAGTAGAATTTAATGAATTTCAATACAATACTTCTCTTTATTTCAAGAAGCATTTTACATTTTTTTTCATAAAATATATAAATCCATTATATTTTTTAAATAAATTTCTACTACAAATGTGTTATTAACTTTATATTATTTTTATTGAATAAAAATTTTCCAAAAATTGGAATTCTTAATTTTTTTTTTTTTTCAAAATACTTAAAAGTAAATTCAATTACAAATAGAGAACAGCAAAACATTAAATTCCACATACTTTCACCCAATAGGTTGATAATACTATTTAAATCATTTGTATGGAATGGAATGAAAGTATTTACATTGGTTCTTGAGGAATAATTTTTGAGATAGGAAACTTACAATAATGCAGTTTAGAGAAAAACGCATTCAATATATTTTTAAATAGTTCATTTTATTAGGTGTAGTAGAATTTTAAGCACCCCTAACTTTTCTACTAACTATTGCAAAATAAAAATGACGAATTTTTAAAGCTAATTATATAGTTTTAAAATTGTAAAAATAAAAATACGATTTTGATCGTGCATGATGTTTTCAGTACAGACGAGTACCATTGAAGTATATTTAGATGAAAAAATTAACATTCATCTAAGGTATTACTGGAATGCTTAAACTTCATATTATATGCTACTATGCCATTTCGCTCAAAACTTACTTTAAAAAAATAATCCCTTACTTATAAATTACCATGTAGACCTACACACTAAATGGTATTGCAGGAAACAATTGTGATGTTTAAAACTATCTTGAAGAATTTCTTATTGTTCAAACAAATTAATGTTGAATTTATTCTGGTATGGTCATTTATCAAGTAAATCAATCCATGTTGAAACTCAGCTTGTAATGATATACAATCAAACAAGCTCTTATCAAGAATCATTGGTCATTTGAATATTTTACTTTCTTCTTTCGCCTGTGTTCTCACGCAATCTTCTCTCAGAGAGCAATCAATATTGTCTGGGAAAACTTTATTTGTCTGAGATAATGTTCGTAAATAGTTAACATGAACCTTGAGTGAAATGAAAATCCTCGATACAAATGTTTAGTTTTACTTGAAGGTATATTTTGATTGTCTTTCGTCTCGGATGAGTTTGGCCATATTGCAAAATTAATTTTGGTGAAAATCGTTTTACACTACCTATTACCCTATGTTTTGTAACATTGGTTTATTAACAATAAATGCATACAATTATACAAAACAGTATGAAAATAATTATTACAATTGAAAAAATTGCAGAATTGAGATTCGTAAGGTACATAGCCCACATATCGGTATTTTATTGCACAACCTGTCATTTATCAACACTAAACATGCATAAAGTATACAATGATTGTTTTTATTGCCTACACAACTGATCATTAAAATTATAACACCAGGATGGAAATAAATTTAAAAAAAACTTATTACACAAATACAGGATTGAGAGCAGAAATATTAATAAATTTTGGGCGATTTGAGGATAAATAGAATCTGAAATTAACGCACAGCTGTCATTCCTGGTACCTAAAACAGCTCTTATCTAATCCTGTAAATTTGGCTTGGGCTACAGATACGGCCAAGACATCCCTACCTGCTTTAGGTCCTGCAAATACTACACTTCACCAATGGTAGAGATAGGGGTGTAGTGTAGGTGCAGTCTCCGAAAAATACATTATCAAATGTTTTCAATATATAAGGATCTAGAAAAGGGGGTGGTCAGTGTAACAGTTGAACACTCTGGGTGTCAAGAAGAGTAGTTGGCGACGGGAAGCATGTGATCGTTCATTATATTGTTAAAATATGACGCCCCAAGGCATCGAAAATAAATCTAAATCAACGCACTCACAATATTTGAATAGTAATTAATATAAAAAAATCCAATAAAATAACAAACTACAATTATTTCGTGATGAATAATTTACATTAATATTTATTATTTGAGGAAAAGTTTATATTTCCCAATTTATCATCAGTACATTTTTTTTTAATTTTTAAATTCGTTCAGTGTATTATTTGAAGCAAATATAAGGAATACATTTGTAGTTGAAAATTTCTTAAAGAAAATAAGTCTCTATTGTCTATTATTCTCCTGTAATTGAAATCGATTAATAATGACACTGCATATTTTATCAATCTGCTTTAATTTTCATCCATTATACAATTTATAAATGCATTTATTTAAAATTTAAGAAGAACAATCTTACACATTGACATACTGTGAGTGTGATAACAATAAATATAATAAAATATTATAGCTAAACTTATGAATTGTACTGTAGGTATACAGTAAATATTTAGGACCTCATATTTCCATCATTTGTTTTAAATCTTTTATGTAGTATTTAATGTTTCAAGAAACTTAGTTTCATTCGATAACACTAACATTCATAATTTTGCGATCCATTAGCAACAATTGCTCATCGTAAAATGTTCTGAAGTATTAGAAAGAACGTTTTAGGGAAAATATGGAGAAACAGTATCTGTATTATTCAAATTGCTTAAAATAATGTCCACTACATTTTTCTCTAACTCAAAATATGAAATACACTTATAACATATCAACGTAGTAAATATGACAGAAAAGCGGAGAATTTTTTCTTTTAATTAAAATGAAATATATTCCTATTTTGAACCAATTAAATTAAAAATGAATATTTTCAAACTTCTATAATTATTAATAATGAATATTATATCAAATCATTTATACCTACACACATACACATGCACACCGCGCACACACACACATATATATAAAATATATATATATATATATATATATATATATATATATATATATATATATATACGTGTGTGAGTGTGTGTATTTCACCAAAAAAGTTTTCATTATCCTACCAGATCAATATTTTGCATGAAAAAATATACCATTTTCCTATTCATCACTTCTCAAATTTCACCTCTTTATGCTTCAATTTAGCATTATAATATCCAAATTGTAAATAGAGTTTTATATGTGAATAATTATAGAAATTATTATTATATTCATAAGAGTGTAGGTACATTAACAAACTGATTTCCTAAGGTAATACGATTAATATTATTATAATCCATTGCATCAAAGTATTATCTTTCATTCGCACCTTTCTAAACTTAAGTCTCCGTGAATGCATGATGAATTTGATCTTGAATTTATGCATCATAAAATTCATCACATTTATACACTTAAAAGGATTTATATCATGTAAATAAATGGGTGATTGCATAACTGCCTATATTTCGTAAAGAAACATTTCAATAAAGGAAAATCATCAAAATTCATCTAGAAGGTATTTTATAATTAGAAACGACGTTCCTTTAAGTTCACTACATTCGATATTTATTCAATTTCTAAATACAATTTAAAAATATGTGTTTATTTCAGTTAGTCTACGAATTTTATTGTTTAAATTTAATATATCAGCCATTTTTGGTTGCATAAATTTCAAAACTTATACTTAAGATTTCTTTGGCCATTTCGGAAAGGATCGCTGTAATAAAATTGATTTCATGTTGATTCCGTAAAATATGAATGTGAGCACTTTGCATTAATATATAATTAAAAATAAATTTATACATTATAATAAATGTAATATATTTTTTAATAATTCGTTATAGCTTGATCGGAGAGGTGAAATTTAAATTTTAAATCGAGTGCTTGTAAAAGAATTGGAATTTCAGAAATATACCTAAAATATCGTTAATATATATTTTTAATTATTTTATTTTTTATGTGTGTATTGTCTTGTATCCAGTGAAGGTAAGCTATACGTTTATGAATAAACAATGCATTTCTGGAAAACATTATGATAGCGTTATTTCTTTTAATTGGCCTTCAGTTTGCATATTTCTTCAGAATATTTACTTTGACAATGTTGTTAAAGTTGTTCACTCAAATTACCATGCTAATGTATTCTCAAAGACTTATTTAAACGAAGACTTCCATAATAATGATTAAATAAGTGTAGTGACAGGAAAAAAATTAAATTTTTCTATGTCATGCAGAGAAGTTATTTAGAGTACTCAGACTTGAGAAAAACATAAAAGCCACTGAATGTAACATACAAATTTATTCGATACATTAAATGCCACGTCCACACCCTTAAACATGAACGTATGAAAAAAACGAATTCCAACGCAGGCAACCAGTTTTGCATGCAATTAGAACGCTTTCAAAGTACCTATGTATTAATTTGGCTGAGTGCTTTTTATTTAGGAGGCAAAGTGCTTTTCCGAGTGCAGCATACCATTGATTGTATTTTCCCTTTCGAGCCTTTTACTTTCTTTTTTTCCCTCATTTTTTTCCCCTTTCGACTCCTATTCGTTCTGTTTTATTTCAGTTCTTGTTTCTAATGGAACTCTGCTAACAAATCTTTTGAATAAAAACTGATAAAAAATATATAAATATAACTTGGTTTCTATTAAAAGTAAACTAAAGGAGGGGCTATTAATGCTATTATTACACATTTCGTTTTCTTGCTTTTTTTATCTTTTCTCAATACGTTTCATGCTTTCAGTTTTTTCATCACTCGTTCATCGTCTTAAAAATGTTCTACATACATCAAAATTGTTCTACGATTTGTTTTCTAACCATTTGTTTTTATAATTTAACCCTTGTGTCAGTGATAATGTTTACTGAGCTTGGCTTATATTTGTTTCTGAATTTTATTGCTTTCGGAATAGTCAATTTTCTTACATTTTTTCTTTCTTTTTTCGTTGTTTAATATTGTCTAATATAGCTTTGTATTAAAACAAAACGGATCACTCGAAGATACTTAACATTCTCTAAAAGAAATAATTTTAGGCTAGCATTACATTTTGAAAGATTTTTGTAATGATCTGAATTGTCTAAATATTGTTTTATTATAATAAAATCATTATTGTATTCAGAAATTATATGTTTCATTAATCAGTATTTTTAAGAAACAAAATGTAAAACTAAAGCATCAAATTTACATAATTGCTTCGATTCCCTTAAGAATTAAGAAGAAAAATAAATGTAAGTCTGCAATGGAAATTTTTAAAAAAATGTAATTAAACTGTAATGTTTTTAACAGTAGTATTCAATTCAACACTTAATTTTACAAATATTTATAACAAAGTAGGCTTAATAAAAATTTACAAATATTTATAAGGAAGTAATTTAAATGTGTACATAAAGTAAAAATTATAAATATATGTTACTGTTGTTACTTATTGCACATGATCTACAGTAACATCAGATCAAGGCCCTCATCATGGGCATGATATTAGTCGTAGCTTTAAGCACCATACAGGTGATAGAGAGGTTTGGTTCGGTTTCACCCCAATTTTAAGAAAGAACACACACACATACACCATGGGGCTGATCAGGAGCCTCCCATTTCCCTTTCCCTTCCACCAATCTCACAAGAGGGTCTGCAGCTTGACGACTTTTTTTTTGCCGCACAAACGCATCCATACATTGTCTAGGATTCGAACCCAGGTTCAACGGCACGGAAACCAGCGTTACTAACCTATACCATATGGGTTGAGCATGTGAGTTTCTACTCACAAAATCTAAGTCTGGTTATTCATATATGTTTTATGAGGCTCACAAATTGTAAATACATTTATTGAAAAAAATGAAAAACAGAATTCAATTACCACAATGTTACAAATTCATACTAGATATGTACAGCTTAAGTTTTGAATTTGTTATAAAACATTATTCACAGCATTTATTTTAAATTGCTTAAACAATAACTTTCTTAAAATATACACAAATAGCGAAACATTCCGTTGAGATTTAAACAAACGTTTGAAAAGAAATTTACAAAATTCGATAACAGAAACCGAAGAAAATTCCCTTCCATTAAAACAAATAATTTTCTTTCGAAATTTTTATTAAGGGATTTCAGAGAAATCAGAGATCAGAAAAAAGATAATTCTACAAAATACATAGACACAATAACTAAAGATATTACATTAAACATCATTAATATCAGTTTGATTTCTGCTCTGAAAAAATTATTCTCTTTTTCACAAATAGAACGAAAAATATTCTTCCTCCCTCGGGTTTTATTCAAACGGAAGCATTGACTGCATTTCTTTCCTCACTTTTATCCATCTTTTCTTTACTGGTTTACAACAATTGTAGCAATTGTGAGAAGGGACGTGTCGAACGTGCAGGAAACATGTGATCGAATGGATTTATGGCTCAGGTTTGTTTCTCAAAATATCTCAGAACTAAGAAGAAATGAGAAGAATCTAAAGCTGTAAAATGAAGCCAGGAAATTGGCTTGCTATTTTTTTCTTTCTATTTTTTGCCCTTTTTTACCAACTTTAAAGCTTTTAAGGGTAAATAAGCATAATTTTAAAACTTTCCCATGGTTTAGTAAAAGAACCTATTCTATTAAGTCTAACAACTTAAATAGTAGAAAGGTTGTATACGCGCATATTAAAATAGTTTCCATCTTTCATATTAAGGTATCCAACTACGTTCTTAACCGTAATTTAAAAAATCACATAAATGGATCATTTTCATGGTATTTAGTGTCACTTATATTAGAATACATGTATAAAATTGTTTTAAGGACAATTTGACAAAAAAAAATTATTTAAATACAATATTTCGGCAAAAAATGAGATTAGAATAACTTTCTTTCAAAATGTTCTCCTTTTGTGAAAAGTGCTTCTATTATAATAGTATTTTGCCTGTATGTAGCTTAGACCTCCGTTTCAAGATCTCAACTATGAATTGTGAAAAATCACATTATTTTAAGAGTTATAACCCATTGAAATATATATCGGCGTTTTTTTCTTAAGATTGCTTCCCTTTGTTGTCGTAAAACAAGGATAAACCCACTTCTATGTTATATATTTCAAAAACTCTAGTTGAGCCTCAGTACAAAGGTCTGAGATATAAACAGGCAAAATATTATTATAATAGAAGCACTTTTCACAAAAGGAGAACATTTTGAAAATGGGTCATTCTATGTTCATTATTCATATTATCCATTTATACGCTCTTGCAAAATCTCTGTTCCGTACGTAGTCGGATACCTTAAGGCATCAAACAAGTTGAAATGATAAATTTTGATTACAACGCACTTTTTTTAATTATTGAATAGAGCAATATTTTGGATTTACAAAACATCTGAATTTTTTTCTACATTGCACAGAACAGTGTTTCTCAAACTTTTATTATATGTGTACCCCTTCCATAATGTTCGTTTTTGTTTCTTCTTTCTCTGACATACACAAAATAATAAGGGAAGAGAAATAAAATTGTTCATAATAAAATATAAATAAAACTTTCAGTATATATAACATTTATTTGGATGAATTAGAATGATGAAATTGTTTGTACTGAGATGAAAGGTCGTCATAATTTGGTTCCATGTTTGCTGATTTTAATCTGAGATGCAGCTCCACGTCCAATTGTCTATTCCTTTTCCTTCTACATCTGTTGAAAAAGAAACTTCACATAAATATGAAGTTGGAAAAGGCAAGATGTACTTCAGAACTTTCTTTAATAAAACATACACATGTTGCATTTGTATCCGGATTGATGTTAAGCACAATGCTTATATTTAATTTTCAAGAATCCATCTAAAGTCAATTCTAACAATTGCTTTTCTTCCACATGTAACAAAATCTTCTTGCAGGGATATAGTATATAGTGTTAATGTCAAACAGATATTCAATATTTTTGTTTAAATCAGGGAAATAGTTTTTCAAGCCCACTTGCAAACTCTACAAATGCTGGGTTATGCATTTCAGAATATCAACATCAATTTTAGTAGCCGAAGTAATGAACCCATGAATAGAGGGAATTGAGTCTAATTTTCATAACCCCCACTCGTTTGCCATAAACTCATTTTTTATGACAATGTTCACTTTATTTTGAACGTGAAACGATGACATTTTTTTACCTTCTAACGATAAATTGTGAATATATCTGCTAAATATATTGGTTTACAAAGCCTTTCCCAGTCATGTAATTAATTTCTCAACTTAAATCTACCATTAAGGAAACATCAAAGTCAATTTTTAAGTTCATACAATTGATTTAGGATTTTTCGAACGAAGCCAATGAACATCAGTAATAAAAAGAAGCTGTATATGACTACTTCCTCTTTCTTCAGATACTTACCAAAAATGCCGTGCATTCAAAGGACGACTCTTAATGTAGTTACCGAATTCCACACTTTTCCGTCCACAACTTTCTGTAGATGAGCGGAAGTCTTACGTGTTGTCAAAGCCTATCTGTTTATGCGACAACGTGGGGATATGATATTTAGAACAACATTTTGAGTTCTTGCAATGAGTCGTTTGTCGAGATTGCACGCAATTAAGCACTTTGTTGCGTATATCCCAACCTAGTGCATATTCCCGAGTACCCCCACCAAACTCTTTCCGTACCCCTGAGAGTTCCCCACACACTTTGGGAAACTTTGGCATATACGACGAGTTATAATAAATCGCATAAAATTAGAAAAAAAACAGATAGGGGTATTTATAATCTACCATAGAGAGAGAATTATACTAAGGGCACGTCATGAAGCTACACGAGGGTAATTGGCAACGGAGTTCGTGTGCTTCTGAACTATAGTCAAGTGACGAGGACGATACTTGAGCTGAACCCTCCCCTCCCCTCTCCTAACTCCCACGTTACATCAACGGAAGGACGTTTTCGATAGATTTAACGACCAATGAACTTCTCTACACGGCGGATTTTTGACGGCACTGAGCTCAAAAGCTATTCCGTGACCCTTACCACTAGGCTACCGAGGTCACTTTAATACACCAGAAGTAGGCATTTCGATTGTTCAAAATCTATCTTGGAAAATCTGATAACTCAATATATATATATATATAAAATTATATATATATATATATATATATATATATATATAATTTTTTAGGGAATAACTGAAATAAATGTTACTGTATGGATAATTTTTGAGTTGTGGCCTGTTATTTCAATAATATTCTTATAAAAAATATCTCACTGTTCTTATAATATTTATTCCACATCAGCTCGAAGACTTTTACATTTTATTAAAATGATACAATTTTAGTACATATCCTAGGTAAATAAATGCACGTTTTAGTAATACTTTTATTGATATAAGTTCACACTTTATCAGCTTTAAAGATTTTTTTTTAAAAAATTGCTTATTGAAATTTTAATAAAGTTTAGATATATTATCTTATGTATTGTTCGTTAAGTATTATTAATTATTCGTCTTGATTATTAAAAAAAACAATTGTAGTTTTTTATTATGCTATTTTTTTTTTAAAAAAAAAGGTTCTCTGAACGTGTTTGGACACATTAAAAATATCAAATAAAAGGAAAATTAATGCAAATTTTATCATAATAGAAGTAATTAGAATAACATCTATTCTTTAAATAATATTTTTGTAATATTCTTCTGAAATTATAATTTTACCGAATACATTTTTTTCACATTGGATCTTTTGATTTATTTTTTTCTACGTCACTTTTTTTATAATGAAAGTTTTTAATCCTGAAAAACTCCTGTTTTTCTCACATTACGTGATATTATTAGTTAAGGAAGCATTAAATTTTAAATGTCTAAGAGTACAATATTTATTTAGTTTTAATGATATTGTCCTTTTTTTCCCTGTAAAGCGTACATTCCTTCAAAATTTCAATAGTTATGGAAGCATTAGATTGCTCTTAAAGTAATTATTCTTAAGTACATGTTAATTTCGAAATCATCTACAATATCGTTAAGAAGATATCATCTAATCTACCAACTTCAGAAACAAACTTGAAAGCCATAAAATTCTCCATTTGTTCCTAGTAGATTACTTCTTCCAGACGGTATTGAAATCGTCTTGAGTAAGTTAAAGAAAAATAATTCGCCCTTCAAGAAGAAATAAAAAAAAGGGAAAGTCGTTAATGTGAATTGTTCTCATTGTTTTTCTCCCATTCTTCACAATGATCTTTTACTTTCTTTCCATCATCATCATAGTCATCTTCATACCATCATTATAAATTTCCATTCAATACCTTAACTTTTTTCACTGCTCTTTGAGTGATATTTAAGGGAAATTAAATATCCAAAGCCATTTGCTGGGTTCTTTTTTTTATAGGCTATCGATTTTGGTATTATTTTACGAAGTACAATAATCAAGCGAAATACCGTTTTATTAAATTTAAATCAATACTTGATATCTTAACGTGACAAAACAAGTTTCTTCTTAGAAGAATTTCGATGGTTTAGTTACTTTTTTAAATGAAGGCTATTATTTTTTTTTTCCATTATTGAAATTATTACTCTTTGCATAAGTGTACTCGTGCATACGCACTCATTGAATCTTATTTTAACTCATTCATATTGAAGATAAAATTTATGTGAACATCAATGGATATGGAAAAGGATAACTGTAATCAGTGGCGCACACAAGGGGGAGTCCACGGGTTCCGGACCCCCAAAGCACTTGAATTTTTTCCGATTGATTATAATTCTAAGTATATAGTTCGCAAAATTTAATTAATTACTTGTTATTAATTTCAAAAATTAGTTTTTTATTGTGTTTTGTTCCCGAAAATCGACAAAATCAAAAGGAGCATGATACAAGAATGGTGAACTTTCGACCCCCCCTGAAAAATTCCTGTGTGCGCTGCTGACTGTAACAGTTAACACCAAAGCATTATTGTAAACATTATCTTTATTCAATGAAATACGTTATATTGATCAATTTAAATAAACTATTTACGAAATGTCCAAATTCATGCATATTATCAAACATAGTGCAGCTACAATACATTTATTCCTCTACATTAACTATGGAATTAACCTGTATATTATAATGAGATAGATGACAATAAAAGAACGTTCAAATCAAATATAAAATAAATATTTTAAATTTGAAAAAAATTCAAAATGAAAGCAAGACTTATTTTAAAAGTATAGATTTTAATAATTGAGTTAATACCGACAAAAGATACTATTAGCCTTATGGTTGCAAAATGCAATTATATGTGAAGGAGATATAAGTAGGTGAAGGAACGATATTCACGATATTCTAAATATGCATTGTACTTCATGAACCACATAGCTATATATGTACAAAAATATCTAAACCTAAGTATAACTAGCCAGAATAGAATATATATATATATATATATATATATATAGTAAGTAGTATTAACCACTGTAGTACAATAGCAAACTATTGGCCTTAGGAACCAAGAATTCAGCTTTAAATATGTTTTTCGACCAGCAAAACTTCACCAGCAATTTGACTATACTACTGTGTCGTAGGGAAAGGAAAATAAACTATAAATATCTAATTATTACAAAATAAATACGCCAATGTTAATTTAGTATATAACCGAAAAAATTAATTAACTACTTACTAGTATAGAGTTCAAAGTATTTGTATTAAATGCTGCAAGATAATAAAACTTACCACGTGAACAAAACATCTAGTTAATATTTCCTGCTATTAGTAAAGGAAGTAGGAGTAGCACCGCATCAAAGAAAAATTTGTAAAATAATTAGTATGCGAATATGCCGAATAATACAGTCTTTCAAATACGCTTAGTCTATGGGTTGCTATCGGCATTCACTTAAATACCTGCATAATCATAAGTTATTTGTTGTAGGTTTTTTTTTTACTTACATATTTTCATTAAAAAATTATCTCTCTCTACAACTTCTTTATACTATTTATATAAGTATATTTGGATTAGATGAGAAATACGTCACTTTTTTTTCTTCAGAAAACAAATGAATATCAAAAATATTAATGTTGCGAAAGTATATAATTTAATCAATTCAATGTCAAACAGTCTTGTTTGAATTGATTGAATATTAACGTCGCACTGTTCAGCTACACGAGGGCTTTTGGCGACGGACCACGTAATTTTGAACCATGGTCAAGTGACGTGGATGACACCTGAGCTGGCATCCCCACCTCCCCAGTCTTGTTTGAAATATGATACAATGTGCAATAACGGTGTATTATAACGTTTAATATTAAAAAAAAATATCGGAAGGATACGCGAATGCAACTTAACACTAAATTGCCCAAGGAAGTCATTTTGACTGTTTTTCAATTTCAATTAGAAAAACAGTTACTCATATAATGCACAATTTCTTAGAATTTTTTAGAATATATTTTTTTTAAAGTGGAAGTAAATTTTTTTTAGTGTTAATACTTGCTAATAACTTGTTATATGACTGCAAATAATATAAAAAATATCAAAAGTTAATTTTAAACAAATTTCTTTACACATTAATCTTTCTTTCGTAATGCAGTCATTTTGACTGCTTTTGGGCAATATAGGTATGTACTAAGTTTCAGTCTTTCTAGTGTTAATCCCAAGCAGCAAGAAAAAATGGAATAATGCATTCTAAAAAAACATTTTTAAAAAATGAATAATTAAGCTACTTTTCCTGCTTATCGTATCATACTTATATAACAATCAAGAATTATGTTATTTCAACGATTTGTTAAACATTTTTATCATAACATTAATAAACTATTCGAGTTTAGATTGCATGGTATCAAGATGATTAGAAATGGACAACACAAGTTTCGTAACCGTCTCAGCAATAAAAATATGGAATCTGTATGAAAACTGTATGTTAATGGATTACTACTTCTTTTCTTATAACGTGAGTCCCAGAATAAAATGTTCTGTTTTCATTCGTTCTTACAAATGCTTTAAGTTCACTCTCTGTTCAAATTCAGACTGAAGTTTAGCAAGGAATATAAGATCAAGATTTTGGAAATGCATACTTAAAGGGGTTACTAAGTGATTTACTCCTTTAAATTACTTATATTGCATCTAAATTAAAAATAAATAATACTAATGTTCTAGATCAGGGGAACTCAGCCTTTTTTTCTGCAGGGCCTCATACACATGTCAGCCATTTCACGCTGGCCACATGCATATGCTAGTTATTTCACTCTGTCCGCAACATGAGGATAAATGTTGGATGGGGGGGAGAAATGCTTTAAGACCAATATATCATTGGGAAATTTAAAATGTGGAAAATTATTTGAAATATTGTAACTCCTGTTTTACTTTTTTAATTATTAATTTGGTCACTAACACTAAATTAGAAGTATTTAAGAAACACTCCTTCCTAATTTCTGCATCAATAAACGGTTTCATATGATTACACTAAAATATAATAAACCTCTTAAAAAATATCTTCGCGGAAAAGTATCATTGTATGGGATTCCTGTTCATTTATACTTTTAAATACAGCACTTTCGTGACAAATCAGGCAATTACTGATCCATGTTTTTTTTTCACGACCAAATAGTCAACCAACCTCCTAGTCGAATTAAAGTGGTTTGTTTTTTTCGGGTATTTTTCGCTTGCAATGTATGAAAGATAGTTAAAAATTTGTTCCACGCATAAAATTGCCGCTATTCCACTGTTGTCTGCTCTCACTAACCGTAACCATTCCAAATCGAAAAAGAATATCAATTCGTACCCGTACGACACCGACATCAAAAGCAAAGTTGATATGTTTCATTTCTTGACAAAAAATTTCCCACAAAATTCTTAAATAAGTAAATTTCTCAGAGCAATTTACCACGACCGGGCCGTTTAAAAAGGCTCGGTGGGCCGCAGGTTCGGTATCATTGATCTGGATAAATTAAAAATAAATATAACACTAAATACAATATTTATTTATTCAAACTGGTCATATCATATAGACTCCTAATGTTTACATTCTGCCAACTAGATAAATTAGCTAAACTAATTATATTCTCTTTAGTTAAATATAATATGGATTATAAGGAAAACTTTTCTATTTTAAAGAAAAAAATAAGAACACAGTTGTTTGGGATAATAAACAAAAGACAGAGAGAAAAATGCATACATCATCGACTTAATGTCATAAAGAGGCCTTACTGAATGCAAAATGACTTCTTTTTTTTCCTCTGTGTATCTAATAAATCAATCTTGAATCAATTTATTAACTTAATGCAACTTATCTGCTTACCACCTTAAATTATTAGAAAACCTAAACTGGTTAGATATCGACCTCTAAAGCGCTCGTTAGGAAAAAAGGGCACTTCATTGACTTCCAACAATGGCAGTTTGCCCATCCAAAGTCTCTAACAAGTTGCTTGTACCCTCTTTTGTTTTATACTATCTTGGAGTCTATTAATTGAATCAGCTCTAAATTAAGTCTCCAAATTCGGGTTTCCCTCTAAGTGACGCTCGAGGCGTACTCCGCGAATCAGTCTTTTCGACTTTCGATTTTTCCATAACAATGGGTGGCGAGCGAAAATTGAATTGGCGAAAGATAACTGGGTTGATTTAATGGAGGAGGTTTCTAAATAATTGAATGAAATGTAGTCTCTGATTCAGTAATAGAGAGACCCTTTTCCCAATTATCTTTGTATAATTGTTTTAGGTGACGCTCTTTATTCTCTACTCAAAAATCACAAATAGTTTCAAGTGTTCGCGATTTGCCGATTCCAGATATTTCAGATTAAAAAAACGATTGAGAGATCAATGATCAAAACCTATATGTATAAGAGAAAAAAGATCGTCTTACTTTTACTTAAATGTGTTGCCTCAATATATATGTATATATATACATACATACATATATATATATACATCAAACACTCGTAGTTAATTCTTTCAGCAAGTGATAAAGTTTATTATAAATCTGAAAATGTACTTAGGCTTTAAAACAAATAATTTCCAGAAATTTAGATTTATTTTTGCAGAAAAAAATTAATATTTGAAAATAAAAGTTATATAATAATATTATTTATTTTGACATAAACAAAATCGTGTTTTTTTAACAGAAGAAAATTTAAAAAAAGTCCTTAAGGTATCCAAACACGTTCGGAGTACTTTTTAACAAAATAGCATATTTAAACATTATAAATGCTTTTTAGGACTCAATAGCAATAAATACTAATATTTAACCAATAATATTTAAAATCAATTAATTAACTTTTAGAAAAATCACAATTATAAGTGAAATTTCAGCAGTATTTTTAAAAAACTTCAAAGCAATTAGAGAAAAAATTAATACACTTATATCAGTAAGAGTATTACTAAAACAAATTAGATGCATTTATACAGGAAATGTACTAAAATTTTAATGTTTTATTAAAATTTGAAAATTTTAGAGCTAATTGATTAAACATAATATGAAATGGGACATTCTTTATGAGACCTCTATTTAAATAGCAAGCCATAACTGAAAAAAACATCCATAAAATAAGAAATATTTTAGTACATTCTCCAGAAAATAACATAAATATCAAGTTCAAAAAGTTTTATAGACATATATTTGTAACATTTTGAGTTTTCAGTTTCGCCATGATAGATTTTTAGCAATTTAAATGCCTACTTCTGGTAGATCAGATACCCACTTATATAAAAAAAAAAAAAACCTATATAAAATTAAGTGTAACTTGGTCTCCAGTTAGTGTAAAAACAAAATAAAGTATGTTTTGTAAAGCCAAAAGATAGCTTTATTCAATAAAAGGAAAAACAAAAATATCTGTCTTGACCGAATTTTGGTCATTTTCAGCGTGTTCGGATACCTTAAAAGTGAAAGATTTTGTTGGTAAGATTTGATGCATGGACTGTATATATTTATTGCTCTTATATATCTTTATTGAATTAATTTTACAATTCTTAGAAAATATCTGAAATTTATAGCTATAAGATGCATACTAATAGACAAAAAAAAATTAGCGCACCAAGAAGGAGTCGTTAAAATGAAACGAAATTTTACATACGTAATGACTACTTTGACATAAGTATATGATTAGAAAATCAAAGAAAAAGTATCATTTATTTCAGAGAAAAAGGCAAAAGAACGGAGGATTTACTACCCTGTCGAACCCTTTCTAGCGAGAATGCACGATGCGATATGATCGGGCATTGTGGCATACAAGTTTTGTATGATGTCTTGAGACATTTCGTTCAGAATTTGCTGCAACCTTGCCTCTAGTTCTTTCAAAATCGTGGGATGTCCAATTCCCCGTTCCAAATGATACCAGATATGCTCGATTGGAGACAAATCTGGGGATCAGGCAGGCCAAGGAAGGCTAGTAACAAGGCAGAGACAGTCTTGTGACACCCTTGGCATGTGAGACCGAGAATTGCCGTGTTGAAAAATGGCTCCTGGGAGCCGTTGCATGAGTGGCAACACATGTGGTTGCAGGATGTCATGGACATATCACTGGGCTGTCATGATGCCACAGATCAATATTAGGAGTGACCGTGTATTGTAGGCAATGACACACCGTACCATCACACCAGCTGTGGGAGCGGTGTGTCGCTGTAAAGCAAAGGCTGGATTAAGGCGTTCACTACGGAGTCTCCACACACGAACACGATTTTCATCACTGCTGAGATTGAATCTGGATTCCTCGCTAAAGACGACCTGGTTCCATTGCGCTGCAGTCCAGTTTCCTCGTGCGTGGCACCACTTCAAACGGAGGTGTCGATGGGTGGCGTTAAAGGCAGCACACTCAATGGGCACCACGATCCCAAATGTCCTTCAGCCAGGCGCCTTCGTATGGTTCGAGAAGATGCAACAGCCTTTAGTGATGGTGCTACCTGTGCCTTGATGGCTGCCGTTGAAGCAGTTGACTGTGCGCGTGCATTTCTTGCGATGTGGCCGTCTTCTCATCGACTGGTCTGTCTAGGGCGTCATGAGTCTGGTTTTCGTGTAAATGACACCTCTCGGATCCACTGGTCCCAACACCTCCTCACAACCTAATCAGAGGGGCCTAATTGACGAGCTATTCGCCTAGCAGGCCACCCAGCTTCCATCTTGTCGATGTTGCTCTCACACTCAAACTGCGACAGCTGCTCATATTGTCTTCGAAAACGGCGTAATTGCATGTCGACTTGAGCTTTTTCTTTGTAAATGATTCAGCACACTCAAACAAGCATTGTTTACCAGTTTTATACTCAACGGAGAACGACGTTAAACGTCTTCTAACGGCTATGCGTAATGCGCAATCACGCTGCATTTCTAATAATTTGCATATCTTCCCCAAATGTACATTTATGTCAAGTTTCGTTACGATCTCGCAATTATTTCTTGGTGCGCTAATATTTTTGTCCATGAACGTATTTTAATATTTTCAGGAATTAAACAGGTCTAATTGCTGGCTATGTCATTTTTTTTGGTACCATTGAATTTGTTAACTAAATAGCTTTGCTTATAGCAATCATTAATAAAAACATTAAATGCATATTTTCAAGTAATACAAAAAGTGTGTTCAGTTTATTAAAGCATCTGGAAGAAAGGTTTGAAAGATGTGTATTCATCCAAACAAGAAATAGTTAGTGTCTATCCTAAATTTTTTTTGTTTTTTATATAATATAAGATTAAACCTATTTGCTGCTAACATTTGGATAAATGTAACTATTTTAATATAACGCTCTTATATATAACTTATTTCAGTTTCTAATAAGTTTCTTTTCACCTTAGTGATAGCAAATGTAAACACATTTATACAAATGTTAACTACTAGGAAAACGGAAAAATAATACTTTTCTAAATTTTTAATGTATTTCAGTTTATTATAATAGTGCTTTGTTCCAATAATTACTATTGTCTTTTAACAAATAAATAGCTCTAATTGAAACAAAACAAATATTATTATTCAATAAAAAAAAAAAAAACAAAGCAGAAAGTTTTATTGAAACAAACTTTTTTAAAAAACTTTTCCCCAATACCAAGCTAGTGTTTTTTCTCACCATTTTAGTTTTATTTCACATAGCATTATCTCCCAAGTAATGAACATTTCCATCCTTTGAAGTTAAACAGTAATTCTCTTTTAAGTGTATTTCCAAATAGGGTAATCTAGAGCTCTGCTGAAACAAAAGAAGTTCACCATTCTAGAACTTATCTCGCCGATTTCCCAACATAAAACAATGGTTTGATGTAATCCATATCTCTCAGCAGTTCTCAGTTAAAGACCAGTGAAATATAAAGATTTTTTTACCTTCGTCAGCGCGTAATTTTTGCTTAGGCACGCAAAGCTCCGATTCCTAGAAAGTCCAAGTTCTTCTATTCCCTATAGTATATTGATCTTCATTCAGAAAGAGAATAGATTAAGAGTGACTTTCAAGAGATATCTATTTCTGATAGAAACAGGGACTATCTAAAAATTATTATCTGTAAAATTATATAAAGACAAGTATTGTGAAGGCTTTGGTGTTTGGTATTTACAAAAGAAACAAAAAATAATAAACTTTGAAAATGATTTAGTATTATTGTTGTTGTTGTAGCTGTATTTATATATATATATATATATACAGCTATGACAACAACAACAATAATACTAAATCCTTTTCAAAGTAAACTATATATATAATTTAGCAAATTTGTTGCCATTAAAATAGTATAAATTTGCTTCGGCTCAAATGAACGAGGCATTATTATTAATATTTTTTACTATTTAAATACTGAAATTGACTTTTCTATATGCAAGTATATTTTTGTTAAACTATGAATTTCAGCTTCTTGTGTAATTTTGGTGAAAGAAACCGTACGGCAAGTAACTCTTAATAAAGAAAAATAGTTATTTTGGTTTTTTTTAACATTTATATAGCAAACAGACAACACCTACCAAAATAATTACAAGAAAACATCAGGTATATCAGCTTTAGCATTAAATTTTATAAAAGAAACCTATTGTTAAAATTGCAGTGAACCAAAAGTAAAAATAAAAAAGCTAGGATATGACTATATATATATATATATATATATATAAAATTCCATGGTGCGGAGAGAGAGAGAGCTGGGGCTATGAAATATCTTGTAACGTATATTGTATTTTTGAAAACTTAGTGCTCCCTTATCCATAACTCTGGTTTATGTTTATTAACAAAAATAATTTTACTTTGAGTTTAAAATCATCTTATTAAATTTAATATATTTATCTATTTTTTATAATATTCTACCCCCTTATCCTTTTTGTCGTAATCTCGATACCATAGATCAGAGGTTCCCAACAGTTTTTGCCTCATAGACCCCTTGACAGGTTTTTAAGATTGGCGTACACCCTCTACTTACCTAATATTAATTTTTTTGCAAATTTATCAGCTTAAATGTGTTTTTGACAGCAGTCTTAGAGCTATTTACTTTAAAATATTAATTTTTTTTTAGTTTAGTAATGTATTTATAGTGTGTGTGTTTAAAAATTAAGAAAATACATGTTAATTAATTAAAATAGTTAAAGCGTAAAATAACTGTTACACAAAATAACTGAGCAACAAACAAATGCTTTTAGTGGAGGAATTAATGTGGAGATGCAATAACAAATTTTCAATATTTGCCATTACTGTTATGAGGTTTTTACCCTGAATATCTCCTCGGTTATTAGTGTCCAGTAATTTCTCATTTCTTTTTTGTTTCGGAGATTGGCAAGCGCACTGAAACTCCTTCTGAATCGAAAAAAAACATTTAAAAACTTTCTCAAGATATTCCACACTGTGGAATAAGTAACAGGCATATCTTTTTAAAGCCAAAATTGTTGACATCGTTTCTAAACTTTACTATAAGATCCTCGTTAGTGCATACTCTAAGCGCTTATTTCTTGTAATCTGACATTTTTTTTCAAAGTGTGACCATATGAATCCATTGCCTAATATGGTATTACGATAGTCAAAACATTCTTAAACCTAGTTTGAAAATCTAAAATAGGCATTTGAATTCTGTGTGTGGCTATGCCCAAAATTATACTCCTTTAGCTTAATTCAGGCAAAAAAGGCTGAAATGTGGTCATTGTTTTAATAATATTTATGCTATCTCATTGTAACTGTAAATTAACCTCATTAAATTTAGTAGAGAAATATGTTAAATAGGTAAGTCCAGTTTCCCCTTGATTAAATTTCCTTTCAATATTAGTCACGTCCTGGTTTATGAGAGCCACCAACGTAGATCCCCATTTACACCTTATGGACCCCCAAATTATTTTTTCACTGCCGTGAATCCCTTGCAGGCCGTCACAAAACCCCTGGGGTCTATATAGACCACTTCGGGAATCACTGCCATAGATCATTTTTCTCGATGGGTTGGTTCCAATTAATTATTTGTTAATCCATATAACCGTGATTCAGCCTAATATATACATATGTACGCATGTAAGTGTGTGTGTCTTATGATTACCAATATAAACAATTTGTATTCTGCTACTATCTTAATTACGAAATTTTATCTTAAACTAGAATGTACTTCAAGTAAAGGAATAACTATGAGAATTAGGTAAAAATATGTTTTGATAGGTTAAGAAACAGTTATACCTGCTCATTATGTTGAAATTTTAACCCACGCTTATAGGTTTCATCAATTAAATGATATTACCGATAACCATAATGTGGTTCTTTATTTAGAAATTCTGTAAGACATACTTTCTTCAATTTTAAAGTTAATCACTTTAACTAGTAAGACATATAAATGGAATAATTCATACAGTAAATAATTAAAAGTGAAATATTAGTTGAAACTAAATAAAAGGAATTACATCCAATTACTAGGAGTTGGAGAGAATAAAAATGTTTAAGTAATTCCTGAATAGAAAACGGGTTATAGACTCTACCCTTTTGTCTAAAATCTTTTCCCCATTTCCTTTTCAGTGAAACAGGATTAAGGAAACAAAATTAATGGACTTGCACCAATTAGTTTTAAACAGATAAACAACACGCATTTATAGCTGTTTAAAATGAGAGAAAAATTTAAAAACCTTGAAGGTTTTGGAAACTGAACTAGAAAATAGTGAAACTAAGGATATTTTCAACTTGAGTAAAAGACACCCATAGCCAATTATTCTCATTAAAATTATCCTTGGATGAAGTAATGAGAACATTCCAGCTCTTAACCTACCTTCCTTCTACTCTACTTCCGACTCTTCTAAAACATTAATGCTTATCCTTGGCAGTAATTAAAATGACTGCTAAAATGCACAAAGTATATTCAGGTATTTCTGACAAGAATCCTTGTAAACTCAATCAAAGTTTTCACACAATACATGACCGCTAATGCTAGAGTTGCTTTAGAACTCCCTTTGAATTTTAATATTTCTAAGAACTTTAAATGTACTTCTGAATCAACGATTTCTGAGGCACTAAATGCATTTTAATGAGGGTAATTTATGAAATGCCTTTTATACTGTTAGACTTGTGGAAGCAAATGGTAAATAATTGAAATGTAATAAATATTGCAAAAAAGTGGGAGGTAGATCTTGAAAGGATTTATATTTATGTTTCTTTTTAAATAAGTAACAGACATATTGATTGAAAATACTTAAACTGAGTCTAGAATTAATCACTATAGAAAACATATATAATCACATTACAGACCTTTGGAATAAAAATATATGAGGTGATTACAATTAAGGTATCCGACTACGTTAAGAACCGTGATTTTCAAATGCGGTCAAACGAATATTTTTTTTTAATATTTAGGGTCACTTTGATACACGTATGAAATTGCCTTAAGAATATTATTACAATGAAAAATGACTTAAATGCAATATTTTGGAAAAAAAATGAAGATAGAATTATTTATTTTCCAAATATTCCTCTTTTATGAAAATTGCTTCTGCTACAATAATATTTTGCCAATATATTGCTCAGAACTATGTACAAAGCCTGAAAGAGAATTTTTGAAATACATAATTTAAAAGTGGAATTATCCATATTTAATACATCAAAGTGGAAAACTGTTAACAGAAAAACACTCATAATTATTGTAATTGGTAGTATCTTTGGAAATAATGTGAATTTTTCTTAAGTCGTAGTTCAAACTCTCTGGGGAAGTCTTTGCTTATATAAGCAAAATAATATTATTATGAAAACATTTGTCATCAAAGAAGAATGTTTTGAAAAAAGGTAATTCTTAAGTTCATTTTTTTGCCAAAATATTGCATTTAAATATTTTTTTTTATTTTAATAATATTCTTAAAACAACTTTACAAGTGTATTCTTGTCTAAGTCACATTATAAATAAAAATAAAAATATTCTTTTGTACGCTTTTCAAAAATCACGGTTCCGAGCGTAGTCGAATACACCTTAAAGTTCCTATTTCGAAAAGCTACAAAACCAAGGATGAAAATGACTTCAAATTTTAATTCAATATACTTGAATTGGAGGAAATTTTTTTTTTGCCATAAGAAAAAAAAGTTACAACGTGTATCAATAGATAGCGCTGTAGGCGGCATAACAAAAAAACATACGATTGCAAGTGATATTTTGAATCAAATTACGACTACTTTGGCATGAGTCGCACATTAAACCAAATGATCTGTTCAATGTCTATGATTGTTTCTCATTTTTTTTAAATGAAAGGACTTCAAGGTCACTGAACTTTTGCATTATTGTTAGAGGAAAGCTCATCCACCATGGCAAGGTCGTACCACATTGGATGAGAAAAATCAGTTTTCCATTGTCTTAGGGCGAAATACCACATAAAAAGCAACAATGAAAACACAATTTTTTTTTTTAAAGCCTTTTCCATTTGACCCTTTTTCAAGTACATGCAATTAAAATTGGATGTCAGTCTGAACACTGGTTCTCTTTTTAAAATTTTGAAAGTGCGACTTTAGTTGTGATCACGCTGTACATAAACATTGACTATAAAAATGTATTTCTTTGGTAAACATTGTACATAAAATACATAAATTCCATTGAACGATAAAATTATATGTGAATATATGCTTGTATCAATAATTTTCTTAATTTATGAATAATTTCCAATCTCATACGAATATAAATCGAAAAATTCAATGGTATATATACTATAATGGTATGGATGCTATATATTGTTAAGAAAAGTGTATTATACTTTAAATATCTGCTTTATATATTGGATTATTCTATTTGAATGATTAAATAATAATATTGAAGGCATATTTTTAAATGGAAATCTTAGTAGTTTAGTTTAGTAGGGGAAAAATAGAAGTGTTCTATATTATATACTAGCTGCACCCTGCCACGCGTTGCAATGTCTCAGTGTGATAGAAAGAAAGAAAAGAGAAAGCACATATTTTTTGTACGTTTAAACATTTGCATTTGAGGCATGATTTTTTTATAATAAAAAAAAATTATAAATGTTGTTGTTAGCTGTAGCTTTGAGCATCATGCAAGTGACAATACAATTTGACATGGTTCCCCCTCAATTTTGAGGGAGAACATCCGGAGGTGGTCAAAGGCCTCCCAACTCTCTTCCTCTTCCACCAATCTCACGAGAGGACTTGCAGCATGATGGCTATTCAGAGTATCCCTAGGCCTCAAAGGCACTATACATTTACAAACACCCATGCTTTCTCCAGGATTTGAACCCAGGACCTACGACACAGCAGTCAGCGTCAGTAACTACTATATCAGATGGGCAGCAAAATAAATGTACACAATAATTTCCTTAACTGATTTAATTTGTATCTTGTTAACCAAATACTTGAAGTTATTATGGCTTATTTTCATCCTTATGTTATGAGCCTAAAATTATTTACATTGTCTTTATAGACGAGACCTCAAGCTCGAGAATAATTTTTAAATGCCTCTACTGTAGAATCCTCAGGTGCAAAGGGTTAGTTTAGAAACATGAATTGTATTCTCAATGATATAGGAAATATGTTGATTCTGTATTATATCAGGCAAGCAAAGTTTTTCAAGGCTCTGGTGGTTCTTCAAGTTGTGGCAGTTTAATTTTTCCAGTGGTGTAAAACATTCCTTTTGTTTCTCCCTTAAATTTCAGAGTTTCGCAATAATGACACATTTCAGTAATTGAACTGATGAAAACTTGCTGGCTTAACCAATAACCTTCTGCTGGGTTGCACTGGAATGCAATGTGATTGTTATCGTGTGATTATTCGTCACCAAGTCATGTTTGACGATGAAATGCTGTTTCTCATTGATATCTTTCAACTATTCGTAAGCTATTGAATTCCTTTTGTCAAGAACAGAGCAGACCTGATGTTGTAAAAAGAAAATGTTGTGCTCGCAAACATGCATCTTTAAGTCTGGTTGCATATTGTTCTGCTGCGTCCTCAGCATGTGTCTTCGTCTGTTTTTCTCACTTTGCTGTGCAATTACTCGTTGCACTACTTTTGCCTTGCGAATACGACAACCTAAATTTGATTTCCTACAAAGGGTTATTTTTATGTACTGAAGCCAATTGACTATACTTAAAACGAAAAAAAACGTTAAAACTAAAACATAAAATTTCAAAATATTGAAAAAAATCAGGAACAAAAAGCGAGGGCAAAATAAAAAATACTCAATGTACATCAATCAACACAGCTCAATTCTAATGCAATGAAAAACAGAATATTTCATTCCACTCTAACAAATCACTCAGGAGAGGTCAATTTTACTATAGAATTTGAATTCAAATGAAGATAAATAGGCAGAGCTCAATTCCTGCCAACTACTCTGAGAAAAGAAGAGAAAAAAATAAATAAAAAATAATGGGAAAAAACTACCTATACTTATAAAAAATCAACTTTATAGTAAAAAACAGTTTAATACCAATGAAATGTAGAAAAAAAATAATTAAGGTGACTGTCTATGTTAAAAATGTCATTAACACTGGGAAGTAGCATTAATGACATGAGCAACATGTAACAACAAAATCAAATGTGTGCATTGTTTGCAATCATGTATAGAATTTGCCTGCTTTCCTTCATTTCCAACAAAGTTAGGGGAGAAATATAAACCATACATGTGTGTGGGGCTGAAGATATTTTCAGTAGAATATGCAGGGAAATTCCAAATATTAACAAAGATTTCTTAGCAAAATTGTATGATGAAGTGTTGATAATGATTGATAATTCTTGCGATTCACCACTCAATTAGCATTATTAAATTATAGTCAACAAATTTAAAGGCCTATCTATATAACAGTGTGGCTTATATCTAGACACAGACTGCTTTTCACATGGATGAATATTATTTGTTGTGTGGGTACTTGTGTATTAGCATCATGACATTCAAATTGCCACAATGAGAATCACACTATTTTTCCCAAAATCTAACTACTTGGTTCTTTTTCATAAATCAAAAATAGAATCTTTGTTGCTTCGATACCAAGGTGCGATTTACGTGCCACCAATTTCGTTCCTGTGATGCTAATATACAAAAACTTTTGTTTGTTCTAGGTCAATAGTAACAAATTGATAGTACGTAAGAAATTTTGCATGATCCATAGAAAAATTGGGACGTTTGTACTTTTAAAATATACTCACACAAAATCAACTCCATTGCTCACACAATAGCAATGCAATTTATCAAAAAATAATTAAGATGACCGCCTACATTCAAAATTTAACAGACACTGGGAGCTGATTGACTTAAAAATACGAAGGTCAAATTTAAAACATAAAAAACTGCAAAAAATTAAAGAAGGGGAAAAAATGAAAATACTAACAAATTATTTAACTTCAAATGCAAATCAATCAACATAGCTCAATTCTGAGGCAACAGTAAACGTAATATTTCATTCCACTTGAACAAATCACTCCAAAGAGATCAATTTCCCTATGATTTCAAATGAAAATTAATTGACAGCACAGAATTCTCACTAATTGCACTGAGAAATAAGAAAAACAATTTAAAAACTAAATGAGGAACAATGAAGTAATAAACTGCGCTAACACAAAATTGACATTATCATAAAAGACGCAGCTAAATAGCAATGCAATACATCACAAAGTAATTGTAAAATTAAACTTTTGTCCTCATGTACTCCAAAGTAAAGCCATTTAATCAGATTTTGGTTTATTTTATTTGCTTAAGAAAGCTTTTTAATTCAAATTAATGTTGTAATTCTTTTTAAATAAAAGACTGTCCCTCAATAATATGTTTTTAATTATTTTATGAACTTATTTATGTACTTTGAAATTATTTCGGTGCTTGCGTATTATCGCAACCTATTGGTGACATATGAAACGAAGCACCTCCTAGATGCCGATTCAGCATGTACGACACATAAAAATCAAGAGTGCCAACCTGGCTATTTATTAATAGAGTTGGTGATTATTGCAATGATACGAATAATACGAACGTTCCTTTTCTTTTACTTGTTTTAATTCTTGTGTATTATTGCTGTAGTAATCCTCATGACATTCTTTATGGTGTACCAGTCTTTTAAAGTTCTCTGAGCTACAGCAACATTCAGATGGGTACAACTAGTTATAACATAAAATTAACTCTTAAAAATATATCAAAAATAAAAGAAGGCTCAATATTCTGATTAAATCAATATAAATATTTTTGTACAAACACAATATATATATATTGTAAAATATTTATTTTGCTATTCGTATCTCAGACAGACATCAAACGAAATTTAAAAAATTGTCAAAAACAGATAAAAAAACATATTTAAGAAAAGCACCACTGATTAATTTTGCCAAAGATATCGCAATGTGCAAAAAAATATTTGCAGTATATAATCGTCATAAAAAATGTAAGTACTAAAACATAAAATATAATTATATATTGAATTAATTAAGGATTGCTGGAGAGAAAGATAAAACAGGATAAGATAATACTCATAATATTCATTTCATATTGGTAAGCTACTCGTTTTTGACATGATTTTGAAATCACATCAACTTGGTGTGTTGCGGTCAGTCTAATGTTATAGTAATATACAGAATTAAATGTACTTAAGTATTAACGCAAACTATTGGTGACATTATATAAAATGAAGCACATGATTGCCAATTCAACACACACAAAATTGGGATTGCCAAAGTGGCGAGTTGTCTTGAATGTTGGCGATTGTGCAATAATACGTATTTTTAAGTACTAAATAAAAAAAAATTATCTAAAGAATGTATCCCGAGCATAAAAATAACTTGGAAAATGAAGTTCAATACTAACATAATTTGACATAAAAAGAACTCAACTACCTTTATCAATGCAAAAGCATAATTTGAAAAAAATAAGGAAATAAACTGCTGGACAATTGCTAAGGACGGATCACAAATTGCTATGTAGCATAACATTAAGCGAGACATGAGGCCTAGTAGGATAAAACATAGTTGCCACACTGTTCAGACATTAGAATAAAGAATATTTATTGTTCTGGAAAGTACAAAAGCTGTGAAACATCTGAAAGAAAAAAATGTTCATTTGATCTGCGTACGGAGAAATGGAACAATGCATCTGAAAGTCAGCAGGCACCTTAAAGAAAGGTATCAGTACGGGATATGTCCACCGTGGAGTGTGATGCAACATTCCACACGTCGTACCATACTTTGCACAACATTATCCAGCATCTGTTGAGGCAATTTATCCCATTCCTCTGTGAGTGCACGGTTGAGGGTGTTCTTGTTTGTCGGAGGATAGTTTCGACCAGCAACTTGCCTCCCCAAAGCATCCCACACATTTTCAATGGGGTTTAGATCTGGAGAACGCACTGGCCATACGAGACGTTGAATACCCTCGCTGTCTAGACAATCCTGAACAGCGAGTGTTCGATGACATGTTGCGTTGTCGTCCATAAAAACAAATTTATCACCGACAGCACCACGGAAAAGAAGAACACGAGGAAGTAGAACTTCATCAATGTATCGTTGGCCCGTCATAGTCCCATTCGCAACAACATGTAAGCACGTGCGGCCATTGATCATGATGCCGGCCCACACCATGATACTGACTGTCAGATATCGGTCCTTTTCCTGGATATTTTCTGGACGATAAGCAGTACCACTCTCGCGCCAGATCAGTTGGCGTCTACAATCCGATGACAGACTGAACCTACTCTCATCTGAGAATAGTACGCATGCCCAGCCCTGTTCAGTCCAATTGTGATGCTCACGACACCATTGCAAACGGACAGTACGGTGCTGTCTGGTCAATGGGACACACACAACAGGTCTGCGTGCGTATAGTCCTCCTCCCCTCAAACGTCTGGCAACAATTTTTCGGGAGATCTGCTTTCCTGAGGCAGCAAGAAACTGATATTTGCCACCTGCTGAGCTGTGGTGCGCCTGTTCCTTTTTGCTGATAGGACGATATATATGTCTTCTGCAGGCGTCGTACTTCTAACACGACCTTCCCCGTGCCGTCTACTACACATTCCAGTAGTTTTAAATGACTTCCACAGCCGTGAAACAACGCTGTGAGTGATGTCGAACTCCCTGGCAACATCTGTTATTTTTCGCCCTTCTTCGATCTTTCCAATAATTCGGCCACGCATAAAATCATCTATGTGATGTCGGGAAGACACGCCAAAAATTTTAAGTTCGTCTATTAAACCTTTCCTGTAAAACTTTGACTTGAAACAACAACTGTCCACACGCGTCAAAACCTTTAAAGCTCTTATGAACCTTATCACGTGATGAACAAACGTAGAAAAAAATTTGCATACTCATCCTTCTTCTTACTAATATCCCGCACTTATTCTAATTTTCCACATTTTGCTCTTCCTTTCGTTTTGTGGTTGCTATGGATGATAGTGTTATCCGTTCTTAGCAATTGTCCAGCAGTGTATAAGCACAACCTATTGGTGACATTATATGAAACGAAGCACATGAATGACATGCAAAATCGGGGTTGCCAACTTGGCAAGTTATTTTGAGTGTTTCCGATTGTTAGGATAGTACATAAGTAGCAAAAATGCTTAATCTTATGACCACCTGCTTCCTCAACAGGTATTTAAGCCATCTGTCTGTTTTGCTCATTATCTGATGCCTATTCCAGTTTGATATGTAATTATTACCAACATCGCTTTTGCTTGGCCAGTATGATTACCCAAGCAAGGCAAATTTATGCACTGAAGCCAATTGTATAGACTTAAAGGTTAAAATAAATACATTATGATATTGCAAAACAGCTCTGAGTGTGTGAGCCCTGTATCAAAACAGTTTTAGGGGCTGATTTCAGATAGGAGCACCATATTAGTGACTGCAGTAGCACATATGGGGACCACTGTAGTTTGGGGGCCTTGTATCATTGGTACGCGCGCGCGCGGCTGATACAGCGGTAGCTACGTAGCTGAAAAAGCAAATGGTACTTACAAATTATCGCAACTTATTGGCGACATTACATGAAATGAAGCATCTGGTTGCCAATTGAACATATAAAAAGTCGGGGTTGCCAACTGGGCGAGTTACAATAAAGTTGGTGATTGCTGCAATAGTACGCAAGTACTCTTTATTTTATTTGTTTCAATTTTTGAGTATTATTTACTTTTGTAACCCTCTTGGCACACTAGTCTTTTTAACCTGACTGAGGCACTACAACATGTGGTACAGCTAGTTATAAAATATAAATCTTAAGATATCAAAAATAAAATAAGACTCAATATTTTATAAACAAATCAATATAAACAGTTTCATACAAACACAAAATATTTATTAGGAAATCTTTATTTCATGTTTCAGAGGAACATAAAAAATGTAAAAAACAGAAAAAAAACGTATTTAAGCACAATCCCGACTATTAATTTCGACAAATTAAAACATTGCAATAGGCAAGCAAAAAAAAACCATAAGTACTAAATTTTTTTAAAAAAATAAATAAAAATTATATATTGAATTAAAAAAGGATTACAGGTGAGAAAAACAAAATACATGCTACTAATATTAATATTAATTTAATACTATCTAAAACAGAAATACTATACTAAAGTTAATAGCAGTAAAAAGAACTGAAATACTCTTATCAATATGAAGTTTTGGCTAGTAAAAATTATAATCTTCGTATTCTAAAGAAATGAATAAATTCTCCGAGAAAATACTGAAGAATTAAGTTGAAATTTGTAAGCAAATTCACACACATAAACATCCCGCGATAATACTACTTAAATGTTGCCAAAACCGCAAAACAAAACTTTAGTTGTTAAAAGAATAATCATTAAAAAATGATTTATTCCAAAAATAATCCTAATTAAATATCAAAGAATAGAAAAATGGGATAAATATTCCAACTGATAAACATAAAGGGTGTTTTTTTAGAGGTATAGAACTTAAAATTGCAATAAAACAACGATGTATTATTTAATTGACATGAATTTTTTTTTTATTCGAAAGATAACCTTGTAGCATTACATTTTAAATATAATTTCTGGCATATGACTAGTTGCCGAAAGTCACAAACAACAATGGACAGGGAAAAAAATCTTTTACGACTGGCCCGAATAGGGATGCCTATTTGTCCCAGTCGTCTAGGTGCCCCTACCTTTCTATCGCCGTGGACCTGTCAATGTTTGATAATTTTACTTAGGCAAAATGAAGGAGGGGGACGGTGATTGTTTATATTTTAGATTGTTTTTATTTAATAATTTTAGTTTAATTGTATTTAAACATGCCTTCAGAACAAAATACAGTTACACTAAGAAATTAATATTAAGTGATTTAACATGGTATATAAAATGAAAACCATAAAACCTTAGAGAAATACACCACAGTATATAAAATGAAAACCATAAAACCTTAGAGAAATACACCACAGTATATAAAATGAAAACCATAAAACCTTAGAGAAATACACCACAGTATATAAAATGAAAATAATTTACCGTAAAATCCGGCGTATAACGCACACTTTTAACACAATCGAAATTTAAGGGTGCATGTTATACGCCGGGTATAAAAATAAAAGTTTTGAAAATAAAAGATCAACATAGAAAAAAAATTAAATTTCTACAAAGAACGACATATACTGTTTAAAAGAAATGACATTTCTTTTGAACTTAAATGGTTGCAGTACTATAAATATACTATTTTTTTCTAAGGCTTGTATACTTCGAATAAATGACTTCAAAACATAAGAGCATTACGCATGTACATTGCAGGTGTCCTCGTAAAAAAGCAGGTGCTCGTTATACGGTGAACATACCTAAAAATTAAAAATTGCATCTTTAAAGTATAGGTGACAGTTATACGCCAGACTTTTTGGTAATATTTCTTGCGCGGACGGGCACTATTTAATAAACGGACCAGTACCAGTCCGTGGACCAAAGGTTGGGGATCACTGGTCTAAGGCAGAGCTTCTCAACCTTTTTAACCTTTTTTGTGAACCGGTCAACGTTTGATAATTTTACCGCGGCCCACTGAGGGTGGGACACATTGACTATTTATATTTTAGATTGCTTTCATTTAAAAATTTTAATTTAGTTACGTTTATATATATATGCCTTCTAAATAAAATATAGTTACACCAAAAATGAATAAAAGTGATTTAAGGTACCCGAATACGTTCGGAACCGTGATTTTGCAAAAGCTTATAAATAGATAATATTTATGATATTTAGTGACACTTAGATTAGAAAATGTATACGAAATTGTTTTAAGAATAGTATTAATATAAAATATTAGTACAATATTTTGACAAAAAATGAACATAGAATGACCCATTTTCAAAATATTCTCCTTTTGTGTATAAAAGGCTTCTATTATAATAATATTTTGCCTGTATATAGCTAAGACATCTGTACAGAGACTCAACTAGAATTTTTGAAATATATAATTTAGAAGTGGATTTATCCATGTTTTACGACAACAGAGGGGAGAAATTTTTTAAAAAAATGCCAATAATTATTTCAATTGGCTGTAATTCTGAAGATAATCTGAATTTTTCAAAAATGATAACTGAGCTTCTGTAGAGAGGTCTGAGCTATATATACAGACAAAATATTATTATAATAGAAACATTTTTCACAAAAAGAGAACATTTTGAAAAAAGGTGATTTTAAGTTAATTTTTTGCCGAAATATTGTATTTAAATATTTTTGAAGATAACTCTTATGGCACGGTAGGGAGAAATTTCCGTTGCTTGTTATGCTTTACGCGTTACCAGTTACGGTTAGCGATGAACGTAAAGTAGAAATGATTGAAGTTCCGAATTTTCCCCCCGTTTTAAAAAACACCATTTAATTCATACTATCTATCTCAGTCAAAAAATAGTTACAGAATCGGAAAGATCATTTTTTCACCACGATATGGTATATTTTTTTTAACAAAATAATGATATTTTCTATTTTTTACGATTTTTTTTAAATGAGTCAAAATTGATACGCTTTTATAAAAATGGTTTCTAAACCATTCCCTTTAAGTTTCCTTTCGAGTTAATGAATTGATATTTTATTCTAAGCAAGTTCATGCTTTTCTCTTTTAGAATCAGTTATAAAAAAATGACGAAATCCTTTTTTTTTTGTTTTGCGGTTTCTCAAAAAATACTCAAAATTTTAATTAAATATTTAATATATTCATTATTTATAAAAATAATTTAACGAAACTTTTTTCCATATGTAGAATAGTATTATCTGTAACCTGTTCAAAGATTGAAAAAATAGATTAAAAATTACGGCTTTTAAAATTTCTTTTGTGTTTTTCGTCTATTAGCCCTCAGCTAGCACCCACCCGCCTCTCCTCATTCAACAACAGCTTTAACAAGCCTTTCCTCTTTTAGCTTTGCGATACATACTTTGTTTTGTTTTTACGTTACCTAGTAGTCAAATTATAATCAATTTTATGAATTAAAAAAAATTGGAAGTGAATCTTTAAACTACCCGAAAATGGCATTTAAATGGTTCAAAATCTGTCAAAAATTAGTTTAAGGAGAGTTTGTTGGATATACAGTTTTAAAATACTTTTAAGGAAATAATACAAACAATCTATTGATTTAAAATTTAGAGATTTGATTAATTTCATAACGAACATACAAGGTTTATCGATTTTTACTTTTAATTACCAGTCTTACAGCTCATGCTGTAGACTTACAAGATTCAATAATAAGAAATTCAAATATTTTAGTTTTATCAGAAACTTGGCTGGGCAATGAAAGTGATATATCTATTCCAAATTTCAACTGCATTGTGAAGTATAAACGACCAAATACGAGAGCAGGATTAGTTGTGACATATCAAAATTCTAGCAATGCTGTTAACATTATAACTCCATCCATGGAAGGTTCTGTCAATCAATCCGATATTTACGGTACCATACAATCTTCAGTGGGGGATTTGTGTTTCGCTGAATGCATAATAGATAATGGACAAAAAATTATAATTGTAGCAATATATATTACTCCGAACAAAAAGTTGGATGACATTATCGAGATCCTCCATCTCGATCATTATTACCATACACATCAAGAGGTTATGCTTTACTTAATAAAAATTATAAAATACCTATGATTTTAAGTGGAGATTTTAATATCAATTTTGCTTTAGACAAATCTGTACAATTGATTGATTTTTTAAAGACAATTTCACCTTATCTCTACAAAACAGCAGAATAATATCAACGACAAAATCAAATACTATGATAGATGCAGTCTTTTCGAGATACTTGAGCGATATTGAGTGCAAAACCTACATTTCTTACTTTAGTTACCACAAGCCTTTGATAACAAAAGTATGTACTGAAGCATCCATAAGCATAATGGAAATAGACTAATAATGATGATACTTTTCTCAAAATACATACAATAAAATGTTTTTTAGTATTATGTATTGAAAATTAAAATTTTGTCTATACTTATACCTTTTCCATCCTAATTATTTTTAAATACAGTTTGAAATAATAATGATAATAATAAATGTGTTAACTATATATAAGATTACTTCAAAATAAAACTTTATTTTATACAATTCAATACATGTAAGCCAAAGAAGTTAACTTCTAACGCGTGTTCACACTGATACACGCTTTCTTTTTTTCTTTTTTTTTGTCAAAATGTACTTAAAACAGTTTTATACATGTTTTCTAATCTATGTGACACTAAATATCATGAAAATTATTCATTTATGAAATTTTTAAAATTACGGTTCCGAACGTAGTCGGATATCTTAAGGTGAAATTTAAAATGATTTCCGAGGAAAGTTGCTCAAATCAGAGAGAAATGCACCACTGTATATATAATGGCAATAGTTTAATGTTCTTTAAGCGGCCCGGCACCATTTGATCCACGGGCCAGGGGTTACGGAACACTGGTCTAAGGCAAGCACAGAGTAACTACGGACGGGGAGGTCAGAGGTTCAAATAAATGCTCCTGACAAGGCCAACAGCTAGTTGCTGAACACGCGTATATTAAACTTTGATAAAAGTGTATTAAATAAGTATTACACCCAAGATTTTGAAAGATTAGTAATTTTTTCGGGTATTCAGACATACTTTTGAGAATTGAAGTGATAAAATAAATGTTTTTTCCCTCTGTTGTAGCCAATTGAAGCCTCCAAAATTGAAAAACTGTGTCAAAAAGATATTATAATTCACAAGAAATTATAAGTTCCACATTTTTCATTATTAACTATTACTGAAATTCTTGTTTATTACAAACTATTAAAATTAAAATGAGTAGGGGAAATTAAAATTGAAATAATTGTTTAAATCCTGAAAATTGATTATTTTTAGTTTTCAGCAATCGTAACACGAGAACGGTCAAGCGAAAAATGAAATATTAAATGATATTAATATTCAATATAATTCTGAGTTCAAACATTGATCCATAATTTCTGGAATACCTTTTAATTTAATCAAGAAAAATATTTGGCTTTGCTTATAAAATTGTAGCTGCCATAAGTTAGAAATTACGGTTATTTTTTAAAACTGTTTGTAAATTGCTTAGTTTTTGTAAAATCATTTAATCATGCGGAATGTTTTAATTAAAATGGAAGTGATTTTTTTTAAAAAATACGCTAAATCAGCTCTAGAGGAAACAGGAAATTCTTCGTTGTAATTGAAACATTCCCAGATTTAATTCAACTACTTTTTAATTCAATTTTGAAATGCGAATATGTTTTAGGTAAATTAAATAAAAAATTTAAAAAAACAAACAAATTTGAATTAAACATTGGCTTTAATTATTTTTCTCTTAAATTTAATAATGAAATCTATTTTAATAGTTCGTTCTTCTCGTGATTCAATAATATGATATTTTAAAGTAAAATATTTATGGCACTGCCAAAAATTTAACTATTTTTTTACACAAACTTTTGTTAAATTCCATAAATACATATATTCAGTATAGTAAAAGTAAGGAAAAATATTTTTTTTTCTTCTAATGGAGTTGAAGATTGTTCATTGCAGCCCTAGTACATACCACCAGGAGCTAGTATCTTTTTTAGTGTTACCCCTTATATCGATATCGATTGCCTCAATATAATTCTGACGGCCAGTTTCCTCTACAGAGGGGTACCTGTGCTCTGACAATGTGAAACTGTACCAGGAATTTGATTTTGACGAAAGCACCCAAGCCAGACATCTACTCTAAGGATCTTGAACATGCTGCATAATCATACGACATGGACGTTACCGATTTTCTACATCATCAAATCCACTGATTTGGATTGGGGTTGAATATTCAAACTTGGTTTGTGAGAAATGAGAGGTTCTCTCTTTCTCACCTAGATATGTGGGAGGGAGGGAAGGATGACTAGCCATATAAAAAACACCCAATTTATTTATCACACTACCAACAACACAAGTTCAAGTAATCTTAAATAAGGCACCCAGTCGAAAAAATATGTGGGTAGATAACGAGGTACATGAAGTATGAGAAGACTAAATACTTTTGAACTTACTTCAGGTTCCAATCTCTTTTCTTATCTATCTAAGCTCTAGTTAATCTTTAGTGATCAATCGTCTCTTTAATATTTACAGTTAGCAAATATCTGCGTAATTACTAGTTCGATTAATATTTGATCCGCTAGCAATATATCCTATATCTCTCCCTTTTCCCTCTAAAGCTTGAAAGCCTAAACTTAACATACCTAATTTAAATAATCATGTTTTCTTCTTCAGAGGATTCATTGGAAATAAAACAGTTTTCAAAGACCAAAGATTTCCCAAGAAGAAATATTATTAGAAAGGACGCTGATAGAGCCGTCACAGATGTATAAGGTTAGGACGAAAACAAATTTGCAACCCAGCCGGCAGCAAGGAAAAACATGCATTTAAATCTTCGTTATATTTGCGATGTTTGATGCTAAAAATGCATATAACTACAAAACAGTATATTCCATTCATACATATGCATACATTAGTTAAAATGTTAAGAGAAATATATCAACCGAAGAAACATTTGTAAAAGGCTTAAAACATTTTCTTGTTCATTATCAAATTCGGAATTATTTTAGGTGACTCAGCAAAAAGTGAAAAATAAAACATGCGTATGCCATTCAAAAAATATGTTTATTTTCCTTTTTTTTAAATATTTGTGAAAAAAAACTTTGAGAGATTTAAATAAACAATGAACCTTCTTAAGAATTTATTTTGGGAAAGTATAAACAAATGTTGAATGAATTAGATTTTAAAATATTGATTTTAAACTTCTTAGGTCCTGGTTTTATTTAAAATGAAATCGAAAATTATTTGAAGGTGTTCTAAAAAGTACACACAAGATTCATGCGAAGTTATCTCATACTTATTGAATATCCAATGATAAAAGCAGACTATTATTAAACCCATTACCTACTCAAGTTTTTAACCTATTAAAAATTTGTAAACATAATTCAGCTTTTTTTAAATGCTGCTAAAAATAAATTATATAACTTGCTTTTTGCTTCTGAATTAGTGTATTATAATTAGAATTTTTTTAGAACTGAACAAACTATCATCATTTCTATCTTCCCCAAAATTACACTAATAAGAGGTGTTTTAGTACAGTGCGGGGATCCAACTATACATAGTAAAAATTAATCTGAAGATATTTTTAAAATGAGAAATGTATATATATTTTTTCGTAAATGTTCCATCTCTACGATTATGAAGTAAATGAATTCTATTGTTAGAGAGGCGGCTTCTTTGTAATTCTGGATGCAGAGCAAAATTTAAAAAGTTTTCTACAAATTACCTTATTTTAAGGAATTGATCTTAAATCCTTTGAAGATACATGCATTTTTAAGCATACTTCTAAACATATTTACTTTTTAAAGAAGTCAGATATAGCGATTTTCTTATGTATTCCATGCAGTAAATGTTATATGCAATATCTTAATTTTTTTTAAATAATTCTTCTTTTTTTTTAAATAAGAAGTCTGATAAGAAAAAAATCCCGATTTAAGTATCCCTTAGTATTAGTATTAAATTAAATTAATAAGTAACCACAATTATTCTATCATTTTATTATTTTCTTATTTCATCATCAATCAATTGACTCGGGTATAATTTATTAGATATTTTAGTGGCTAAAAAAGTAAATGTTTGTAGTTGTTTTAAATAAATTGAATAGTTAGAAGTTCATCACAATGAAAGTGAATATTATATTCACTCTTGTCCTTTTGTACAGTAAAATTCGATCTATTTCAGCATCATTTTTCTTTTATTTTTCGTATTGAAATTTACTTCTTATTTTTCAATTTCCAACTGCGTTACTCCCACGTTATAATTAGGCCTTAAGGTAATTATTAATTGGATTACTTAATTAAGTATTATTACAATCTTATAATTTAAACTAAGTGAATATTTTTTCCAACTATTAAATGAAAAAAAAAGTTTCCTATAAAATATAGTTTATATATTTATTTTTGACTTAAAGATAACGTCACACCTTGTTCGAGATTAGTCACATGCTTCACAAATCACAATTAATCACATTCTTTGAAAAAATTGACTTCCCCACATAAAATCTTATAAATTTCTAAAATTCAACTTCGCTAAGCAGGCATTATTCAAGGAAAATTTTTAGTTATCCCTTTTATTAAGTACAAAAGAAATCAGTTTGAAGATCTATTTTAACAATATAAAACTTTAATCAATTCTGGAAAATGTTTTGCTTTTATTAATAAAATTGATATATTTTCATTGGTAAAAATTTGGCGGAAGGAATGTGTCACAAATGAAGATGTGTAGGTCTTACAATTAAAATTTAGAATGTAGTTTTATTTAAAGAAAAGTAAGCGAAATTTAAAAGTTTTGCATGCAGTTTAAATTTTTGCATGGAATATTAATGATATTTTTTTCATTCATTTCAAAAAAATTGTAAACAAAGTATACAAATAGTTTCTTTTGTAATCGAATTCAATTATTGAGATATGATTGCAAAATTTTGCAAGAAAATATATTTATGATTTATTTAAAAAAAATTTCTAAAGCAGTTTTATTTTTCTCTCTCTCTCAATAAGTAAATATTTTCTACTAATATAGTTTACTCTCTCCTTTTATATATATATATATATATATATATATATATATAAGGAACAATATATAGATAGATAGATAGATATATTGTTCAAATTTTCAATCGTTAATAAAATATATTTATTTTCATCCATTCAAGTTCAAATACATTTTTTAAAACTTGTAGTGGATGACACTTGATGGTAATACTGATTTTTCAAATATTAATTCATGAATTAAATAAGAAATGAATAAATATTAATAAAGAAAAGGAATAGTCTAACACCATATATAGAAAAGAAAATCATTTGTTGAGTCCCGGAAGCGCAATGCATAGCGCGTTGGACTTCTAACCAAATGGTCGTGATTTCGAATCTCACCTGGGAGAAAGAGAGAGAGAGAGAGAGAATGTGATTTCTGTTTTACTATACTATTTTATTAGAATAATATAATTTAATTATTGAATAAAAAGTAATAAACAAAAGAATAGTCCAACATCATACATAGAGAGGAAAATGGGAAATCGCTTTCTATGTTGTCATTTAATATTTTGATTCAGTCATATTTATATCGTATTTATATTAATTGTAACTAATTAATAAAAAAGTAAAATAATTTTTGTTGAACTAAGTAGGCATTGACTTATTTTTATATAAACTCAGGAACATTGAAAATAGCGACCCAAGAAGGAAGCTAAGTACAATCACGAAACTTTGCAAATAAGTACAACGTAATGTGATATGCAAATGATCCAAGTTTTGTGCCAATACGCATGCTCATACACGCCCAGGGGCGCTATAGTCAGGAAGAGGGTGATATATAATCCAGCGCAAATTCGAAGATTCATAAACGTGACGATTACCTGCCAATTGTAGAAAGACTTTGGTAAGCGAAACATGCCAGGTAAACGTGCTAGAAAATTTTCTCACAGTTAAGCGAGTTTGAGAGAGGCCTGGTCATCGGAATGAAAACTGCAGGCTGGTCGACGCGCCGTGTTGCTGGTCAGGTTGATCGTTCGGAGTGTGCCATTAGAAATGTTTGGGAGCAGTGGACACGAGAAGGTACCCACGTGCGGAAAACCGGGTCTGGAGCGACCAGGAAGACCACGAGGAGAGAGGATCGAAGGATCGTGCGTCAAGCACTTGTGGACCCCACAGTGACTCGTTCAATGATACGAACAGACGTAGGTGTAGCAATTGTTCCACAAACAATTTCCAGACACCTTGCAGAAGCAAATCTTAAATCCAAGCGCCCTTTCCATGCACTCCCTTTAACACCGGAACATCGGCAACTGCGTCTACAGTGGTGTCAAGCCAGATCAATGTGGAATGTCACAGATTGGCAAAAGGTTGTGTTTAGTAATGAATCCCGGTTTGTTTTGGGGACAGATGATAACCGTGTACGGGTGTGGAGGCGCCCTGGTGAGCGGTACAATTCCCCCCACACACACTGTTCTACGTCACACTGTCCACACAGCTGGTGTAATGATCTGGGGGACCATAGCCTATGATAGTCGGTCCACTTTAATTGTAATGCGTGGAACCTTAACAGGCCAACGTTACGTTGATGACATTCCTCGACCCCATGTAGGACCTTTCCTAAATGGTCTCGCAGGGGCAATTTTGCAGCAAGATAATGCTCGCCCGCATACAGCAAGAGTTACGCAAGACTTCCTATGTCATTTTAAGACTTTTCCATGGCCGGCCCGCTACCCCGATTTGTCCCCTGTATAGCACGTGTGAGATCAGCTAAAACATCAGATGTCATCGTGTAACTCTGTACACGATTTAGAGTTGACTGTTCAAGATTTTTGGGCCCATCTGTCTTAGGACAACATAAGGTATCTATTCAACTCAATGCCGGACCGTGTGGCGGCATGTATTGCAGCATGAGGGGTCCAACGTGCTATTGAAGTTGTCCAGTATTTGTGTCGTAGCACACACTGTATTTGTTTAATTTTCTTGTTTTAAAGATCAAGTTAATCTCTCATTTGTGTCATTATGTGTATTAAATTCCATTTCAATCCGATGCTTTCTTCTGGGGTCGCTATTTTCAATGTTCCTGAGTGTATATCAGTTGTTTTATTGACACTTGTTTTATTGTATTGTATTTATTGCTGTGTGTTCAAATTTATAATTGCGTAAAATATCATATTTTTAAAGGTGGTAATAAAGTACGCTTAAATATATTGAGATTTTCATACATCGATTCGGAGTCAATAGAAATGTCAGACAAAAAACATTTACTTTGTTTCCTGTAGTATCAACACAATCACCAAAAAAAATATAATTTTGCAGATAAATGTATCATTATAAAACAAGAAGAATCTGTTGTATCATTAAATAAAAGTATAATTAAAATGTAATTCAACGTATTTTTTTTTCTGCAAATCATTACTTTAAAGTATTCAATTCCAAAATAGTTTTATCATAATTTATGTTACGCGAAAGATTATTTCTTCAAAAAGCAAGAAAGTTTTTTTTTTCTATCGGAGACATTTAGATTTAATCTTGAACATAGTCTTCAATTAATTAACTTTCTTCGCAGATTTAATTGCTGCGATTCAAACTGTCTCACTTTTACGATCGTATTAACTGAGAAAAATTATGTTATTTTTCATAAACTAAATTATGCAAAATATCGTGTTTGTGTTTAATGAAATGAAAGAAATTTTCATTTAATATTCCTTTTATTGCATATGATAAATAGTCTAGTAAGTTAAAAGTTTATTTCTTTTTAGATGTTTGAGTAAATTTTTATGTTCTAAAACCAAGTAAACAAATGCCTTTGTATTCATAGATATTCAACAAGAAGTATATTATTTGTAGAAAAAACCATTTTAGTCATGCAAACTGTACTTTTTTTGTTCACAATTTTTATTGTAATTAAAAATCAGTGAATTATGTGGATTATTGAAAAATATAGCAAGAAAAAAGAAGAATATATAGTCTTTCATAATAGATTTATTACATTTTTTATTGACAATTCACGATCCCAAACTTTAAAAAATCAAACTTATAAGTGCATTTTTTTTCATATTTTTTTTAAATATGAAAGTACTGAAGAATGTTTTTTTCAATTATCTAAATGTAACCCGATATTAACATTTATGTTTTGAGTTATGTGTATGTATTTACAGTAAGCACCTAAGTTAAATAAAATTCAACAAGAATTTGAATGATGGTTAAAGAGTCATAATTTTAAAAGCACTGTACCATGTAATCTATTTTATAAATCAACAAAATGTTTCTCACTTACTTATGCAAGTGAATTTAATTGTCTACTTAACTGTACGTTCTAACAATTACTTAAATATATTACCGAACATAAATTAATTCTGAACAATACAGCAGTGGAGGAAATACGATTTACATTAATATTAAATCCAAGAAATTTAAAACACCTCAAAGAACTAATATTATTGAAAAAAATCACTTTTTAAATGGATAATTAACGTGAAAAGGGTAATTAAAACTCTTCCAATAATATAATTAATAAATGGTTGAAGCTTGTGACAGACTCTTCGTAGGGAACTATAGTAATTGACTAAATTAACTTATGTTTAAAGAAAAAAAAGGTAATTATATCGGTAAATATCTGTGCGTGTGTGAAATTAATAAAGTTAACTAGTGGTACAATTCAAACGAAAGCGAGGTGCATTTGATGCAAAAATCTACAATTATGCTTATCATAGATGTTTTAATTGCTTTCTTTCTCTTTGCAGTTGATCTTAATTAAAAGTTAATTAATAATTTGGTGTATTATTTCCTCACAAAGATGCTGTTCGTCTAGAGTTCCTTCCAGAATATCTGTGTTTGTGCCCTTATATATATATATATATATATATATATATATATATATATATATATATATATATATATATATATATATATATATAAATCTATGTATAGCCTTGTAAGTGCGACACCACTAAAATATTTCTATCGACCTGTCGACGGTAGGGATACTCTCTTGTCATCAGCACTTGGCGACTGTCTTTTCCTTCTCTCTAGGGATGCTGCAGTCGGAACTTATTAAATAACAATATCCGGACGAGTTGGGAGGTCACTCAGGATCAGGAAGAGGTGGACTTTTGAGATAGGATTTCTCTCCGGGGATGAATTGGGTTAATATTTGGACAGACAAAGAAAATTAATCGAGGTATACGATTACTATTCGAGGTTTTCAGTACTTGTGAATTATATGAAAACCGAAAATCAAATCCTTTATATTTCATGTATATGGATGCTGAATATTTTCGATTCAAGTATGAGTCTAAAATTTAACAATGTTGAAAAATATTTTTTTACCCTCAGAATTAAAAGCAAGATTTCGTGGAATTTTGTTCACATTTTATCTTTCAGATGAATTTAAATAGAAGATTCTATTATGTTTCTCTCTTTCGCAACATAAATTCAGCTCGTATGAAATAGTTTCATTTGATTCATTTTATAACAGTGTTTAAAACAGCATTTATAATCGGTAAGTTAAAAAAATATATTGATCAAAATAGTTGGCATAATGTTTAAACTTTCTGTTAATGATGGATTTTTTTTTCCAAAATTAAATCCAAAACCTAAAAACATTGCATACCAGATTTTCTGTTAACAATTAAGATTTTTGAAATGCAGTTAAATGGAACATAGTCTAGTATTTTTCTGGTAATAGTATTGTTATCATACTTCATATATTACATAAAACAGGAAAGAAAAGGCGAATTGATTTTTAATCGTTAAATTATAGACATCAGTAAACACAGTAAGGAGTTAATAATAAATAATACGTTATACGCAAAACAGGTGAAAATTTCTTAAAGTTTCATACTACTTTTTGATCACAAATTCATAAGGTGAATGTGTAAACGAACTCCTGTTTTTGGAATAAGCTTTAATAAAAAAGAATAAAATTGCTTATACGTAAGAAAACTTGCTCATTTTTTGATATTAAGAAATACTTTCATAAAAAGGAATGGAAAAAAAATAATAAAGTGATTTTTAAGTGGTTATATATTTGAAAAAAGTCTCATTCTAAAAATAAATTGAAAAGAAAAATGAAAATACAAAACGTTTTTTAATTAATTAAATAATGCAATAATAAAATATTTATCTTGCCAATTGTTTATTGCTACATTAAAGTAGTTCAAAATAATGGTAAATACTTTACGTGTTATCAATTTTTTAATTTCGTAAATGAAGTATTTAAATAAATTTTTTTCAAACACAACATGAATAATTATTGAATGAAAGCATGGTTTAAGCTGAGTTCTGTTTTATTTATATATGAACTTACTCTGAATTGTTGAATGGATGCAGAAATTAATGATGGTGAAACATCTAAATCCCCTTACACACGGAATGTGTTGGGTGTAATTCTTAAGTACACTCGCACATTTATAAGAGATTCATTCTACCTAAATCTTAAGAAGGTATAATTTTAAATTAAATACATTTCATAAAGTATTACTAATGTATATTAACACAAAAAATATATATGCATAATTATTTTGGTACTATTTTTTTCTATTCTCCTCAAATACGTTAAGCTTTATAAATGATGTAAGTTTATCAAATAAAGATAATTTTTTTTTTTTAAAAAATAGGTAACAAAATAATTATTTCAACATTTTCAAAACAAATTCATTAATATTATTAAGAAAAATATTTCAGAATTATGGCTTTTTTTCAATAATAATTCAATGTTTGATATCTCTAAAAAATTTTTTTTTCAAAAATCTCTTAAAGCTACTAAGTAATTCATGATTAAATCATAATACTTTTCCAATTTCAGAGATAAATCATATTTAAACATTAAAAGAGCATACAATAAAATTAAATAGAATTACATTTGTATAATTAATAGGGTATTTTATAGTATTATAATCCAATTATAACTGAATCTCTAATCACATTGCACTAAAATCTTTTAAAAACCTGTAGCAAAAAAAGAAACAAAATGCCATTTAATCTGTTGTCAAACGGTTTATGTTTAGAGCGAATGTTTTTTAATGTAATTATATATGAAGAGATCTATGACTCTCTATATATAATGATAACTTAAATTATATACAAAAACAACATAATTTGTTTTAATTTAAGCGATTTAATACATTTTCTAAAAATAGTTTAAATTAATATAAAAATGTTATTTTGGAGGGAAAATTAAAACTTTCATTCATTTGAACATACAATGTTTATTCATGTGCTCATAAATATCAGTTAAACTGTTGGAATTTTAGGAAACTGTAATTAAATATGTTACAAAGAAAATACTTAATAACTCAAAAGTTTCTTTAAATTATTTTAATATTTTTTTTCTTAAAGGACACAAAATCACAATGTTTTAAGTCTGATTTCCTGTTTATTTATAGTAAAAACTTAACGAACAAAAACACATGATACAGCAGAAATCAATCTGATAAGAATAATTCTTCTAAATGGCTAAGTTAATTAATAAAGACAATTTCAGATGTAATAATAATATTACTTTCATTTATTATGCAATCACTATTCTTTACATTGTCGATATATTCTTTTATGTTTATTGTTTTTTTAAAAAATCTTAAATGTATTTTGATTTAACTAAATTATTTCCATTCACTCAGTGTAATGAGATTTCAAAGAGATTTTGGGCAAGATCATAAATAATTCAAAAACTAATAAAGATATATATTGTACATTCTCTTTCTAAAATCCTTTACTTTTATCCAAGAAGATATTATTCACCATCTATTGTATTAATTTAAAAATACTTGTATTTGTTTTCGGGATTAGTGTAGAAACGTTGCTGTAGAAACGTTTTCTTTGCCAATATACGCCCAGATTTAAAATTAAAAGAAAAATCTTTGAACATAAGTCGTTTAAATCTATAATAACCATGTTTGAAGTTAATTATATTTATACTTATATATTTTTTTTCATTGGAGAAATCTCTGATCGCAATTCTTATTTAATTTTATTCACATTTGCATACTCTTATCATTTTATTTCTTTAGAAACCAATGAATATTAATCACATTTGATACGTCTGTATTTATCTAAAGATGGTAGAATTAAGTTCTTTATTCTGAAATCTCAATGCCACAAAATTAAATATAAGACGTTTCAAAGAATATTAAAAATATTTTATACAGAAATTAGTGCCAGAATTCCAGCTTTAATTTCACAGAAAATAGGTGTACAAAATTAAAATAAATGGAAAATGTGAATGCAAAATTCTTTTAAACTTAATTTATTATTTTGTGCGTCTTGTGATTAAGAATTTTTTCTGTAATTTTAATGTTGCAGTTTAAGAGAGAGAGAGTCAATTTTTAGTTCAAATAGAAATTCAATGTCATGAATAATTTTACTGCATTGTTATCTAATATTTATTGAGATAAACTCTATAGAACAATAGTAAAAATCAATTTTATGTAATATTTTAAAGAAAGGTTAAATCTTTAAATTCAGAAGTAAGGAACGTAAGTGTTAATCTTAAAATAATCTAACTCAGTAAAAGTAAGGATAGTGATAATAATCTCAAATTTTAATATATTTTAATAAATAACATTCATAAATATAATATACTCATAAGAATAATCTATATTCATTGTATAGTTTAAAACTCAGCAACACAAATGTTTAGATATTTGGACGATATTTTACTAAGTAAGAAGGTTAAGGATGCATTTAGATTAGCAAACAATTCACAGCATGTAAAATCCAATTATGAAGATTCCAAATGAGTCGAGAAAAACTAAAAATCATCAAATAACCAATTTTTAATTTTTGTTTATTAACCTAATCAAAATCGCAAATTACTCGTTATAAAGGAAATCCATTTTTTTAAAAAAATTATAAACTTTTATTTAAAAGAATGAGTAGTAAATAAAAATATCTATGATATTACCACAGCAAAATATTTATCTCATAACATTAATTATAATGATCACAATTATTTTATTTCTAGGATTTTTCAGCAGAAGTTCAATAACAATAAATTTAGAATTTACACAAATGAGAATAATGTATAGTTTACTACCTTAGACAAGAGATATTGGAAAATTTTGTATTATATGATTTTCTTGAAAATTTATATGGTTTGAAAAACAAAATATTCGAAGATATTTCCAGAGATATAAGTTCCTTTCTTTGAAAGAGGGAGTTAATAATTAAATAAATAATTGTTAATATTTCTTTGAGATTATGCACTCTCACTTTGAATAACTCTGCACTCTTACAATATCTTTGCGAGTAGTAAGAATGGAAAGTGTTCTTTATAAGGTAAACTTTGAAATACAACTTATTATTGGTAAGATAATATAATAAAAATAATTAAAACATTTATGAATCTATTCTCTTTTTGGTTACAAATTTAAATAATAATTTCTAACTTGTAATACAATGTGAAAATTATTCCTTGTTACGAACCCAGTAGTCTTCTAAAATAATTAACATATCAATTTCTTTGGACTTGCTACTGATAAATAAAAATTTATTTCCAACCCATTTATAGTATGTTGTAACTTTACAGAACATTAAGAATTACTGTTTGCAAAGGATTTTAAAAAAGTATTGCATCCATGGTAATTCACAGTTTAAGCCATACCTCATAAAATTGCAATACATTGATAGAAAGAAAATGTGTATAGTTGTCATCAATGAAATACTCGCATTTGCTGTAAACTCTCTATCAAATTTGTAACAATTGTTTTAATCAAAAAGCACCAACAATACAATCAAGTTTTATTTATTTTTATTAAAAATATTGTTCACTTATTTTAATTTAGCTTTTGATTAAATTTTAAGGTAATTTTAGTGAGACTACAGATAACAAATTTCGATATTTTGGTGAACAAGTATAGATTTCGAGTAAGTTTAAACTGAATTGATTTACTTAGTTTTCAGGCTTTATTTTTCGTTCGTAAGGGAACTGTTGGAACATAGTTCAATTTAAAAGTACTTCGAACGTCTTCCCAATTATTCGCATGAAGATTCCAAACAGAAGCAAATCTTTAATAATACATTAATGTAAATTAAAATGTCATGCAATCTGTCATGAACATATTTATTTCGAACAAAAACAAGATACTAATACATGATTCCTGATTACTATACAAAAATTTACTTTTATGTTATTTTTTATTTATCGATGGCATATTTATGCTATTGATAGCACATAGTATAAAAATGATGTTTTTAATCAAATTGCCTATGCAAATTCTTTATAAAAGAAAAAAAATACTTTTTAATAAAAAATAGATAACGCATTTTTATGTAAAAGCATATTACAGCCTTAATTGTCACACAAATAAGTTTAATGATTTAAAATTAATAATGCATGCTTAGAAAAAAACGCTCCGTTGTAAAATACTAGATAGAAAACAGCAAATTCAAAAACGTTAGTGCATTTGCTTTTGAAAGCATAAACAATTTCCCTACCCCTACCCGAATCATCCGTCTGCTTGGATTTTTTTACTGCTCTGTGATTTAAAATTCATTACAAGGAATAAAAAAACTAATATTACATTTTATTTGATTATTAAATATATTTATGTTTTCTATTCATACAAATTTCGCTCTATGTAATCATACAAATAATTCAACATTTTCAGTGAGTAAAATGTTTCAAAACAAAAAGAAATGTCAACATTTTGTTACATTCCTGTTTAATTATTTTCTTGCAAAATTTTCATTTCCGTCAGTTACATCATAAGTAAAATAATTCGAAAAGAAATGTTTTTACTGAAATGTAATAATCAATTTCAATATTATTTCCTGCTTTCAAAGTTTTAATGTGCTGTTTTGAACATTTCGGAAGTTAAAAAAATTATATGTTTATGTAAATAAGAAACATTTTTAGTTTTCAAACAAAACTAATTATGCTATGTATGTGATAATATTAAAATTTATTTTCTGTACAATATTCAAGTGTATACTAAACTTTCCTTGCGTTTTAAGGCATTCATCATAGTAAATACGAATTAATTATGTATTTTACTAAAACTAGTGTTATTTTTTAACTATATTGATACAAAAACAGTATTATCTCAAAACTTAAGCAAGATTTTTTTCTCTTGTTTTTTTTCTTTAAATGCCGCGAATAAATCTGTAATTATTCAAGCACATTGACCTTTTTAAGTTTAAAATGTTTTTCCCCCCTAGAATTTGAAAATTATTGATGTATGTGGGAGAATACTCCTATATAAAATAAACATTATTTTCCAAAGAAATTTAGATAACTCCATTCAGCTCATAAAGTCATATTGTCTTAGTGAAAAATCTAATATAAATTGCCTAAAAGAACTATAGTTAACTTTTAATAAAAATAATCCAATCTTTGAGTGCACCTGAAGGAATAAATGAACGTAGAATAAGAATTTCTGAACTAAAACTAAAAAATAAGATTTACGAATTGAAAATTAAGATGTTTAATTGAAACATTTCTAGAGAGAGTAACTAAAAGCGAATTAATTCATTCAAAATTTGCATTGAGTTAGATACACCACACATAAGTGACCGGTTTCTTTAATCGAAAAGTCACAAATATGAATTTTCAGCTGTCTTTCATGGGTTTCAAAAAACCCCGAAAGGAAATTTCAATGCTCCATGAAATTAAGCATTCTTTGTATTTTCTTCATTATTTCTCTTACATCTGAAATGAATTTTGCTTGTTTCTAACTGCGCCTAAAAATGAAATAACCATTTTCCCGTGCAAGGAATCAATGTGTAACTCGATAAAGAATAAATAATTCACTTATGAAAATATAAACCTTAAATTTAAAAAAAAATCAAATGTCATTTAACAGAATGTATCATTTACAATTTCTTAAATAATATATTTCAAAAGATTATTATCTGTAGCTTCTCATTATTCATTTTAATTCTCAACGTCGGACTGTATCAAAAGATTGTCAAATAACAGGAAATTACATTTTCATGTCCTCTTGGCTTTTATTATTTTTTTTTATTTTATCAAGCTTTAAATTGGAAGATTATTCAATGTAGAATTTTATTATTTCTTTTTTAAGACATGAAATAAAAATTTATTTTCAGGTCTTCGTATTTGGAACACTTGCATACAATTTGAGAGAAGTTTTACGTAATTGCATACGCTTTCTTTGTCCACACCATCCGAAAAGGAGAATTCATTATTGCTAAAATGAAAATTATTTTCAAAATTCAGAAATAAATGAAAAAAGGCAAAAAACGCAAAAATGTTGTTGTTTTTTACCAAAGCAGGATAAGTTGCAATGATTCTGTTTTAACATAAAAAATTTTTCCGTAATTAGTAATTTTTTTCGTTATTTTGTATGCATATAATGGATGTTTGATGCATTGGTAAAAATTTGTACGATTGTTTTCCGAGAATTAATTTATGTTTATTATTTCAGAAAAATGTAGCATATATTACATTTGTGAAATGGAAACTGAATAGAAATAGGAATAGAAATGTTTTTCTTTCAAATGTATTCTTAATTCACATAGTCCTTCAAGTATGTTTCCGTCAATGGCTTTTAAGTTGCCAGTGTTTTCGAGAAATTGTTGTTTTATTTAAAAAAAAAACCTCTCTCCACTATAAACTACTTTTGCTTTTCTTATTATTCTTTAACACAGTGTTTCTCAAAGTGTGGGGCGCGCCCCCGGGGGGCGCGAGCGTATCGAAAATTTAAAGATTTTTTTTAAAAAAAATAACCGGAAAGAGAAGTAAAACAAAATGCTTTCTTCCATAATAAAAAAAAAATACACACAACAACACACTGGCATAATTTATATTTATTATCTAGCTTTTTTCCGTCATCAAATAGCTATCTTTGATCCCAAAACCAAATTAAAGAAAAAAAAAACATTTTGTTTTATTTGCTGTTTTTCCTCAATGAGAGATTTTTTTATTACGTTTTAACATAAAATATTACTCGTTAAAAGAAAAAACGAAAACCAGACCCTGAGAAAAATTCTAAGAAGATAAACAATTCACCGCTGCAATTATTATTGAAATACTGTGCATTAGTTGTAGAAAAAGAAAAGGAAGTTATGATTCACTTTTCAGCCAGGCTGCAAAGTACGTTCAGTTCAGTTCAGGTTTTGTGGGATATGGAGCAACAAAGGCTATGATCCCCTAAAAGACAGATGTTTCTTAAAAATTAGTAGATGTCAAAATATTTCAGTTTCTGGATAAAAAATCTGAATGTTAATTTGACCTTCAATCTTATGGTATGGTTATTATCAATATTAGTTCCCTCCCGACTTTCATGTGTTTGCTTTTCGCTTAAGGAAATTGTAAATAATTGAGTTTTGCGATATTTGGAAAAGAATTGATTGGTTTAACATTTCTGTAGGATAATTGAAAAGTGTCTGATTTGCGTCCTTTATTATGGTCTTGTACTTTTGAATCATTTTAGTTCAGTTTTATTGAATTTTTTCTCAAATCATCAAAGAATTGAATAGTCCTTGAAAGAAGGTAAGTATACTTTCTGTAAATTAAAATATTCACTAGAATTCCGATTTGTATCGTGTACAGTAAAAATAATTCTAAACAAATGATTGGGGTGACTGAGTCCCCCCGCACTACCATTAATGTTAGTATCGAGTACGCGCCTGCTCCCGGGTTAAACTTTTTGAAGTCTTCTCGCTTTAAATGTTAAAAAGTAACACAATTATTCTTCATCGGAATTTTATATTCTTTTCATAATTTAACATTAATTCTAAATGCTAATTGTGTGAGGTTTAAAATTACAGTTCTTTAAACAGTTATTTAATATTATAGCATTTATCTAAAAAAAAAAAATCATTTTACATTTTTTTATACAATGTCGTGCACACAGTTTTACTCTCCTTACAGTTCAGCTATTATATCAAGAATAATGTTTTATTTTTTAAAAAATGAACTCCTGCGAAGAGTCGGTGTTTCAGCCAGTATACGTTTGATGTATCAGTACTGAAGAAGGTATTTTATAAATAATTTCTTATTACTGAATTTGGCCGCGGTAGCCGAGTGGTATAGGTATCGGATCGTGGCTTGCCTTGTCACGAGTTCGAGCCCAGTACCACTAAAGACCCGCCGTGTAGGACAGCGTTGCACGTTAAATCTGACGAGAGCTGAAACGTCCTCCCGTTGGTGTGGCGTGGTAGTTAGGAGAGGGGGTGCCAGCTCAGGTGTCATCCACGTCACTTGACCATGGTTCAAAATTACGTGGTCCGTCGTCAAAAGCCCTCGTGCAGCTGAACAGTGCGACGTTAATATTCAATCAATCAATCTTATTACTAAATTAAAAACAAGTTTAATAATTATTAGGGACTTTCTCGGACTTTTCTTGTAGAGGAAAGTTTTTCAAAGGAAGGTTTTAATATCAGAAATTGACACTTAAAGAGTTATTTTTCTATATTTAGCTGAGATCTATATTTTGTCTTCAAGGCATCCACTGCAGAAAATCCGGTTTGCAAAAGGTAGGATGTTGAAAATGGTAATAATATACGAAGTGCTTTTGTTTTCAGTACAGATAATTCCTCATCCACCTCTACCCCAAATTCAAAGAGCGATTTATTACAAAATTGCCTTTTAATTTTTCACTGCATGTGAAATCTATGAAGATATCTTCTTCGGAAGTTGAGAGCCCTTCTGGAGTATCTTGAAATAGATCCCTAATCCACTCGTAACTTGCTACCAAGCTGTCCTCATCCAGAAAATACTTTTTAAAATTCTTTGCCAACATAGCTAAACGATTTTACATGTTTTAAAACAACTTTCACATGTTGTTCTACAGATTTGTAAGTTTTAACACATATCGAGCTGGGGCTTTTTTTTTCCATCATTTACTTCAGTAGTGGTAAATCCAAAAATTTAAGTATTTTTGAGAAGATCGCCTTGATTTAATTTTCGGAACCATGCTCGTTCGTCTGTGTACTTGTTGATTCTTTATTATGGTCGAATGTTTGCTTACGACTTAAAAATGTATGTATGATATTGTTTTAATTTACTGCCGTAAATACTTAATTACCGTGAATTACAATTAACGTGGAAATTAAAAAAAATGTACATTCAAGCTAGATTCGGTAGCTATAGGAGTATCGAGTCGACCAAAACTGACTGGAATTGTACGAGGAAAAGCATTTTTACATGTTTTGCGCAGACGTCCGATAGGTTGCCCAGACTCACGCAAACGTACCCTATAATGCCAGATGTGATGGATATGATAGAGAGCGACATTGACTAGTCTATTTTTCTAATGATATTTGTGCTTTGAGAAATGAATGCTGAAGGAAATAAATCTTTAATTAAATACATCATTTTGGGATCTGTTCCAATTTAAAAATTAGAAAAAGAAAAAAATAACATAATTCTCTAAGTAATATATATATTTTAAGTAATTTTCTTAAAATATATATATATATATATATTACTTAAAATATACACAAAATTTAATATACTTATCGTATTAATTTGTACGGTTTATAATTAAGATCGTATTGTAACTTTAGCGTCTCTCTCTCAAAGTGCATTTTTATTGCAGTAAATACATTATTGTTGTACAGGGGGCGAGACAAAAATTATGATTGAAAATTGGGTCGCCAGTATTGAAAGTTTGAGAAACACTGCTTTAAATGTATGAGTGGCGCACAGAGTATTTTAGGACTAATTAATTAATACTAAATTAAGAACAAGTTTAATAATTATTAGCTACTTCCATGGGCTTGTCTTACAGAGCAAAGTTTTTGAAAGGAGTTTTAAGATAAGAAATTGAGCCTCTGAGTTCATTTTCTATATTTAGCTGATATCTATATTTTGTCTTCTAAGCAACCACCGCATTTTGTAATATGTTCCAATTTAAAAATCAGAGAAAGGAAAAATAACTTAGTAATTATACTATTACTTAACTTTTTTTTGCTTAAAAGTAACATATACAAAATTTAATACTTATGTCATGAATTTGTACGGTTTATAATAAATATTGTTGCTTTATCGTAAAAGTGCATTATTATTGCATTCAGTAAATTATTATGTATAAGGGGGGCGCGATAAAAATTGTGATTGAAAAGGGGGGCGCCAGTATTGAAAGTTTGAGAAGCACTGCTTTAACAGATTACAATTTACCTTTCTCCAATATTTGGAACATAGAAACATAGTAATGAATACAAGAGAACTTAGAGAACTTAAGAGACTTCTTATATTTTAATAATTTATTTGTCCATAAATATATAATTTGTTGCAAAATTGTACAATTTTACTTTTACCGGAGTTCACGAGATATTAGTAATAAGGAACACAGAATCTATTTTATGAAGGAAAATAATGTTATGTATAAACGTGCAAATACAAATAATTAAACTTTAGAGTATGAGAGATTTACTTATAAACCTTAAATTTCAAATAATTTCAGTAATGTAATAAATACATTGAAAGTCATTTTAGCAGAAATTTTGTTTGACAGACCCTAATAATTTTTTCTTATAACAATACAAAAAAAGGAAATCTGTTTACAGCTGTTTTTATTCCTGACATTTGTTTTCAATAAAAGATATTAAATTTACGAAAATGAAGTATGAAAAATAATTATCAAGTACTAGAATGAAGTGTAATAAACTCTTAACAAATATTTATTATTGCGTTATTCGTTATTTTTCATTATATGACTTTGTATGTATAATCTCCATGTTCAGCTTTTGAATGATTATGATAATAGTTCAGCTCTAGATCCCTCTGAATTCACTTTAGAAATAATTGTTATGTATATCTTAATAGCAATTCATTACAATTCATTCCTTAAAACATACTTTTTCTACTACCTAATTGACCCGTATTAAAAATTGGAGTGAAACTATGAATAAATCCATTGTTATCATTCAGAAAAAAGATGTTTAATACAAATAAAGCTGCTTTTCTTAAGATTGCATGCAATGAAAAAAAAATGTTTGCTTTTTTAAAATTTTTTTCAACAAAGACTATATATATTTAGAGATTTTAAATGAAATTGAAGAATTATAGATTATTTTTTTACATGAATAATATTTGTATTATAAATTTCCATCTCGTAAATTAATCTTATTAATCAAAATAACTGGCTAAATATTAAACTTTTGCCTTTACATATTCATTCAAAAAATTTTAAGTATTGAAATGATAATCATATCCAGAAAGAAGTGTCATGTTAAAACTATCACCTTTTTACGTGTAGTTTTCTTTTAGCATTAAAAATATACATTAAAATCTAGCGCAGTTTTAACGCAAAAAGTAAGATAGAAATTTACGGATGCGTGTTATACGCCGGGTGCGAGTATCAAAATGATAGCCTTAAAAATGAAAAAAAAGAGATGAGTATAAAAAGAATTGTACTTGTAAATGTATCTATATACTGTTTATTTAAAAGAAATGAATTACCTTATGAAGTTAAAGAGTGACATTTCTAGAAATATGCTATTTTTTTCAAAAACCTGGAATAATACCTCGAGTGGAAGACCTCAAAACATAAGGTCGTTATATGCAGAAATTTCAGATTTCTCATGAAAAAGGAGATACGCATTATACGGCGAATATACATAAAAATGAAGAAAAGAAGCTTGAAAGAATAGCTGAGCGTTATACACCGGATTTTACGATATATTGAAATGGAAAAATAAAATAATTATTCGAAATTCTTTTTTTTTTATTTAATGTCTAGTTCAATTTATGGAGAGAAAAAAATGATCAATTGTGTGAGTTAAAATTATAATACATTTTAAAATGAAATAGAAAGTCGTAATATAATTATTCATCAGATTTCTAGAAGATAATAGTTATTCAAATTTGTTACATGATTTGCAAACTGAAACCTAAGAACTTGTGTAAATTTAGCACTCAATGATTTCATTATTTGAAACAGGGAAGCAAGGAAGGAGAGAGGGAAGGGGTTTAGGAGGACTATAACTCCATCATCCTTGAATTTGTTTCGACCAATAATACTATATTAAAATTTTATGATTTCTGGTTTTTTTTAAAGTATTTTTATTAATAATTTATTTTATCAATTACTGCTAATTATTTATTCAATAGTTTATTTTTTACTGTTTTTTTTCGTTCCCGACAATCGATCAAAGGAATATGTTTGGCATTGTATTGAGGTATGACAGAAGAATGTGTACGACTATCTACTCTAGTACTACTAACTCGACCCCTTCCTTTGAAAAAGTCCTACTTGCGTCATTGATTGAATGAGAAACAATACTAGCAGTAATTTATTTATTTAAACTACACATGCTTATTTTAGATAAATAATATCAATATTATATATATTGTTAGAAATATATATTATCTGTTAAAAATATTTATAGTTCTATAGTTTAAAGCAATATCTCACTATTTAAAAAAATAACACATTGCATTTAACATACAAATTAATTATCTTAAGCAAAATTCTGTATTTTAGAAGAATCCTGATACATATTTTTCTTTAATTAATACTACGCATTTTAAATATTTATCGTTCATACGTAGAAGAAATGCTTAACTGCTTAAAATGAATTCAATTTTATATAAACTTATTCACTCTAGAAATATTGTATAATGTCTGACCTCTAGACTTATTGATTACAATATTTAAAGACTATTCTTGCAGAAAATGGATTCCATTTGTATTTAAATGATAAACTAACATTATTAGTATATGATGGAATAAATGGTTTCGTGGTGTGAATTCCCATTTTATGTATCAATGAGATGAATACCTCTCCAGGAAGTTCCATTATGAATGCTTTACAGAAGGCTTTCTTGTCTCACAGAGATTTTGAAAGCAAATGCCTATATTAAAACACTTATCCATGCACTGATACAAAACATCATTAACTTATATATATATTCGTATTCACTCGTAATAGGTTATGCATTATGCAAGATATAATAATTTCTTTGATGGTATCTATACTATCATATATAGAGATAATTCTGTATTTGAAAAATTATTATTTTCTATATAGTTAGCGTTAATCACTGAAAAGTATTATCGGTTGTTGTTTTTTTAAATAAAGTTATGCACTATACTAGAATATCTCTTTTAGAATACTTTGTATTATAGATATATGAAATTGATTTAATAATTTATCAACAACTCACTTACTAACTTTCTTTTTTCATTTGTGAATCATTTTCAATGTGCTTCGTGTAATTTGCTTAGACAAACATTCAGCATTAAATAAGAAGTAAATTATTAATAATGCTTACATTCTTGATAGTGGTTAGACACTGGCCTTGTACATCCGAGATTGCGAGTTCGAACCCTGGCCAAAGTCCCTAGATTTCATGGTGCAAAAAATTGACAACGTCCATATCGTATGATAATGCGGTATGTAAAAGACCCCTTGAGTGCAGTTTTGGTTTGGATGCTCTAGGAAAATTGAAATTCTTAAACTAATTCCGCACCATAAGAGCTCTGGTATCTCCCTATATGGAGGAAGCTGGGCTTTAAAATAACATCGTGGCAAATTCGTATATACATGTATGGTGCCGCACTAAAAAGGTGATACCAGATACCGGAAAATGTACTAGGTCTGAAATGATAAAAATAACAATCCTTTTTGAGATAAAAGAAAATTAATAGTATTTGCTATTCCTATACTTAGGAAAATTTATACATAATATAATATTAATACTTAACTTTCCAATTCCGGAAGTTGAATAACTTAAATGCAATGTAAGCTCAAATTATAACATATATATATATATATATATATATATATATATATATATATATATATATATATATATATACAAATGTTTCGTTAATAAAACTCACATCATTACTTTAAAAGTATAGAAGTTCATAAACTTATACGTGTTATCATTCGGAATATTTTACATAAGAAAAGTAAATAAGTCATATTTTAAATTTTAAAATATGTCTCATTCACAGTGTGTATTACTTTAAAGACTATTTAATTAAATTGGGTTTATTCTTATGTATTATGCTGGTATTATTAATCTTATGTATTTAAAATTTATCATGTTAAAAAATGTGTGTGAGGTTAGGTAAATCATATAATGCAAGTTAAGTGTGATTATTTAAATTAATCATAATACTAAAAATTATTTTAAAAATAAAACACTTGTCGCATATTTATAACAATATTATTTCTACGTAATTGTAATTTAAATTGAATTTTTTTTCCTTCAAAATACATGCAATTTACAATTCTTAAGATTTCTTTTTATGTACATAAGTATTAAAAACACATTTAATGAATGTAAAAATAAAATCTAAACATATTCGAGAAAAAAATTAGCTCCAAATGTTACATATATACCCAAAGAAAAAAGTCAGATTTATTTATTTATCATAGTTTGGTTTCACTACATGAAAGATAATTCCTTTTAAATCAAATTATGTAACACAAAATTTTATTTAATGTTATAAATTAAGTAACGATGCGTTTCGAAAATTGGTATACAGATTTTGTCAAGTCTTTAAATAAAACCAAAAGGTTTAATCGAAACAATTATCATAGTTCTATAAAAATGCAAATTGCTTCCGTGTTATTCCAAATGAAACTAACGTGATCATTCGGCAAGATTATGTAAATATAATTAGCTAATGCTGATTTCAAAATTTTATTTCGCTAAAGAAATAAAAGACAGCATTCACAATATCATATTAAAGAACCTAAAATAAAAGACGACGATAAAGATCTTTTTTAGAATTGCTTGGAGTTTATTGTTTAATATTTTAATTAAATGAATTGTTGAAGCTTAAAGAATAGTATGTAACTTGAAAATATAAAATTTTCAACTGCTCCATTTTTAAAAAATTTTGCATCATGTTTCAAGAAAGAATTGCCCATGAAAATATGTGTTAAAAATTCATATTAGAATGAAAGACTCAGTTAATCATTTAAAATATTTTATCCTTTAATAGCTAACATTTTATTAATACATCAATTTCATCAAGTGATTGAAATTTCTTTCACTGAGTGAAAGAATTTTTTTTAATTCTTCTAATCCGATTACTGTGTTTACTAAACAATGATAGTTGAACAAATCTAAAGGTTTAAATCTCACTTAGGATTATTTAAACTTTAACTGAATAAAACTAAATGCTTTATAATATTTTACTTCAAAAAGATTTAAATAATCTGTGCAAGACGCATATTTTAAATGAAACTTATACAAAACTTTTCTAAACAAATAATTACTGCTAGAATAATTCCACTTATTCACGAGCGTCTCTTGGTAAAGGAATTAAAACGCGCTTTTGTTAATATTAAATTAACAAGAGCCTGCCATTAACACAATTAATTAGAATCTTGTTAAAGATTAAAAGCATTGTTATATCCACAGAGGCATGAAGACACTCCATAGTAAAGCTAAATTCTATTTTAGATCATTTGTTTTCTCTTCCAAAAAGGTCTAGGCAGGGCAATTTAAACAATTTGACGTGTTTAGAAAATTCACAGCGTTAATCACTTGCTTAAGAGCTTCATTTATCGAATCTTAATACAGCTTAACAGGATTAAAAATTTTCTAAAAGTCAGCATTAATATTTCGCTGTTACGCTTGTCCTCAATATCAATGAAACTATGTTATGATACCGAAAAGAGAATAATATATTATTTGGGAAATGTATGATACACACATAGCAAACGCATCCTTAATCTTAATATCGCGCTTTTGTTTGGGAATTTATATATCCCAATTGTAGCTTTAAATATGCAAATTGGTTCTTAAAAATACGTTAAATATTACTACATGTGAAATCATCTAAAAATCGTAAATAGTACATTTTATTTCTTAAATAAATGTTCTAATATAACTATGGTTATATTAATGTATTTATAATAATATTTTGATGTATAATTTTCTCAGTTTAGTAACTTGATGTTCATAATATACATAATATTTTCTTGTTACGAAAAACGTGCTTTAGTAAATATTTTTGGAAATTTAGCAGAGGAATTAAAAGAAAGTACTTTATATTTTAATATATATGTATACATACAAATATATAGAAATATATATATATATATATATATACTCCGTATTACGAAACTCTATACAGCGAACTTTATTCTGGAACCAAGAACATTTCACGATTTTCTCCATAAAATAACCACCTCCCAATAGCGAAGCGCGTTATGTGTATTTAACGAACTTCTTTTCTTCAGATTCAATTTATTCCTCCCTTTTTTTGTAGTACTTCTGGACACTTCAAGTTATTTTATCTTTCAAAAGGTTTTATGGTATCCATAAATCTTGAAATGGTTTTATTACGTGTCGTCTAACTCTTCGAGAGAAATAAAATTCCGAGCGTTTCATACAAGAATGTGCAACTTTTACCCCCCCTTTGCCCAGTTCACTAGAAACATCTTCGATATCATCTTTCACCCTCAGTGGACTTGTCCTGTGTCCTTGAACTAGTATCCGTTCATTTGTACTGATGATTAGTCTTACTGTTAATTTTCTATCTTGTAGCTCGAAAACGTCGATACGTAATTGCTTAAGCAAAAAATTTAATTCTTCAGCAAATAGATAAAGGTGACAAGAATTGCTTTAAAATTTGGTATTCATCCAAACCCCTTATCAAGTATAAAAAAATTAAAATAAATTACAAAATTATGATTCATCAAATTCTTGTTCAGAAAGTTGAAGAACACGTGTCCATGAAGATGTCAGAAGATAAAAATGTTCCAATATCTGGACCTTTCGTAATAAAGAAAGCTCTTCAATTCGTGAAGGAATTGAGAAACGAGCAATATATTGATAGCAATGGTTGGCTAGAAATATTTAAAAAAGGACACAAAAAAAACGCCGGAAGGAATTTTGGGTGCATTGCAAAGATGTGAGTTGTAAAGGGTGCTTTTTTTAGAGGTATAGAATTTTAAATTGCAATAAAACAACGATGTATTATTCGATTGACATGATTTTTTTTTATTTGAAAGATAATTTTGTGGCATTACATTTTAAGGGGACTTGGCACCCTTTGAGCAAATTTCTTTATTTACGAATTTAAAAATTATATTTTAGCATTTTATACAATGTTTGTATTCAAGAAAATGATACCAGATGAAAAAAATTTCATATATTATTTACACAATTTTAAAAATTTAAATTTTTTGAAGAAAATTGGGAAAATTTTAAAATCCTACTCTTTTTGTAAAAATTATTTTTTGACCCGAAATTTTTTTATAATATTCTTATGGATGTTCTCAACAACTTTAGGGATCGATTTTAGAATAACTTTATTCGTTTTCGAGAAAAAAAATAAAATGTTGATATACAGGCTAAAAATCAACGAAAAAGCCAACATGTCTTACATTTTATTTTTTTTAAAAAAAAGGATTCAGTTTATAGCAAAACGGATCCCTAATTTGATTACATACTTTATTTTTAACACGCAAGAAAAAAATGGAAGTGATTGGTAAATAATTGTCGAAGGAGTAGCATTTTGAATGCACTAAGGTTTCGAAAAACACAAACTGAGAAAAACCAGTTTAAAGTTTATAATTCTGAAAAATAATTATTATAAGCTTAATTAAACTTAAAATACCACTTTAAGATATTAGTTATACGTTTTTCTTTAAAATAATTGCATTTTCATATTTTTTCAACCCACACATTTTTATAAATGATCAACTTTTAGAGAGTACTAATTGCACAAGAAAATTCAAGAAAAACGTTAAAAAATTTTTTCTGTCACGACAGAAATTTTATCCGTTTTTTTTTCTTATAATATTAAAGTATTACATTTGTATGAAAAATATATCAGGACTAAGAGCTGAAATTATAAAATTTTTAATATAAAATGCCTTAATTTAAAAATTTTACATGCACACATTTCACAAAGAAAAAAAAATGATTGTATGCATTGCCTCGGAAATATTCTGCTTTATATATTGCACATTCTTTTTTTTTAATGTTATTATTTCTCTTTATAAATTAGATTTTTTTTATCAAAACGCTTCTTTTAGCTTTTTTTTCTAAAAAGGGGGGCGTGGCTGAATCGCCTAATTTGTTTTCAAATGAAGTTTTATTCAACTTCTAACTTTCCGACATGCACAAGTGATATATCAATCGAAGGATAATAATGCAAAGAATAAGATTAAATAAAAATAAAAAACGATAAGTTTGGGATTTTAGGGGTACCAAGTCTCCTTAAATATGATTTCTGGCATAGAACTTCCACGGCTGGCTCGGATGTAGTCCAATCTGGACGTCCAATTTTCGATGACTTTTTCCAACATTTGTGGTCAAATGGAGATCCTCTAAGAAGGAATTTTGTAAAAATTGTCCGCATATTGAGTTATGAGGGCGTTATATAGAAAACTTCACGCGCGTTTATGGAATATTACACCTACAGACTTAAAATTTGGATTTATTGAGTAGAGATCAGCTAAGAACGGGTTTTACGAGGAATTATTCTAAGAGAGAGTGTTTGTGGTGACGTTGCAGATAAAAGAAAAAATCCAGCTTTTGTGTTCTTAGACTCACAGAATTGAAATTTAGAAAACATATTTCTTCTGCTGAACAGCGTTCCGTTATTTTTGGGTTTTGTGATAGTTGACCCAAAAAAGAGGTTTAGAGAGTGTTAGAATCCCCATTTTGAACCATTAGACCAACATATTTTCATTTAGCAAGCAAATTTATTCTGTGGAGTAGACTTCCGCTAAAAATTGGGTTTGTGGAAATTGACTATGATAAGGGGGGACAGGGGACGTAACAGTAAAATATACTTAAGTTTTATCAATTCTAGCCCTTTAAACTCTTTTTTAAATCACAAGGCTATATCTATAGTAAATATTTTTCATTACAATGAAAAGTTAATTAAAAATGACTTAAAAAAAACAAAATTTTCAGTCAAACAATATAATGAAAATCTCATGGAAGTGGACGGATAATGACTTGTATTTCATTACAGAAAATTAATATAAAATTTGCTTCGTATCTCACATTATGCGTATAATAAAACTTTCAACCAGCATCAAAAATTTATATGATAAATTTTCATCAAAGTGAAATGATATAAAGTTCACCGGAGAAGGGTTGTGAATCTCTGTTTCATTTGACGCGTAAAAGTCTCCATTATTCAATATATCGGATGCAGTGATCTTGAAAGCCGAAAGCATCTTAAAATATTCACGATATGCTCATCTATTACTAGTTATTAATAGAAATATGCATTGAAATATTTAAGAATTTGAAAATTGTCTGGAAATTTAGAAAATCAATATAAGTCTTCACCCCTTAATATACACTACAAGGTGGCAACCTTTGAATGCATTGAAGCTTTTTAATCTTTGGAATGATTCTTTTAAAGCGAAATTGCTGTCTGTAATTCCTAAAAATCCAAGTTGATATAAATTAAGTATTTCAGATGCCTGTGAACTTATCTAATAAATATTGAAATAACCTTTGCTCTTTTACTGACTTTCAGTGACTTTAAAAACACACATACTATAAAATAATAGAAATTACAACAACGCATTTATAATTAAATACGGTATTGCCATTGCGCATTGATGTAATTATAGCTAAATTGTAGCAATTAATATTTAGTGTTTGATACATTTTTCCCAAATAAACTATTTGTATAACTGTAAATAATTATGCAAACTTAACTGTTTATAAAGAAACTTTTAAACAGAGTGAGTAATATTTTCTTCAAAAGTATTTCTTATAATTGAAGGAAATTTAAAGAAATCATATTATGTTACTTTAATTTTTTATCATAAGTACTATTAATGAAGATTATTCTTGTAGTGTAATTTTTAACAACGGGGTTATTTAAATTGACATGTTTCATTCTTCGTATAAATGCATTTTTGGCGCTGTATGACATCTATCGTACGTGCAAACATTCAATAATTCGTATGAAAAAATTAATTTCTTGAGTTATCCTTTCCAAAGAAAAATCTTTGCTACAGTACTTCTTAAAGTTTCAATATTTGTGCCCTAATATTCAATTATAATTTTTATCGCCCCTCCCATACAATAACAATATATTTAATTCAATATTTCTATAATTTGTCACTAAAGCTATACAATACGACTTTAACCTCTTAAGTGCCACCAGCGTATATAAACGTCTTCCTCAGCCTAAGCGTTAATTGTCTCAGATGATACTTATATACGTCTTTGCGAAGAGCGATCTTTTATGTGTACTGCTATTCATAAAATTATTAAGAAGGTCTTGAAATGCAATAAGAGGACTTTGCCAGTGTTTGCAAAAAATTTACTTATTTCAGATCATTTGCTTATTTTTTTATTCATTTTCTTCTCCCCCCTCCAATGCATCGCATACACGTGCGTACGTGGAAAATAGTTGGCATTGGGGAAGGAATCGCCTTACTTTTAATTGGCAGTTAAGGAATTCATTCTAAACCATACAAATTATAAAGCTAAGAGTTAATTTTTGTATATAATTTTATACATGGTAATCCCATGGAGTGAATGGTAATTATTAAACTTGTTTTTAACTCAGTATTGTTAAATTAATTTTAACATACATTGTGTAGTACTGATACACTTATATGTGTATTAAATCAGTGTAAATGTGTATTTTTTATTATGTCAAATTGTATATTTTGTTTGTTTATTCTCTGTAAATTAATAATGCTTTAAATAATATTTTGTTTTCTATTTCTTAATATGCTCCTTTGTAGAGCTGCCACGCCCCTAGGGGGCGCACCCACAGTTTGAGAAACACTGCTTTACTGATATAAACCGTTTATATGAAAATCCTTTTGAAGCAGTTATATTGTTAAATTAGAGAATATTATTAAGTCAAATTATTTACATTAGGAGTAATATCTTGCACAAAAATTGAAATTCAGCAATTAAGCGCATAGTTAGATGTTCTTTGCATATGCATATTTTCTTTGTTTCGAAACTCTGATAGTCGAATATTTGACACACAGTTTTAGTCTTAGATATAACGTTTATATCCACAAATTCTAAAATGTAACCTGCTAAATAAATTTTATAAATAATTAATATCTGCGTTTTAAAATTTATGCAACGCAATCCTCTCATCTCATTCATGCATCTTTAAATAAAACACTTGTAAGCGATCTCTAAAAATGCACTTAAGCAAGTTGTTCTCACATTTAATGATAACTCCGATTATTTTTGACACATTAACATTATTTAGGGAATGACTTAAATTTAAAGAACAATTGAGTTGGAGGTGAATTTGCAGGAAGCGAGCTATTATCCAGTTAATGAAACTTGTCCTTTGCGTCGAAGATAAATGACAAGCTGTCCGGAATGACAGCGTTGCCGACGAAGAAGATTGATTCCGTTTGGAATTCCGATAGTAAGCTACAAAAGTTTCTTTTTCCTATGAAGAATTTAATGATGGGCATAAAAAAGAACACAATGCATATATGAGGTTAGAGTGATCCGAACAATGCCAGTTACATACTTTTAACTATAAGTAATGTACTAGTTAAAATCATGTTGAAATTTCCATGTAAAAAGGGATCCAGCTTTGTTCTTATAGTTCTTTATCGTATACCAGTAGAGTTTTTTATGGGGTTTCTTGAGAAAAAGGTCCAGTGACTTCGATGAAATTGGATTTGTTTTGTTGAAATCGAGATTTTTTTTAACCTTTCTTCTTTTTCATTTCTGTAGACTCTGCCGTAAAAAGCAAGTAAAATAAATAAGTCAATATGATTAAAAAAAGTGCATTCATTAATAATTTTTTTTTAAAAAAAGGAATTCGGAGAGAGAGATCCACTTTATTTAGAAGATTTTAATAACGGTAACTTTGATGCCACAATAGAATTTTAAAAAAAAATTTTGAAATTATTTATTTTATAAGTATACAATACATTTTTATAACATTTAGAATACAATCTTTATTACATCCCTTATTACATTAAACAATTAATGCACATACGAAGATAGTGTAATTTTACAATTATTTTTAATGAAATAAATTATGTTAGCACAAACTTTGAATAAAATAAATCGAATAAAAGAGATTTATCAAAATTTCTTACAGTCTCTTTTTATTAATATATCTCAAAGATAAAAATTTATTTAATGCGTTTTGAACCCATTACTTTGGAGTTCATGAACAAGATAAAATTGTACAAGAACAACTAAGGGATTTTAATGTGTGTGTTGTGTGAATTATATATAACAAATTATGTACAATAAATTTAAAAATCATTTTAAAACTTATAAAACTTTTAACTTGGGACGCATGATGATATCCAAAAGTTTAAATACTTAATAGCTGTTTTATTTTTAACGATACAAATAAAAATAAAAAGCATTAGCAAAATAAGGGAGAGACTTTAAAAAAACCCCAATTGAAAACTCACAATTTAAAGGGCCTGATGCACGTTAAATCTATCGTAACTTAAAGCCCTTCTCAAGTTGACTTAATGTGGAAGTTCAAAGAATTGAGTATTAGCTCTGATATATCATCCCCGTCACTTGATTCCGTTTTAATTTTATGAGGTGCGTTGCCAAGAGCTCTGTTGTTGCATTAAAGGGTGACATTAATAAACATTTAAATTGTTTAAAAATATATATCAGTATCTCTTACTCTTTATTCATACTTTTTTTCATTGTATGCTTTTCCTAAGAAATTGCTTTATGATTTGATTATATCTTAGTTGAAGCTAAAAAACTTGGAAAAACTTGTTTGGAGACAAAATTATATTAAATGGAATACGTTTTTTTTCTTTCAAATAATACTCTATTAAGTTTTTTCATTAAAAAATCAGCTTGGCCAAACATTATCTAAAATTATATAAATGTGTTAAAATTAACTCTGTCTAATATTTTTTTTAAATATTTATTACGCAACACATTTTTTAGAATAATTTTTTTAGATCATTGTAAGCAATATTTATCATGGAATTAAAAATCTAAATCCTTTGAATTTTTATAACTATTTGTGTAGTTAATAAATAAAAAAAATCATAGAATGTTAACTTAGATATTTTTTTATTAAAAAAAAACTAAAATTGTGTGTCACACAACTATCCATTCTACCTTTATGTTACTATGTATGAAAATGTTAACAAAAGTTTCCAAGACTCCATCTTGAACGAAAAAAAGCTTTAGGGAACAGTAAATACTTGCTTCGACAAAAATAAAAAAAACTGAGAAAATCTCCTTTTCAGTATTAAAGTCTAAAGTTTTGAGACTCAAAACAGTCAGAGGATTTGAAATATCTTGAAACCTATTTAAATATTTGATCTGTATTTCGGGGCTAAGCTTTCAATTCAAGTAAGCCACCAAAAATGCCCAAAAAGATAACAAAAGTAATATTTTTTGTGAACTTTAAAGTATTGTTTTATGTTGAGATTAATTTAACTAAAACCGCGTATAAAAATATATGTTTGTCGTTCCCATGTTTTAAAAATATGTTTTCTTATTCGACACAGTAAATTTTCATGTAAGGATTCTTAAGAGGAATGTTTAATGCAACTCATAATTAAACAAAATTCTTTTAAAATTTAATACCTAAAAAATAAATTAAACGATTTTACATGAGATAGATTATCAGTATTATTAGCAAAATCATATTAATATATATTTTTTATTAAATTTTAATACTTATCATTTTAACTCCTATGAATGGGTGCAAGCATGAGATACTATGATAAAAGGCATGTTATAACTGAAAATTACTGTGAAGAAAAAGTCATTATACTTTCAGAGTCGAAAAAGAGATAAAAAGTAGAATGTATGGGGAATAAATTGATAAATCTGAATTGCTTTATACTCATATACACAGCTGCATTAGGCATTATTTCAAGATCTATGACCTGATACTACGGCAAATGAATCCAATAGCGGAATCTCAAGATATGTATGTAAATATCGATAGCTTAGCTTAGTGCAATCATTTATGTATGAATATCCTCCCGAAGGCTATAGAATTGCAATCACTGTGGCTTATAATAAAGTTTCATGGACACTATTGTATGGTGCTTGCTTTTAACAGAAGCGACTGAATGCATAGACATTGATATAGCTTGTAACCAAACAATGAGAGGTTATTATCCATCAATACGAAACTCTAACTGGAATTCATAATTATTTTTGCCGTTTCTGATTCCTGGTATTGAAATGGTATGGGCCTTTTTGAAGAAGCTTGCATACAATCTGCCCTTGTCTTTTAACAACCTAAACATATAACCAAAAAATACAATGAAAATAGTATGTGCTGACAGTCTAATATGGGTTGGAATTTAAAGAAGATACTTTCATCGTTTACTTTATCCTTGTAATGCAATAAATAATGTTTTTTTTGACTAAGGCAGAATTTAACATTTTCAAAGTACTGGAATAAATTTTTCTTCAAAAAATAAATGAATAGTCGCGATAAAATTACATTCATTTTTTAAAAATAAATTAATCATTTGGTTTTTCAAGTACAGCTTAATTCTAATCCTAATATGTTTTTCCTATTCTCTCTCTCTCTCTCTCTCTCAGCTAGGCCTTATTTAATTATTTTTAATATTCTATTGCCTTATAATACATTCGTAATTTTTAATACCTAAAAACTAAATTATTCATTGATTAAATGCTAAGAACATCTTTGTTAAGAGCAACATATTTCAGATTTTGGATGAAATCACCAGAAATGTGTTGAAAAAAAACAATAAGTAAATCTCTTCAAAACATACAACAGCGAACTAAAATTTAAATACAAAGCAACCTAGTAAAATATTTTTCATAGAATTGTATAGTTATAATTATTTATTTAATGAGTTAAATGTACTATAGTGAGTCAGTTCTAGGTTAGTATACTAAATTTAAAATAAGATCATTGTGTTTGTTTTTGCTTCATAGACAATGTATGCTTAATTACAATTTAGCAAGTTTGTCATATGTATAAGGTTTCTCTATTTTCTCCTTTTTTTTCTTAGCAGTCAAGTCTACTATATAAATAACACAATTCACAAGAAGCGTTTCTAGGTTTTTACCATTTTATATCATGCGCAACCATGTTTTTATCCATGATGTTCGGAGCACAATTTACAGCGTAAAACGCTATACTTTCATTTTACATATATATTATTGACATCTAAGTAACTTTTTAGTTATTTATTTAATTTGGAGGCAGAACAACTCAGTAATGACTTGCAGAATATATTTTTTTCCGAAAATCGTAGTGAGCATAGCATGTGTACTTTATAAGTTTGTTTCAGCTATTGTGTTTCTAAGTTATATATTTAACTAATTGCTCCAATATTTTCATGTTTTCAACTTTTCAACTCGCAAGTTGTATCCGCCATCTTTATTGATTTAACTTATTCTACTGGCAACAATATAGCCAAGAGCTTCCTTATTCATGTCATTCTTTCCAGAACTGGTTTAAAAAATAATATCATACTAATACATTTATTAAATTCTCCTACTTGTATAAATATATTTCTAAACAATAATAAATAAGTGTATTCTATAAATAGTCTTAAAAATAGTACCGACGGTTGCAGTATGACCGGATTACATACATCACGATTATTAGAAGGAAAAAAATATTTATCTTTGAAACCTACTTATGTGGAAAACATGTCCTATGGTATAGAGATTAGAAGAAAAGTAATTTCAAAACTGATTTTGCCACAAAAAGTTGAACATTCTAAAAAACAACACAACTTTATTTTGGTTCAATAATTTTCAAAAATAAACTCAAAATAATTATTTTTCTACAATATAAATAACCGTTAGTGATGACTGCTGATTAGTGAGTAAGAAATAGTGAATAGTACAATGCAAATTATAACATTTAATAAAAGATTTTTTCTGTCAGCTGTTCTATCGTACACTTCCATTCCAACAACAGACTATTTTTAAAATTATTGCTAAGAAAATTGTTAAATCTGCTTGATATTTTCTTTTATTGTAACAATTTAGAATGTATCCACTCATCATAATGAATGTTAAAAAGAATTAAAATACCTGCTTCCCTTTAACAAAAATCACTTAGACTTTTTACCTAGCACACACAAAATAAGTTTAAATACCTAAACTGCATTTCCTTTGTTGCAGTACTTAAAATAAAAATAATTTTTTTTTTACTTTATTTGTTCTTTAACTAAATGTCATAAAAATTTTCAGTATTGGTAAGCTATACAATTCTCTAACCTTTTACACAAAAACAAAAATTTTATTTTATTTTTTCAAAATTCCACTTTTATTCTTGAAAGCAATGTAATCTGAGTTAATCAAGTTGAACCTGAATTTAGATGCACATTATGCTGCACTTTCACATACTTCTCAAAGTAATCTTGCTCTTATAATTCATTAGTCAAGCATCGTTCGTATAGAAAACCAGGAGGGGACCGTTTGTCGAACAATATGATTGTGAAACCAAATTTTAAATATTCTGCTGGGTACAGTTTTTGCCTATATCACTAAATTTACATTGAAACTGAAATAAATAAGTATAATTTAAATCAAAAACTAGAAATATGATATGACTTTAGAAAATTATTTAATTTTTATGGACCAAAATGATATTAGTAAGAATGTGTTTTTTCTAATTAAATAAAGTACCGATAATTCACACTACTTAATATACATATACATACTATAAAATTATGTATTTTCAATACAGTCAACCTAAAGGGAATGTACTCGGTGTTTGAAGATCAGCCGAAGTTAATGAGAATTTCTACGAAATGAATCATTTCACATAACGTCTAGAACGTGCTGTAGGTCTTGGAGGTAGCAGTAGTGAACTTCATTCATATGTTACACTGAACTGGTATATAAGAGTATTCCTTTAGTCGGAACTTTTATTTTCATATAATTTTGATTTCCTCACGAGGCCACAATAAATTCTCTTTGAGATATCAATAAACTTCCAATTCCAGTTCTATAGGAAATACAAGGATTTTAATGAAAGCTTATGTAAAATTGAGACTTTAAAATTCACCTTTTAACATCATTCGTAATGTTGACTTTAAAGTCTAGACGAACTCTTTTTCCCACTTCCTCCTTTAATAATCATAATACTCGTCTGTAGAGCATGTGACCTACGTTGAGAAAGATTGAATTAAAGTACTGTACAAATTAGTTTGATTTCCATTATGAGAAATTTGTCCATTTGCTTGTGGTCCATATAAGATATGTATGATGCATTTGAGAAAATTAATTGTAAGAAAAGTGCGTTTCTCAACTCATCTTTTCAGGCATATTATCATTACTCAATAATTATGTGACTTACGCAGTCAGGGTAGAATGCAATAATTAGGGAAAATACTTGAGTCCTTAACTCATGTGACATTACTCATAAAAAACACGTGTGGTATGCAAAAATAAACTTAAAAATAATTATGATTTTATTACGGAATGTAAACTTACATTTTTATAGAAATATACGCATACGTTCATAAACATAGCATGCATATTGTCTCTGTTATATCAGATAATTGTTTAATTGCATCGGAAATTATACATTTGTAATATGTTTTTATTTCGTTCCTTTTGAGACATAACATTTTAAAAAATAGTTTAATAAGGTTTTAAGATTCATCTCATGATCATGTTGTCTTTTTTTAAAACACCATTTTGTAAAAATCTTATTTTAATAAATATAATTGTTTTCATGGAAGGCAAAAAATATTCAATTGAGTATTCAGCAAAATAAATAGGGAATATAGTTTAAAAGTACTTTTTTCTTTTGTAATAATATTCGGCTGTGCCCTTTTTGCATATAAAATAAAATATTAATGCAATTTTTATGAACGAGATTCAGATCAATTTAAAAGCTTAACTCCTTAAGTGCGATAGGGAAATCACTCTAAAAGCATTTAGTAAGCTCTTTATAAGATAATTTTTTTATTAGCTTCACCTTTTTGTGTAAGCGTTTATGGAGAGGGAAGAAGCTTAACACTGCGTGTTTGATGATTATACCTCCATTACTTTAATTAACTTATCAGTGCGAAGAAAATTTAACACAAATATGTATAAAAAAGTTGTTGAACGATAAAAAAAATCTAATAAAGTATTCCAAAGAACTTAATTAATCCTTTATATAAAAAGAACTTATAAATCGAGAACTCTTCATAAAAGCATACTTCAGATATTATTTGATGGCTTCAGTTTTATTTGTTTTATTATTTTTTACTCCTCAGGACAATATTCATCAGTTTCATCAAAAAAGTGTTTTGAAAGATTTTTCTTGTGTTAAAATTTCTTTTATCTCAAGGTGTGAAAGTGCGTTTTGTGTGAGCGTGAATTCCTATCGATAAATTAAATTATTAGGAGCCATGGTGATAAACTTATATTTTTTATGAGACTAAAAAATTCAATAACTAATTTTAAAAATGATACAGGCTTAACTCCGTTAAAAAGGATTCCAGGTAATTATTTTACTTCTTATTTTAACAAATGCTTTACAACTTGTTTGTATATATCAAGAGTTAATTTTATGTCAAAGATAATATATTATATTCTAGAAATCTTATATGAAACATATCTATGCCTTTTAAAATTATTTTCAGACAGAGAAATAAAATGTATTATCTCATTTATTATACAAAGTTGAAATTAGTTACTAGTTAAAAATACATGTGTTTTTCCTAGATGGTAGAATTTTCTACAAAAATAAGGACACATTTAGTAAATTTAAATAAAACCACAAAGTTTTAATTTTTTTGAAACATTACAATAACATACTCTAAACATTTTATTTTAAAAAAATTTTATCCGAGAGACTATTTGATAACAGAAAAGGACTTATTCGAGTTTGAAACTGTAAGCAAATCCATTAGATTTTTTGATAAATTTAGTTTTGAAATACAGCTTGACCATGAAAAGTAGTTAGAAAACGAAAATAACTACTATATAATTCCATTTAAGCCTCCATCATAAGCGAATTTACGAATAATAATGCAATACCTCATTCACAAATTGATCGTAAGCTTTCTATTTTGATATGGAAAAGGATATACGTTTTGAGGGATTTATCGTGTATGGCAACGTAGTTTCTAGAGCACAGTTCTTACTCGCAAAAAAGTTAGTAACAAAATTCAATTCATAATGCTTATTTAGCAACAATTTATGAAACAGAAATGATTCTGAGAATTTATTAGTTTGAAATGCTACTTTAACTAATTTAATAAGTTCAAAATAAGTATTCTTTGTGTATATCCGAAGATTTAAAACTGCAATTAACAACAAACTGCTTAATTTAAACCATTTGTTAATTTAATCAAGACTATTAAATAACTCCTGAAAACATAATTATTTTCAAATTTTGTTAGGACTATCTGAATCTTTTTAAAGTACTTTTTATATTTAAACTATTCACATATTGCCTTTGGGACTCAAATTTGTTGCTATTCTCTTTATTTTTCTGGAAAAAATTGTGCGTAAGGATAATTAAATTCCTAATGGGAAAAAAAGTACGTGATAATTATCCTTTTAGCTAATTATTAATTTATTCCAGAAATATTCTCTCCATCAAATCTAAAGTACAGTCTTGCTTATTAAATAATTAATTAATTGTTTGCGATGGAAAAAGTAAACTCAATTATTGTATTTCTTATGTACTTAACGCAGTTACATCATTATTTTACAATTTTGGTGTGCTCAAGAATTAATATTTCTACATAAATTAATTACCTACACATACATATAGATATGTGCATACATATATAAAAAGAGGGAGATATATATAAATTTGTATTTTTTTATTTCTATATCAACAATATTATATTTAAATATTGAACGATGTTTTGTATCATTACTGTCATGTGCTGAAATTGAGATTGTGTGGAAAACCATTCACAAATAGTGACAATTTAATATTTTTTTTGAATTCATCAGATTTTCAAGTTAGACAATGCACAAAACATTTCAAAATGTGAGAAGTAAATTATGTATGATGTTATACCCACAATGTATATATTTTATCATTTTTTTCAATTATAATAAGCATTGTTCCCCGGTATTAATTTGTAAATGGTTTATGCTACATATATATTTAAGCAATTTTGATACTATACAAATATACGATATAATATTGATACATTTCGTTACTTCATGTTCAAGGGAATGTATGTTAAGAAAACAAAGATAAAAAAAATTACAGAATGTCTTATAAACCAAAAATCATTTTAAATGTGATGCTCTACAATAGATAAATTATACGCTGAAATAAAATACTTCATTTTATGTTTAAAGCAAAACAACCAACATTCATTAATAAAAATACTTTAAAGAAACAATACAAATTAATGAAAACAAATTTCTTTTTGAAATCATTATTAATTATTAATGATATTATGTTAAAATTTCCTTATTAATTGAAGATAACAATGACACACTATATATGTGGTAGAATATCGTCAAAAACGAAGTTTTATAGAAAGTGCTTTCCAAACAAATCACCTTTCATCATGTATGTACCATAAAAAAATTAAAGTGTCGTTAGTTAGTGCAAACTCATAAAACTTGATGCAAAAATAATTTAAATAAAACGATTTTAAATGTAACCGTTATTCCAAAGCATTAAATTTGGTGTTGAGACGAATCATTTGTTGATTGACTAGATACAATACCAATTATGTTAAAAACTATAACCTAAAACCAATCACGTAAAAACACATTTTCTTCTTTCTTGCATTTTATAGAATATCATCTTCAACAGTATGGTATTTGCAAATGATAAATTTAAGCTAAATTTCCATCTTAGATGTATATATAAACTATGAATTATAAACAATATTCGTGTGCTATTAATTTGAATCAAATGAATCTTCTATAAAATATACTCCATGTTAAAATAGGTTGACTTTACAAAAGGTATTTTAAATAAATTTATGATTTAAGCAAGAAGAATACGCCAAAACAATAAAAAGTTTGAAATTGTATTAAAATTCTCTGAATAATTGTGTATTGAATGCTTAACAATCAATCACAAAAGGTTATGTATTCAATATCTGTACTCAAACATATAAAGGCCTCTGTTATAAGGAGTAAACCCAATGATAGGCCCATGAGACTGGATCCTCTGTCGTTTCCTAGGCACTGGAAGTGTGAATGATGCTTCGGCGTCACGATTAGGTACTCATTTGCATCATGTTCTCTGAATATAATGTGTCGCATAATGTTCATTAGGACCAGGGTGAACTGGTGTGAGTCATCTAAAATACCCATTAAGAAAGAGGCTGTGACAACCTATTTAGAACGTAACGTCGCTCGTAAAATGGGTGTTATTTATATCAATAAGCTAGTTATATCTCATTTAAATGATGATAAACAACGATTGCTATACATATGAGCGGCAAATCATTTCATTTTGTGAATTACGAATAGGTATTTATGTCTTAAAACCGTGCAGATATTTCTGATAATTAAGAGCGAAGATAAGATACAACAAAACTAAATTAAGCCTCTTTTAAATTTTGTTTATTAGAACATTTCAGAAATGTCAGCCTCACTAACCGGTATTTGCAAATGAGAATAAGAGCAACATTAATTTATACCAGTTTTAAGTAAATATAAAATTTTGTGATTCAACAACTACTGATAGGAAAATTAAAACTATTATATTTGTAATATTTTGAGAGACATGAGTGAGTCAAATTGGTTGTATGGAAAGATATTGAGCGGACAATTGAAATTAAAAACATTTTTACACAAGCTGATACTTGTTGGAACAAATCATTGAAAAATTGGTTGTAGATTATTAGCTGTAAATAGTTATTTAATAAAGTGTAGAACGTAAATTTAAATTTCAGTTAATTTTATTTTAAAAAAATGGTAACATTGTTATCATTTTCAAATTCAAAGTAAAGCATAACTTGAAGAATACAAGAAAAATTTCTACTGGCAATTTAATTTAATTATTTTTCAATCTACTATTGTAAACATACCAACAATAATGTTGAAACACATAAGTAATATTACCACTAAAATTTATGTAAGTAAACTATAAGCGGAAATAAATATTTATTTTACTTAAAAAATAAATTTAGAGTAATGCAAATGAGAAACTCTAAGCATAAAATATGATCAACCGATAGGATTAGCAAAATATAATATGAAGAAGAAAACTAAGATTATATATATAAAAGAATGATACTAAAAATTTTAATGACGTATAATATGAAAAGCGTAAAAAAGATTGAGAATGCCGATGATATAAAATTGAATCACTGGGAAAATAATTTTTGAACCTAATTTTTCTATTAAACCCTTTTTTTTAAAGTTCAAATAATAGCTCTTAGTTATGTGCAAATATTCATGAAATTAATCATTTAAGAAAAGTACATTCAGCTACGTGATTTTATATCTCTCTCTATAAAAAATTTTATCGTGATGATTTAATAAATGTAGTTATACATAAGGTATAGTTAATAAAATCAACTGTATCTTTACAACAGAATATACCAAAACCACAGTTTGGACAAAGTAACATTTATAATGATGCTAATAAGGAATTTTACAGCCATTTATGAATAAAATTCCATATGCAGAAAATATAGAACTTTATAAGAAATTCAAAATAAAAAACAAGATCATGAGTATAGTCTGTTTTCTTATACAAGCCCTAAAGATCGTCCTACAGTTTATAATAAACCATCCAACAATAAAATAGCTGCTATCATTTCCACAAAAATTGACGTAGAAAGAAATGTTGAATAATTGTATAACTTTTTTACAATGGGAGAAGGTTCACCGTTAGATGGACATATGTATCCCCCCAGTTCATATTAATTAATGTAAATGCTTGAAAGATTGCTATAACTATTTTTAATATATTGCCGCACACATTTTTGCATGTATAGCTAGCTACAAGGAAAAAATTCACTTTTATAATAAAATAAACATTCTTTAACAGTACATAAAAACTTCACTACGAAATGAAGCATTTTAACACTAAAACTTTTAGAAAGGAATTAAATAATCAGAATTACGAATAAAGCAGTGATATGAATCATTTTTATAGTAATTCTCTTATATAAAATTCAACAAAACACCACTTAGGAAATGAAGAATAAATTTCTAAGAAACAAAAAGTATATCTTAAAAAGAACTTTTATTTTTTCACTCAAACAAAGCAATTGAATTTCTCACTATCATTTAGATTTTATTTGTTGCATTTTTATAAATTATTTGGAAAAGTGAGATAATTTAAGCAGATTTTAATTTTAAAATGTAAGGCTTCTTGTTCTGTAAGTACAACTAGCTATGATTAGAGTAAGTAGATTAGAATTAAAAATTCGCATTTCTTTATCATTAGGAATTAAATGGAAACAAATTTGAGAATAATATTTACAATTGTAAAAATAGCATTTATTCATAGTATGTCGCTTAGTATTCTGTAAAAAAAGTAGAAAATCTAATATAATTTATCATTGGTTCTAATGCGACATTAGGGGAAAGGAATATCTACAGCGAATAACTATTATATATATATAGAACTAAAAACAAAATTAGCGTTTAAACTATTTTAATGATATTTCTGATGAATTGAATAAATAATTGAAAGGAAAATATAAATAAAAAAAATTCTTAATGCATGCATTTTTCACATAATGAATTAATAAATTTTTGACAAGCGATGTTGCTAAGTTTCATATTGATATATATTTGTTTACCAATTAAAAATCAGGAGAATAATGGGAAAATTAGCTAACATTTGTCTTTACCACAGCATTTCTCAAACTGTGGGTGCGCTCCCCTAGATGGTAACTCCCCGTGGAGGGGGGGAGGCGCTAGCATATCAAAAAGTTGAAAATAAAAGATTTTTTAAAAAATATTATTAACTTACCGAATGGAAACAAAAAATACATTCTGATACAATAAAACATGAAATACACGTTTACAATGATAAAATAACACTTATAAATATTTCAGTATTGCACAATGGCCTTGTTAATTACTTTAATAATGCTAAGTAAGAACAAGTTTAATAATAATCAATCACCACATGAACGTATCGTACATAAAATTATATACAAAATTTGATATTCATTTTGATAATTTGTACTGTTTTTAAATGAAGTCGCATTGTAGCTTTAGTCTCAAAGTACGTTATTATTGAATTCAATACATTGTTATTGTATGGAGGAGGGGGTGCGAGGAAAATTCTGTTTGAAAATTGGGTAGAAAATATTGAAAGTGAGAGAAGCACTGATTTACCATAAGTTACTGTACGTTACTAATTATTACGAAGATAAAATAATATGTATATTGGTACACTTACGAAGAAAATAACTGCATATTTTTATATCATATTAAACCACATATTCATAGATGTTGGTAGTTCCAAATCAGCTTCTTCAGTAGCATAATGATAAAGTGAAGAAAAACATAAAGTATTTGTTGTATGAATACACTTTTGAAGAGCTATTTCACCTATACTTAAGTTCACTTGGAAATTGATATCAGATTGTTTATATGCAACAAGCAAAAGGAAATATAAAAAGTTGCACATTTATATTCTGTATCACTAGAAATTGATGTTAAATCCTAGTTTGAGTAAATATAGATGAAATGTGTAATATCTTAGTTTCTCTAACATTTGGGTAAATAGCATTTGTTGCTCCAAATCCCACATAAAGATATTAACTATTCTCTAACATCGATATCATGCATGTATAATTGTTTGCAAATATATATCTGAAATAAAAAATTATTAATATTGAAGGTAGATTTTTAAAAATAATTGTTGTTAGTGTTTGAAAACAATCACTGTCTTTTTCATAAATAATATTTTTACAAGTGATTGATAATTTAAATGAAGTACAAAATATTCCTTCTTGATATATAATTAGATATAATACATAAACTACCGAATCAAAAGGTGAACACTTCGCAAGTAACAGAAATCACCTCTGAATTAAGAATATGAAACATATTTTGACACTGAAATTTTAATTAAGATTCGTGTATTAAGTGCTTTTCCAGTGCTTACTTTCGTCTAAAAGACATATTTTAAAAACAAAAATTTACAACTTAAACATATAAGCGTAGTAATTCATATAAATTTCCATTATAAAATAACAGTTTTGGAGCTATTTTGTAACAGAAAAAAATATCCAAACCATTAATAGTGTAATTAAATATATTATTCACTATGAGAGTTACATCACAATAAAATAATATTGTTGGAATAATTTTGAGGTCTTGTTATATTAATTAGATGTTTTCCCTTCAATCTTATGTTGTAATTTGATTAATATTCTAAAATTTTTCGTATTTGGTTTCTACGGACGGTAAATCTAATATTTTAATGAGTTTTGGAAATTCAAACCTTGCTGTTTCAGTAGAACAGCAGTTAAGGGAACAAAATTTTCAATGGGAAATCTGTTTCAGAGAGAAATCGTGTTTCTATTATTTTTCACTTGGGGTTTGATATCAGATTGTTCATTTGCAACTAATTAAACAAACTAAGAAATTTCGAATATTTCTATTCTGTGTTACTACAAAACAAAGAGTAGTCCTAGTTTGTGAAGATACTGCATACCCGTACAACACATTGATTGGGTTAACACTTATTTTATAAATTTGCGCGACTACATTAGTAATAACAAACATAAGCTCAATTGTTGGGGGTTCCAAATGAAGGATATAAGGACTGTTAAGCATAATTTCCAAGGAAAAAATCCCTTACAAATGAAGATCCAAGACAATTTTAATCTAACGCACTATTGAAATACAACCACACTTGAAGTAAATAATCATGCCAACAGATATTGTAAAACACAAATTAATAGCAAATGAGGGTTATTGAGAAGAATGTTTTTACACATGGACTTTTTGTGTAAGATGTTTGTCAAATTAAATTCTTCTAAAGTTATTTTTCAAAATATGTTTTGGTTAGATGCATGGATTCCAACTTGCATTCAGACATAACATTTTTAAATATAATTAGATGAACATAAAATAAAAAAATAATCCTTTTCATACCAAATGTATGGTTTAGACGAACAGTAAACTTTTATTAAAATATTTTAAATGTTCTTAAGTGAAATTTCATAAAAATAGGTAGATCAATCATTTTTTGATATTTTTTTTTTGATATTTTGCGAAATACAACTACTTAATAAAAGTTCTGTGTTTCCAAAACGAATGTTATTAATTACAAAGAGGAAAAAAATAAAAACTCTTGGTTACAGACTTCCCAAAAGAATAATATTTATTGCGAATATACGCTTAATTGACCTTAACTGTAGGTGAATATTATCTCCGTATTTCTAATTTTATTTAAATGGTTTTTCCTTATAAATAATTCATTGTTTTCTAAATAAACGAAATTGTTGTTATTTAACATCACTAATTATATTCATCGAAAGTCAGCAGCACCATAGAATGATTTCTAATGAAATAATCTTAAGTTATTCTTTCATATCGCAATAATCTTAAGTTATTCTTTCATATCGCAGTTTTAGTGTTGTATTTATCATAAATATAAAATAAATAAAACATATGCTTATGATTTAATATCATATATTTTTGTTACAAATTAGTATAGCAACAGTTCTAATATTTATATAATTAAGTGTCCCCCAATTTAATTTAAAATACACAGTTAATACATATAATTTAACGTTATATATACATATTTAATATCTACTAATAAATGGTATAAAATTTTTAAATAATTATTTTAGGGAGTTCTCACTAGAAATATCAATAAATCTATTGAATGTAATTTATAAATGTGTTATAGTAGTAAGAAAAACTGGAAAACTCATATGAATCCCGTTGTGGGATATTGACCATTAATAAAATCTCTTATAGACCATGAAGTATTATTAATGTTAGACTGGGAAGCTACGATCTTATTTCAAGCTTTACGACCAGTTATATGTCGTATTTCATTCCTGAAAGCTTCACTTGTCCGAATCATTTACCTTTTCCTAAGCTCTATTTGTAGTATGTTATTTGAACGCGATGATGTAACTTAAACAATAATAACACAGTAATATTATTCAAGATGATTGATTTAGTTTTAAACAATTACTGTCAGATGTTCTTCTTCATCTATTTTTATTATTTAATGAAATATTAAACTACTTTTTCCACATCATACATTGAACATTAATGTATTTTTTCTTTCTGTTATCTAGCTAGATGTAGAAGTATTGCTTGTAAAAGAATTTGTATAAAATAAATAAATAAGAATAAAAGTCCCATTTAATATAAATCAGATGAGATGCAGAATTATGTCACAATTTTTTTAAAAAAAAAATGTGTGCCTGAAATAGATTAAAATAATTCTGTAGAAAAGTTTTTAAATGTCATTCAAGGTACTGAATATTAAATTACGCACACACATTAACCAAGTTTTACAATTATATATGTATGTGTGTGACACTTGATTTCTGTTTCAGAATGCTAATTAAAATTTATTGAGGTTTCTAACGGAGTATAAATGGGTTTTTAAACTATTTTTATGTACACTATTTAACTTTAATTTGCTATAAACACTTTACAAGTTTATGACAAAAACAAATTTCAATTTTAGAGCTACTTATTATATAGAGTTTATTTATATTTTATTTGTCATGTTAAATTGTGCATTATTGTGAGGTTTGAAAGTAATGTTTTTTTTCCATTGAAATGTCAAATTTTATTCAAATAGGCGCAATAAAATTAATTTAACTAGATTGTACCACCTTGGTTTACTTACAAAATTTTGAATTAAAGAGCATTAGTAAGTGTTATAATTAATAACACTAATAAACTGTTAAATTTCAGTAAAATAATATAGCGCATTACCAAAACCTATCATGAACTCCCGACTTAAAAATTCACTTCTTTTATATAAATGCAAGGAATTGTTCAATTGCAAAAGAAGTGAAAATAATAAACTTACAATCTCTTTATTTTGTTGAAACTTAAATGGCAAATTAAGTATAAATTCATTATTTCAAATAAATTTAAAATATATAATTCGAAATCACAAGTCCAGAAAAACACAATTGTATATTTAAGAGTTGATATATACTACTTATCGTAGTACAAATAATGTAATACAGAACAGAACTAATGAAAAATACAATACACTTTATATATATATATATATATACATAATATATACATATATATATATAATAGTTGCACTGAATTGTGATTCGTATATATATATGTATATATATAGAATGCAATACATATATATATATACAATACATATATATATATATATATATATATATATATATATATATATATATATATATATATAGCATCGTATGTAGAAAAATCTCCCCCTCTGACCTTTTCCTATTAAGCCAAAGAAAAAAAATCCACGGCATCCAATAACTGCACCAGATAAAGCAAAATGACTTTGGGATTCTTAGCATTCCCCTATATTTCCTTTTGTTATTTTATTACTGATAAAAATATTTTTTATATTCGGCAGTTTATAATCAAGATCAGAAGTAATTTCATGCATTACGTTTTTCTCCATTAGAATAATCTTGAGTGGTTAATCTAGGGTTTCAAAAAATACAAATATTGATCATCAAATATCTTTCTTTTCGAAAATTATTTTTATTAGTTATTTATCCTTACCACCATAAATATTCAGTTCACGAGGTGTAGAAAACGTTTGATTTTTAACTACATAAACTGTCACGATTTGAAACAAAATAAAACTGTAGACTTTTCAAAATGGAAAAAAATTATTAAATTCAAAGTCTTTTTTAGAATTAAAATTAAGCTTGTACTAAATGAGGTATAAAAGAAAGATACCTTTAGCGTAGGACAGTTGGTAGACCACTGCACTGAGATATCCATGGAGAAACAAAACAGATGCTACTGAACCGGCCCACATAAGGAAGAACAGTTAGTCAGTTATTTGGAAGTCAAATGGGGTATAAATGACTGGACATCAGACAAAAAGTCCTGCAGAAAGGATTGTTTCTCAGTTCAGCATGTAAGAAAAGTCAAATCACTCCTTTTTCTTATATGTCCCATCAAGGAATGGTCTGAATCAAAAACTTTTCTACTTAAATAAAAGTGAGGAAAATTTGTTTTAAACTTCGCCAAACTCTGCCTATTGACGGGAAAATTGTTTTATTTTTTCTTAGAAGTTGAATTTTTGTATGAAATGTCAAATAACTAAGATGATTGATCCAGCTTCAATGCACTCATGCACGGCGCTTTAAAGAGATGTGAAGGCAATGATATTGAAGCACGGAAAACATCTCCATCCGCTTCTAACGCTACCCTAACATTTATTCGTTTCCCGCGGCTCATGATGCTTAGGAGTTCAGGGTTGCTGGAAACTAGAAGAGTTTTGGGACGTTCGCCAAACTAACGCCAAGCCAATTAAATCGCCATCAGCTCCGATAAAGGCGGGTCAGTTTAGACCAGATGGCAGTGCAAACATAACTTTATACATTAGAATTCTAATGATAGGTATCTTGAACAGATGTGTTTTTTAAGCTGTCTAATTTGTTAGATTTTTAATTTGTTAGATTTTTAAAAGTATTGCAAACATCGCTTTTACTTTCAAGTCAGAAGACACAACTTTGAAGATGATACATTTATGATTTAATAAAACATCGTTTCACTTATAAAAAGAAAATAAAGCATACATTTACGAATTCAACTACTTAATTTTCCATTGTTTGGCTATAAAAAATATTCCGGTACAAAAATTTTTTATTAGAAATATTAATACTCATTTTTAAAAGAAATATTTGAAACATACATTTTTTTATTATATTTGATCTCATTCTTATGTTTCTTATATTATTTTTTTTTATATTTATACAAAAATGATATATTACATTGCTGTAATTAATGTACACATTGTAAAGAATTTTTAAAAAACTCGTTTTTACAAGATTTTATATCGATAATATTTTTTATAATTTTTTAAAAACTTTTTAATGCAATGCTCAAACATACTTCTCTTAAAATTGTAACAGAAAATCAACTAGATAATATTTCTTAAAATGTGTTACCACACTTTATAGGTAACTTTAGTTTTAACATGGATTAAGGCAATGCATTTATATTTAAGATTGAGTCTTTGATTTTTCTAACTATTTTTGAACCACGTATACAGTCAAATAAATACTGCAAATTAATTTATTGATTTAAAACTATACAATGAAATATATTATAACAATGGCCACTAATAAGATAGAGAAATGTGGTAAAAAAGCTAACTATTCATTTAAAAGCCGTTTTATTAAACTTGTTATACTGGAATTATTATTTGTATTGTTGTAATTATATTATTCTTGTACTTTTTATAAAAATCGTAATCATGGAAATGAACATAATATTTAGCACTCTTAAAAGTTTTAAAAACTAATGAGACAATATTATTTCTGTTTCTTATGCCACCTGATCTCAACTGCGTCAGATCGAGGTCTACGCAATTGATCTTGGCAAGGAGCTAGATGTATGCCTGTTGTTAGCTGTAGCCTTGAGCACCATACAGGTGGCAGTACGATTTAAGTGAATTCCACCCTAAATTTGAAGAATAATTCTCTGGTGGGGGGTGTCAGGAACATCCCACTTTTCTTCCCCTTCCACCAACCTCACGATAGGACTTGCGGCTCGATGGTTATTGAGAGTACCCCAATGCCGCAAAGGCATGATACATCCTTGACTTCACCGGGATTCAAACCCAGTCCCTACGGCCGAGCATTCAGTGTCGCTAACCTCTAAACCCGATGTGAGACACTATTTTTTCTAAGTCTTACTAGCGTGCCAAATAATAATTTTAATTTATTTCTTAAAGCTTGGATACAAAATTTCAAAGAAAGAAATACGTATCAATTCTACCTCAGCCAAATAGGAAAACAAGTCAAAATAATCTGCAATTTTCCAAGTTTTATACAGCACACAATAAATGTACCGTAATATACGGCGTATAAAGCGCACTTTTAACACAAAAAATAAGATTGAAGTTTACGGGTGCGCGTTATACGCCGGGTATAAATTTTTCTTTAAAAATAAAAATAGTAAGATGAGCATAAAAAAATTAGACTTCTACATAGATCGGAATAGCGTTTATTTAAATTAAATGACACATTTCTAACCCATGAATAGACTTTTCGTTTAAAATAGATAACATAAATTTTACACACATCACACAATCTTCAAAATAATTCTCTCTGAAAAATCATTTATCTGTAACTTATTGAATTAATTAATAATACATTTTTATGCTTTTATTTATAATATTATAAAAATTTTCTTCATTTTTCTTCAAACTAAAATAGAAAATTCCGTAAAATAATATACAAATATTTAAATTAAAATGTTTTCAAGTCAAGGCAGTACATTAGCTATTTAGTATTAATTAGCTTATTTTGTGTCTCACAGGAATCATTTGTATTTCACAAAAAATAACTACCCCTAGTTTAGTTTTAGCAAATAATTCAGTACTTATTATATTCCATCAAGAAAAAATGCTTGGTTCCCATGAATTTCAGCTATTTATGCATTAATCAGAACCAAAAGCAGTAATTAGAAGTGATTTGGCTCCAATCCAGTGGGAGGGGAAAAAAGATAAAACAAACTACATTGTGCTCACTTGGAGATTTAGGTAATCATGAATAATAAATATGTACGAATATAATTGGTATGCTGGTACTCAAACTATGAATATTTGTGAATTCAATGTTAGTAATGTGTATGTTTTCGGCTAGATCGTGGATTTGATAAATTCAAGGACACTGATAAGAAGTGAATTTTTTCCGAAAGATTCTCAAGTTTATAGATCATTAAATAACTGTTTTTTTAGCGTTTTTTTTTTTTTATAACTGAAAATAAAAATTTTCAAACATTTTAAAATTTCTTAAATTTGCATTATAATTGAATCAAAGTGAAAATATTATGTTTGTGGGCATTAAAGGTCGGAATTTTCGGTGAATATATATAACTGCATATATTTTTTTCAAAACCAGTTTACTTAATTCAAATATGTTCCATTTGCTTCAATACAACTTTCCCAATGAGATTTTAAAGCATAGATGTCATTCTTTAGGAAATACAACCTTTAAAATAAGCTAATTCTGATATGGAATTTTTCAGATTGTCTTCATTTCATATTAAAGAATAAATTTTGTTGGCGGTAGATACCGTAAAAAAGCTGGGTGCTGTAAAATTCCATGCTTAAATTTATTTAATTTCGTAATTTGTTGAAAATTATGCAACAAAAGTGTTGCCGTTGAGAAGTATTGAGCCATGCGGTTTATTAAGTGATGAACGCATAATTTTTTAAGCCCTTACTTCTCTCTCCCATCAATATCACGGGGTGAAATTTCCCTTTCTATTTATTCCTCGTGCCCGTAATATATTCGGGCTTGAGTTTTCAAAAGTAACGTGCTAAAAAGATTAAAACTATACGTTTCTTATGCCCGCAATCATGTTTACTTCTCACCAGAAGGCAGTACCAGATGATTAGTAGCGTGTTTAGGTAGTTATTATATGTTAAACTGGACGTTAGCACAAGCAAACATATCTATAATAGCTGTATGTTTTTGTAACCTTAGCTCAATTACTTATTTCCACTCGTCGTGAAAAGATGTGGGCTGCGTTCTGTGATAAATAAAATTTATATTTTTTAATATTATATAAATCATGGAGTTAATTTGGAAGTGAATCGGATTTTTCTTTAAGTATAAAGAGATCCGAGAGGGATTCTGAAATAACATTGTTTTGAAAGTTCAGTTAATGAACCTGACAGCATTGATGATGGTTCTGTAATGTTACCTGTGATATATTGGGCCTTTTATCTCATACTTTAAAATTTATCTCACAAGAAAAAAAAATCCTAATCTGTTTTTACATTGCATAGGTCTAATAAAATTTTACTTTAATGTTTAAAACATATGTTTTTTTTAAAAATTTCAGTCATAATAACCCTAAATGATGGCTTTTCTTAAAGGATTAATATTTTGTATTTCAAGCTAAAAATATTTTTACTCAAAATTTAAAAATAAATATATATACTAAACATACACTATATTTTATATATTTTTCTTGAATAAAAAATAGGCACTTTTATGACCATTTTCTTCACAATTATACGACCGATTTTGATACATTTCATCATAAATTTTCAGTATAATACATACAATAGAATATATCTCAATCAGCACTTTTAGAGAATCATTTTTCACAAATGAGTTCATTTCGTAAAAAGGAAAATCGAGACGGAAATTATTCAAACTAGCGCTGCACTTTTCAATCGTTAACAGTATTCTTCCCAACTTGTTTGTTCTGTGCTCAGATCTTACAACATTACTTCCATGTTTATAATTATGCACAAATTGTACGAATATCAATTAAATTTATAAACTAAACTCAGTGGTGAAACAGTCTATAATGACCAAGGCCTATTGTAGCCATCTCAGTATCGGGATTTTGGATACTGAGGTGCATCAGCATATGATCCGATCAGGTTGCCATCTAATTAATGTTTACTTCCAAGCACAAGCTTGGTACTCATTTATCAACCCATCGAAGGCGTAAAAGCCTAATTTGACTTTGCCCAGCAAGAGATTCGAATCCCGGACCTGTGGCGTAAAAGCGCGATACACTACCACTTAGCCACATGACTAAGTTGAATTCCTAATCTTACGAAATTCAAAACAAATAACAGAATGTAATGCTTTCAAGAAATTCTTTGTTGGAATGTGACTAGCAGTGGATAAGAGGACTATAAACAAGGCTATGCTAACAACAAAAAAATATAAAAAAAACAACAAGGAGACAAACAATCACATGTAAAAAAAATTGACATTTCATATCTACTACTTAATAATTGTCTTTTAAAATATGGATTGTAAAAACTGATATATATATATATATATGAAATTTGTACGGGTTAAAATAAAATTTTGGGAACTTTAATAGATGGAATTATTTCATAAGCTATTTTTACTCAAAAATATAAATTATTTCATAAGCTATCTTTATTTAAAAATATAATATAGCATCATTATTTAATAATGTTTCACCAGGATTTGTAGAAGGAAAGCAATATTAAATCTACATCATTCCAGTGATTATTATTGTAATTATTTGTATTGCTTCAAAACTAATCGTAGTAACCAAATAATTCTTCAAGTTGACAATAACTTCTCTTGGAAGATGCTATTAACATTTTCATTAATTCTTTGGGCATTTAAAACAAATTGTTTTTACATAAATACATCACAAAGGAGCATATTGTCTGTACAGGAATACACAAATGTTGCTAACGAATTTAGATCGTATATCTATTTTAATCTTAACTTAAAATAAAGCCTTGAAAACAAAATTAAGTACCGAAGTATTATTTTCAACTTGTGAATCAATATTTAATGTATTTCTTTGTTAAATACTGGAATAACAAATTCAATACTAGAAATATTTACTTTTCTTACTTCTGTTTCACTGTAAACTTCAGAATATAAATGTATCCTTAGATTTTTATGAAATTAATTCTATAAAAATATACAAATCAAAGATGCAAATAGTTTTTTAAAAAAATGAAGGAAAGGAAAGCTTATTTTTATTTGATTTTGTATAATAAGAAAAAAAGATGAGTAAATTGCTTTAATATTTCAATTTAGTTTTGAATACCTCAAAAAGAAATTGAAACCGTGCAAAATAAATTGTAGATGTAGAGAGATGAGGTCTTGTAGATTTCCATCGTGCTTCATTTATACTTTTGAATTGATTCATCCAATACATTTTTCACATGCAATCATGATAAACATACCCTCCCTCTCTCCTGAAATTTTCCATGATCACACTTCAAAAATTTTTAGCAATTATCTGCTGTCTCCCATTCTAGTCTAACAAAATCGCATCCATGGTTAAGTAAAATAAAAAGCAATTTATTTCTCTTGTGTTCCCACATTTTGCTGTCCAGTGTTTTTGACACATTTGAGTAAAAACTGGATATTAGTTTCGAGATTTAAATTATTGTTCAAAGGACATCCATATGAAGTATTTTCAGTTATTGAAATTTAATTTTTCGTAATCGTGAAACAGCATTAAATTACATTGTTTCGAGAATGCTTTGCTATGTTTTCATTCATTACCTATTTCTTGCAAGAAACGCTTTAAATTATTTCAATTGCATCTTGAGAAAGTATTAGGGCTTTTTTTTCATAAAAAATGTTTTTACTCTTTCTACCTCGTGTTTTACGATAATTTGTGCACACTTGCGGATAAAAGAACTACGTGGAAAATAGGTTTTATGATTTAATTTTCTTTACATTAGTGTATAAAAAATAAATTTATTTAAATGTTTCCCTCCAGCTAATATTGCTGAAATTCTAGTAAAAGTTTTGAGAATATCAGATTTGATATTAATAATACGACTAAATTATGCAACATAGTAATTTGCACTGTTAAAAAAATGCCAGTGTTTTTTTCTAACTACATAAGTTTAAAATATTGTTACCTTAACATGTAAAGTTTGGTTTTCACTTCCTATTAGTAATATTTTTTGTACTATATTCGAAAAATTTCCAAAAACTTCCACTCAAAAATAATTATATTAATATTTTCACTCCAATTTGTCTGTGGTGGTACATGCAAACAGTAATTTAAATACACATCCACACATAAACATATATGATTATATGTATGCCTTCACAGGAATCAAATACAGTAAGATACCGCTTAACGCAGGATGTACGTTCCATCAAAGTAGAGCGTATTATGAAACAGCGTTAAACGAGGTTATCTCATCATGTAAATAATGGGGTTAGAGGAAGATGGTTAAAAATTGGTCAGGTATTTTACCATTAAACTTATTAATTATGTGTTTTATAACAATAACACAAAAATGTGTTTCCTACAAATATAGAAACATAATAAATGAATATACGTATAAAAATAAATAAAATTCTAAGTCAGTATGTTTACATTTCAGATCATATAGTATCTTCTGTATTTCCAATTTTCTGCCTTTCTATCAAGAAGGCATGTAATGTAATTTGAGTTTTCCTTTCGCGCTCCGTAAGAAGTTGTTGCTAAGTGGATAAGGCATCCATAACGCCCCGTATAGCCTTTGGACTCCTGGCAAAATTTGCTCCTGCTTTTTTTTCTTGTTGTTTTATTTTTATATTTTTTACTATCACCCATGATAAAAGCTAAAAATCATATAATTTGTCATTATAGCAATCATTATATTATATAAATTTATACTGACAATAACGTTAACAAATGTTTTTTTTTACGTTGGTATAACACCGCTGGAAAGAAGAAACATTCTTAAACTGCTTCGCATATCGAGACGTCTGCCGCTGTATGTAATTTCGAGGAAATCTCTCAATTCAAATAAAAGAGCGTTAAGCGGGGTCTTGCTGTATGTTAGGGGTAAATATTTAGTTCAATGCAGTTTTTCTTGTAGAGGTTCATAATGCACAACTTGAACACAATTAGTAAAAAATTATAAAGGGCTTTCAAAGAACTTTTTCGCTTACGAAGACGCTAAAAGCTTGCAATAACATGCAGTATGACAAACACATTTAATAAAGGACAAGTAAAAACTAACCGCATTCTAATAGTTCTACTGGTATTTATTCAATTTACTTTTAAGATCTGAGCCAATCCCATTATTTTCATCTTTTTCGTATGTCTATAGAAAATGGAAGAACATTAAAATACATATGTTTACATGAATTAAAATTGTAAATACTTCCTAATCAATATACAACAAATCCTTGAAAATATACAAACAAAACAATGAGCTATGTGTAGTTTGCTTTATGAAAATTTTTATTTTGTGTAAAAGTGTGGTTTTCACAACTGTTTAGGAAAGTTTTAATCATTTATTTATTTGTTTTTAAATTCACGAAAGAAAATATGCGCATACAACGCATTCGCGTACATATATAGTAGCAATAAAAACATAGTACCATTCCTATTTTTTTTGTATGTTAGTTCAGTTTTATCTTACACAAGGTTAAAATTGCTCTTAGAGATTTCATGGTAATGTATTTTGTAATAATAATATTTTTCTATCATTTAAATATAGTACATATCTTGAATTTATATATCAAACATTTAAAGAAAAATACAGATTGCAAAATTGATCAAATGTGACGCTTAATATATTTCGTGACAGTCTTTATGGAATTTTTTATCATTCCCACGAAAATATAAATTAATATTCATTATGAAAACATAGAAAACACAAATTTAATATTCCTTATCAAATTACTCTCAAGAGAATAGTGAAGTAGTCTTTAAAAATTAAGAAATATTTTATATTAACTTTATTTCAAGAAAAATAAGAAAATCATGAATCAACATGGGTCCATTTATTCAAAATATAACAATCTTATGTAACATTTTTATTTAAAAAAAAAGGAATTTTGCTTAAGATATAGAACTACATAATACCATTTTTTGTTAATCCGATGATTTATATAAGGGATTATTTAAGATTAAGATTATTCTCTTCATTCATTTTATTAATGTACTTGGTTTTTTTGCGCATTACTTCCAAAGATTATAAGAAATTGTGTGAAAAAATACTTAGAAAAAATTTTAAGAAAGGGAAAAAGTTGTTTTAAAATACGATAAGTAACACTTATAGAAAAATCAAGGCATTTTTTAACAGAAGTTAATGGTCAATAAACACCACATTTATTTATTGGAATATAGGGAAAAACAGGTCAAAAATTTATGTAAATATATGTTTTAAAAATCACAAGAAATAACTCAAAAAGTGTAGCTCATTTTACAAAAAAGAAAAATAGTGCTTAATTTTTTTTGTGGTGCTGTTATTTTACAGCCAAATAATCAAACCATTAAAGGATTTGAGCTTTTTTTTAATCTAACATCTTGCCACTCATTCCTCTCTAGGTATAATTCCTATGCATATATTTATTTATTTATCTATTATTCTCATACTGGGGATTCCACATAGTTTCCCTCCGTTAAAACAGAAAATCATAAACGTCTTATTTATTTAGTTTTAAAAAGTTTGCTTCAAAGTTACAATAGCTCTTAATCAAAAAACTACTATAGAACCTTAATTTAAAATTCAACTGAACAAAAATAAATATTAATAAATATTTCACTTTCCAAAAATTCGCATCATATTAGCTGCAGTAGCAGAGTGGTCAGTGTCCCTAACTCATAGCTGACGTGCCCTGAAATCAAACCATAGTGCCTTTGAAGATCCACTGTGTCGAAGGCTAATACATGTTAAATCTGTCGGAGCTCAAATTTCCCAATCTGGCATGATAAGAATGAAGGGAGAGCGGGGTGCCAACTCAGGTGTCGTCTTCGTTACTTTACTGTGGTTTGAAAATTATAAGATTCATCACTAGTAGCTCTTGCGTTGTCTTAGAGCACGGCATTGATAAAAAAAATTAATCTCAAATCTACACCGTATTACGTAAAACCTTAGAGGTCCCTTTCAATTCAAGGTGCAGACCTTCGTTATTTCGACGTTTTCAATGAAATCAAGTGGCCACAGCGGCGTAACGTACACCCCCTCCACCCCCGCATTGTGGGGGGCAGGGATTGTAGGGGCCCCAAAGCCTGACTGATGTCAAATACATATTTGGGCTGGGGGTCCAAATATTCTCCGTTACACCACTGCGTGGCTGCGATACCTGAGTGTTTATATAACCACGGATGTCTTCGTCATTGACTGACGTTTTCTATAATGAGTAACTTGTCCTATTCTAGAGCCACTTCTGCCCAAAATATACAGGAGCTGATGAGCGTTGAATCTGCCATGGCTCGTGCATATTAACAGGACGCTTTAAAGCAACACGGATGGGCTATTGGTGGTGGACCGTGTAATTTTTCACCTCGGTGAAGATGTGATTACCTCAACTCGGTGAAGACCTGAACTGGCATCCCTTCTAGAAACAGCCATGTCATAGCAATGAGAAAACAGTAAACTTCGACAAATTTAACGTGAATCAGTGCCACCCAGGGCTTGAAATGATAAACCGACCCTGAGTCCATGACAAAAACTACAGGGATGTCGCATTGGTTCTAGTATGGCTCAAAGTTTTCACGTTGGTGATGTGAAAGTTTGTGTGAAAAATGAGTTCCACCTTGCGTAGTTTTCTCCTTAATTGACTTTGGTTGGAAATTTTAAGTTCCACAAGCCAAATCCGAATTACTTCTTCATTTTCAGTGTATTTTAAACAATTAATCATTAGACTTAATCCTCTCTTCGGTTACAAAATTCAGATTTTTTACAACACAAGACATTAATGATTTCTAGAATACATTTCGTAAAAAATAAATAAGATTTAGTACCATATATATATAGTTGTGATATCAATACATTTAATCAGATTCTTTTTTTTTCATATACTATGTACTTTTTTTTCTCAAGAAACTAATTTTAGCAGTGTCCAGGATATTAAGGGATGAGTTATATGGATAAGGTTGTTCATGTAATATTCTGTTTCGACTAAAAAAACACGCTAAAGGAATTATGATAGTCATTGTGTGTGTGTGTGTGTGTGTGTGTGCACTTTTATAAATACACAGAATATTGTGTTAAGTTGGCGTGGGGTTATGAGTACGATGAAAATTTATCTTTGGATGTTAGTACAATAGATCTACATTCGGATAATGCTTTTACTATCTTACGCTCTTACAAAGTTATTGGTTAAAGTTAGTTAATAAAATTTCAGATCAAATCTATTTAAAATTTACTGACATGCATTATATGCAATGTCGGGATTTTTTTCCTTTTTCATGTTAATGTTATTATCTAGACTCAGGTTAGCTTTACACAGCATGCAATGATACTTTGTGAATATATACTTATATAAAAAAAACAATTTCCTTAAAAGAGCAATATTCCCTCCTTAAAAAATCCATCAATGACTATATTCTATAACATTGTGTGTGCGTTATTTGTAAGTGAGGGCTGAGTTTTTATCGATTCTTCTTATGTTATTTATTAAATTCAGATCTTTTAAATCATATCAATTAGTTAACGAGTCAATTACAATCCCAACACGCGCAGAAGCCCAAATTACCATGATCTTCGGAACAAGTCATTATATTGAATAATCGACCTATTTCGTGTTTGAGTTATTGATACAATTGTGAAATGCGTGGTGATAGTTAAACACTGACCCTCGAGGTACGGTTTCAGCGGTGAACACTACGTCAGCTGACTACTCCACAAAGAGAAGGCATAAATCAGTTTAGGCCGAGCTTGTAACTGTTTGACTATTTAACTGCAAATTTTGCAATTTGCCGATGCTGAGCAATAATAGGCATAAATTGATTTGGCAGCTCTTGAGGATTGTTTGGAATGCTCATAAATCGAATCAAAAGTTCAAAATATCGTTATTATGATTATTATTATAAATGGCAGGTGGGAATGTAAATTCTACGTAAGTTTATATAGAAATGTATCCAAAGACATTCACTGTTATTTTTCCGTTACTGATCATTATAAAATATTGTCTAGATATTTAATAAAAATCAATTTGTTTCTACTTAAAATAAAGACTACTTTTTCGTAAGTCTTTCATTTTGTAAAATTGACATGTCAAATCGAATATATCATAAGAGTGTTTTATTTTAATTTACAATTCAAAGCAGGCACAAAAAGAATTCACAAAAGTTTTCATTATTATAATAATAATAAATCTAAAAGGATACTAAGACAGAAATGAATAAAGTGTAAATTATTTAGATACACTTTTTATTCATTGTTAACAAATAATTGTAGTATTGGGATTATTTTTCAGTCAACCACATATATATCATAAACTCCAGTTTGCTAAGAAATACCATTATGTTATGTAATCATGATACTTATGTAATGGAATTTTCATCAACTCAAATTCTTCTACTTATCTATTGTACTATTCTTTGGTTAAAGAATTTCAATAATATGTTTCAGCATATTCTGCCAGTGATATTTAATATCAAAATACAAGGAAATAATTTTATAAATAATGCAGTTATTTATTAAAATATGATGAATAAAACGTTCAAATAGATAACACTTAAAATAACTTTACACAGACTAAATTTTTAAAATCTTACCGTGTGTTTTCGATAATTAGTGCTTAAAATAAAAATTATAGTATACATAAACAAGATTATTTTTAAAACAATTAGTAAATAACATTATTTTCTTAAGTTAAATGACGGAAGTAAAAAATACTTGCATATAAAAATATATATAAATCTATCATCCTTCTTATAAAAGATAAAGATGAATGTATATTGCAAAAATACTCAAAAACACAAACATTTCTAATCAAGTAACATTTAATTCCAAACAAACTAACACCTAATTTAAAGTATCTAATCAATAAATAAATAGAATAAAGTTTTTCTTCAATTTTAATTTATAATTGGTGTCTGTTTCGTAGAATGCTGTACTTGATACGTATGTGTCTCGCATAATATTGTCTTATTATTATTCAACTTTCAATACTTTCTTTTTTTTTTCGTAACCTAAAATAATAAATTATTTTAAAAAATTAAAATGTCAACTATGAATAAAAATTGTCCACAAAACTATCCTTGATCTTTCAGATACCAAACAAAACACGCCGAAAACTTCACTTTATTGTAGCTAAAATCTTTTTTGAATAGAAACAAACATCATTTAGTCACGAAAAGAGCGATAACGGATGAATTGAGGTGGAAAAAGTTCGGAAATCTCCTAGATGGCTCTGATTGTCAACGTTATTCGAAGTGAGATGAGCCACGTGACAAAAATCCTCGCGTTTCTATGACGACCAGAGGAATTGGGATTGGCGCTTTCATCGGTTTGCGGTTGACGATGGCTATTTTCTGGTCATCTCCAGTCGACCGGATTAAGATTTTTGTCTTCTTTCTTATTTTTTTCTTTCTTTATTCTATTTTTGATGCTTTGTTCTTTTGATCCAGCTATTCCTTTGCTAGTCTTTTTATCAAGGTAATTTAGGCTTTGGTTTAATTTTTTATGAATCTCTTTAATCTGGAGAAAGTGTTTGAAAAATTATAATGGAAATATAAGCAAACATTAATAAAAAGCCCTTCACTTTTATGATAATTAATCAGTTTGGTAAAAAATTCTTAAGTTGAAAAAAATCCTGACGCTTTTTAATTCAATTTTAATAATATATTATATTTATTAAAAATTACAAGTAAAAGGTTATTATTTGTTTATCATTAATCTCAAAATATATAATATTATTAATAATGTATCCTTTAGATAGCTCGCTTTATCTTCTCTCATTTTTAACGAAACAGGCAATTTCAAAATATTGGCTCTAAGTCAAAAGTTCGTTCAAACTTTAAAAATTTACAAAAAAGGAAAAAATTATATAAAAGGAAGTGCGGTTCGAAAGAAAGGGGTCTCAAGGAAGTCGAATTTTATTTCGGTGGCAAAAATATTTTAGTTAAAAATATCACAAGTAGAGGACACTGATAAAATCGGAAACACAGCGTGCAAAGCTACATTACACTTTATTAATTTATTCTTGCATTAACAATTGTTCAACATTGCTCAAGAACCGAGGTTCCCGAGTTTTTTGTCTCTTAGACCCCTTTCCATATTTTTCCGTTCTTGATAGACCCTTCTTACCTAATATTGAAATTTTACAAATTTATCAACTTAAATGTCCGCTTGACACCTGGTATAGAGCTACTTACCTTAAAAGATTTAAATTTTTAATTGCAGTGACGTGTGATATTTAAAACTTAAGGGAACACATTCTAATTAAATGAATTAAAATGTAATTAATTCATAAAATATAACGGTTACATAAAATAGCTGAACAAAAAACCACCGCTTTTAATGGGAAGGAAGAATTTGGTGCTTCAATAAAAAAATTTCAACATTTGGCTTCAATCTTGTCAGATTTAACTCTAAATCTCCTTAGTTAGTTAAGTACAGCTTTTTATTTTTTTTTTCCTTTTTTGATTATGGGGATTGACAACAACGCTAAAACTCCGTCTCACTTGGAAAAGCAATTAAAAACTTTTTCAAGATATTCCATATTTCGGAATAAATAAAAGGTAGGACCTTTTAAAGCCAAAATTGTTGATATCCGTTTCTGAAATTTAAGATCTTCGTCAGTGCCTATTGTGATCATTACCACTCGTAATATGACATTTTTTTTATTTGACCACATGATCTCATTGCTTTCTGAGGTACATAGGCAAATCATTCACAAAATTAGTTTCAAAATCTGAATATAGGGCATTTAAATCATAAACGTTGGTTAAAAAGCCATTTCCCTGGCAGTCTATGAAAATTCATGACGCCCAATATTATACACTTTTAGCTTAATTCTGATACGAAAGGCTGAAATTATAATTCTTGTTTTAATACAATTTCTGTTAAAAAGGTAAAATCTGGTTTCCATTTGAATAATTTTTTTAAAAAAATTAAAGGCGCGATCTGGTCTAATGAAATCCACCCTGGTCGACCCCTCCCCAAATTTACACCTCATTGACCCTAAAAATTATTTTTTCGCTGACTTGGATCCATTGCAGATCGACATAAACATTTGGGTGTCAATGTAGACCACTTTGGGAATCACTGCTCTAGAACATTGTCCGACACCACTAAGGTGACCATGCCATCTTGCACCCTCGACTAATCACTCTGTCTTCACCAAAAATAGTCAATAAGAATCGTTTTGCTGGACTGGCATGGTACACAGGTGGGCCATTCACCCAAAAAGCTTAATGCAAATAACGCACTCTTTTGATTTAATGTATGCTCAATTAAAGATATGTTTGATGTTTATAAAAAATCCGACTACTTTGTGAGTCCTTTCTTGTAAACTGTCTTTGTATATCATCTTTTGTTTTCCTTTTTTATGATTTTTTTAAGTTTATGCGAATTTTTGTCTTACACTATACTTCTTTTTTCTATAAATGTAATTGAACACTGATATAGCTGTGATGAATAAACCTATGCACTACATATAATAACATGTAAACAAGACAATTTTCTATAACATTTCACTATGACTTTTTAGGTCATAAAATAAATAAAATTATATTGGTTACATTTTTATTGCTTTTGCTTATAATGAATTACCATTGCAATGCACCAACAAATTTTAAACTTCAGTTACATTCTGTAAATACTTCATTTTCCTCCATCTTAAATTGAAGGGCATATTTCTTCACTTCAGTTTAACTGAATAAAATTAATTTTTCATGTATTTAAATAAACATTTAGAAGCAAAGTTAAATTACTTTCTTAAAGAGTATATAGTGAATTTAATTAAATATCCAAAGATAGGTAATTCTTTCAAAAATGTTCTTACTTGGCATCTAAAATATATACGTTTCGAATATAGACACGCATCAATACATAAATGTTTTAAATATTTTTAAATAAATCCAGATTTAATAACATTGGTCTAGACCTTGATATTATAAATGTTTCAGGAATATTCACATACATTACAATTTTAATTAAACGTTGTACAAAGCTATCGTGTACAAGACGTACAAAGTTACGTAGCTACAGGCTTTGGGTATGTCCAGACCGTTAATGAAATGAAGTCCGTAATAAAGTGTGAATGAATTCGTATTCCCCCCAAAAAAATCATTTATCTGATTAAAAGGTTCCACAAACCTAAATGTATTCCCATAAGATAGCTTTAGAACTAGAATAATAGATTATTCTAGAATACACACTAAGGCATATTTATTCTATTGAAACAATTTATTTCCATCTCAAATTTTAATTTAAGAGTTAAATATCAGAAATAAAGTTGTAAAAGATACCAAAGTAAGCAACAAATAGCAACTCATCGATTTTCTCCTTCACTTTGTATTCTCATAACAAGTCAGTTCTCATAAATAATTGATTTAAAAAAGAATGGAAGAAGATTTGACCTTTAAGTCGTTGTAAACACTCCCACTTAGAAGTCAAAATCTGTAAAATCCTTTTTTAGGGGATCTGTACTCAACAATAGAAACAAGCTCACCGATTTCCAAGTCCATGGATTTAATTATTTATAAAAAAAGGGGGTTAATTGTATATTGTTCCATCACAATCTCTTTGTTATTCCTTTAGGAGACTTTTTTTTGAAAATTCCATTCTTAAGAGATCTTTTCTCAAGAAAAGAAATTGTTTATCCATTTTTAACTCTGCTGGTGAAATAATTAAAAACGGGAATTTTTCTTTTTAGTGACTCTCCTCCCCACCCCTACCTTTAAAGTGGAATTTTCAAAATATCATGTTAGAGGATCTTTTCTCAACAAAAGAAACATAGTCCCAAAGTTTCATGTTCCATTTCTGTAGATCTAATAAATGTGAAGATATTCAATCGACATATATATGAGCGCGTTAATTTTTAGTGAAAAAATCGGAACTTAGAAAAGTTTAGTCCTTGCACTTATCCACAGTTTCTAATTGCAGATTCGAACATTTTTTGTAATGTAATTGATAACCTTGTTTATGTAACTCTTCCTTTACACAAACTCATATTAAACGTTTTCTCTCACATTATTAAACAAATTATTTATTTGCAGCCAAAATATATATGAAGAAATAATAAAAACCTTTTTTTAAACCCCTTTGAGGCACACATTTTATTTCTGAATTATGAATAGAAAAATGTACAATTTTTTAATACTTATTTTCATACATGCATATCTTTTTTTAAACATAATACCTCCATTCGGATACATTTTTTTTAAATTAATGTAAAAAAAAATAAATAAATTAGTAGCTTATATTTAAAGTTGGCTTTCTGTATAGCAGAAATCGTTATTTGGAGTCAATTCACATTAATTACAAATATAAATCTTGAAATACCTAGCTTTTATCTTGAATTACATATTTTATTTACAACTTTTGCATTCGCATAAATGATTATGAAATTAATAATCACAAAATTGTGTGGTAAAAATTTGAAAGCACAGTAATGCACAAAACCCAAAATCGCAATCTAGACAATAGAATCTAGTTTCTCTTCTTACCTTATTCCCTTCTTTACTGTCTCTCTTAGAGCAGCAAATAATACACTGTCGTTTTGGATTAATTTTTATTTCTGTTGAAGGGGAGAGACGAGTGGAGTGAACTAAGTGTCTTTCAGACAAGATTGAAGTTGGAGGGCGGCTACTCAGCAGAAGGACTTCCCCTTTTTTGCAGAAAACTCCCCCGAGAGGTACTTTTCAATTATTCGAAACCATAAAAAGCACATCTGAAATAATTCGTTAAACTCCGATTCCACAGTGTAAATTTTCACATTGCCCGAGCTCCACTCGGGATGAGCCTGGTTGGTAAGTTTTATCTGCCCCTGCTCAGCTCGAAAAAAGCCATGGAGAGGTAAACCCGTATCAGTTTTCCAGATTTGGTAAGAATTGCTTTGTCGAAAACATATCACAATTCTCATGTAAGATATTAGGATTACGGTAGCCGAGTATCATTATCCGATATCAAAATTCTCATGTTGACGTATTTTTGTAGTTTTATTGGTTTACCAACTTAGGTTTCATATTCATCATTTCAAAGTCCATTTCTCATTGTTGTAGGATAGCTTGTAAGTGTGACAGTTAATAGGACCAGGACATCATACACATTCAAGAAATTGATTTTTCAATTTTAGTATTAAAAAATAGTGCACAGTTTTCTGAAACTAAAAATGTATGAAACATATATGTTCGTTGATAAAATATCCTTAAAATACGAAAAAAAGTAATTGACAAACATGTAAGCAAACGTTTACAAATGTTTAGTTTATTCATTTTTTCTCCAAAGCATATTTTTTTTTGCTCTTAGGTACTCTTTTAAAAAAAACACTATAACACTATATGGATCCAAATTTTTTATACTTCGATACAGGATACCTGTGCATACAGTAAGCCTATTTTTTAGTCGTAGTAATACACGTTTTTTTAAATAGTTTTATGTATGAAAAGGTAGAGGGAAAAAAAATTCAAAATTATACAAAGTTGTAAAATTTTATTTTTAAAGAAACGATCTTAATATTTTAGCAAAAAACAGGTTCACTATATTTTGTGTATTGTTTTATATCTGTGAAAAACATATTTTATATATTTAAGAGATACATTTTTTAAAAAAAATGGTACCTAAACGTAAGCATGCATTATAATATCTCAAAAATTATGCCTAATTTAAATTAAACAGAAAAGAAAAAAAATTACTAAAAACCTATTTTTGTATTTCTACAGATTGATTAAAATATTTTTATTAACATCAGAAAAATAATTCTACGCTCTATTGGAAATTTTTAAAAATATATGTCCCATGGAACAAATAAACTTATTTTTAGCGTTTTACTCTTTCGAGCATATCTTGGTAACCTTAAATTATTGGCTACAATGTAATAAACTTTTACTGAGTCAAAATCATTTAGTATACTGCTATAAAAACCAAACGACATAAATCTTATTAGAAATTTCAGAATGTCAGCTTTTGAGTTGTATTTCTCTTTCACACAGCAAGTTATGCTCTTCGAGTAAATATTCATCATTAATTTGAAATAGTAAGGAATCTGATTTGAATAACCAAAATTTTTAATTAAAAGTTTAATTAAAAATGGTTGATAAATTTGGAATAACTCATTCAGGAACTCCATTCATTACTTATCGCATAGATAGAATTATTACATGAGAAAACGATTATAAGACAAATATTTCTAATTATAAATACTCCGATTAAACTTATTAGTTTTGTCATGAATATATATCACAAGTGCATGAAAATTATATTATCTATTTACTCTGTAAAGAATGTTTTGAGGGTTATTTTAAAATTTAAATCAGTTTTACATTATATTTAATCCTGGGGTTTACGAGTTATTATTCCTAATGCTTGAGAATAAATGATAGAGTAAATGGATATTTTAATTAAGTATATTAATATTTATATTTATATTCCGATATTAAAATTGTTTATATATGTATATGTACTTAATATAACTAACATTCATTCCTATTGTATTTGAAACCTTTCAACAACAAATACACACATATTTCCATTTGAAATTAATTATTGCATTTATATTTTGTTTTCCATTAAAGTGCAATCAAATTTAAAAAGAAAAATTAGGATATTATTTAAACAATATGTATTGCAGATGATGGATTTCACTGAAATTATGTTCGAGAAGAATATCTATCCTTTTGAAACATAAAAAAAATAGATTCGGATATACTTTGCGTGTTCTTAAATACCGAAATAACTTATCATTGGTTTATCGTGTGAGAATAATTAAATGTTCTAGATGGATACTGCTCCAAAAACTTTCAACAAAGTTCAAGAATAGTTACGCTTTGAAATTTATATATTATTGTGACATAACTTACACTATTATAGGGAATCTTTTAATAATTTTATTAGATGTAATTAAATGTTAAAGTTTTAGAGATTCAAATGGTACCTTTTGAATCTAAAGCATTTATAAATGTGTAAAACTATACTGTTCGAATTAATTTGGGCAGATATGTTTTTCTTGTTTGAGTTTGTATGTGATTACTAGTGATGTCCTGAACCACCTCAAACATGTTATATCTGCCTTTAGGTAGTATGGCAGATCGACTTTGACTATAATTTATTGATTTTAATGTATCGAAAGCTTAGTTGTGAGCTTTTCAGAGGGGCAGCTTGTAATTTCAATTTTGCGTTCTGTGTAAGACTTGTCACTATTAATTCTTCAAAGATGGATATTACTCCGATGAACCGTTCTAAAATAAAACGCTCTCAACGAACATACCTCTATGACATTTGGTGTGATCGAATTAAGTGTTTTAAGAACATTTCAAATTTCTGGATCATCATCTCCAAAAGAGAAAAGAAAAATGTAAGTGCAAGTGGAAAACTACTCCAAGAATTGAAAAAATTTTAATAAGAAGTAGCAAAATAAATCCAAGAAAGACAAACATAGACCTTTGAAGGGGTTTTTTGCATAATATTGTTGAAGTGAGTATCTCAACTGCTCGGAAAAGTCTTCTGGGAGGTGGTCTTAAGGCAACTAGACTGAGGAAAAAAGCTAATTCTAACTCAGAAAATGATGAAAAAACGTTTAGCATGAACCTAAAAATATCGGTAATGGATTGTTAACGACTAAGATGATCATTTTGTGTGATGAAATAATTATTTGTGCTGGGATACAAATCGAATTTAGTTAGACGAAGTGAATTTGAAACTTTGTTATCGGATCATATCCAACAGATTGTAAAACACTATTTTAAGCGAATGTTTAGGGTTTTTTCCCAACTAATGAAATTGAAGCTTACTTCCTCTTAAATCAGAGGCTCTCAAACTTTCACTACTGGCGACCCAATTTTCAATCATAATTTTTATCACCCCCCAAATAATAATGTATTGAATGCAATAATAATGCACTTTCGGTCACTCAAGCCACGATACGATCATAATTATGAACCGTACAAACTAACGACAAGATAAGTATTAAATTTTGCATATGTTACTTTTAAGTAAGATATAGATTTTTTTTTTTACTTTTTACTTCGATTCACTATAAAAGCTTGATTTTTAGTTTGTTTTTAAGCTATAATTATTTTTACTATACACAATAAAAATCCCAATTCCAGTGAATGATTTAACTAAGAGAAAATATACTTACCTACTTCTCAGTTTTTCTTTGATAATTTGAGAAAAAAATACAATAAAACTAAAGAAAATTTTCCAAATGAGAGTGTCTTTAATAAAGGACATAAATAACATACACTTTTCGCTAACAGGAACAGGAACGTTATTTCCCAGCAAAACTGTCATATTTTGTTTATGTTATTGTAGTTTTGCTTTCGTTTGTTGATTTACAAATATCATTTCGAACTTTTTCTTCCCTGTGTCTTTTTGACAAGGCGAAGTGCTACATTTATGGCTTCATAGTTTTTTCCATAGAGTTCTTTAGGCAGCATTTGAAAATTTCAATTCAACTCAAACGTTTCATGTCTATCGCTTTTCTGATATTTACTTTCGCTATATATATATATATATATATATGTTGATTAATATGCATTATTTCAGTAGGTTCTTCAATTGCTTGATCAGTTTCAACGTCCTTCAATAGGGATCACAGATGCCCATTTTTCTTTTATAGTTTGCTCATTTACCATCATAAACCATAATAAGTCGTACAACACAGCAATCAAAACCACTAAATTGTTCATGGGGGAAAGTGTAGTATGTTCATGTAAAATATTGTTGAACGAAAGTGGGCGCGCAGAACTCGATCAAAACTAGTAACTTGATTGTAAATAAACGTTTGCCACTCTCAAAAAAGAGACATACTTGTGACAAATTCATTTTTGTTCACATTAAGACTGTCTAATAGGAGGATACTGTCAAGGTCACTGTTAACGAATAAACAGTTTTCCCAGAATTAACGACTTCGTGAGACTGGGTTGACTTTTCACCTCATGCGACTGCTTACATATTAAAATGTATTCAATAAAAAGTATCGATGTCAGTTCTAAAAAATAATTGTGTAAAACGTTTTTCATTATGCATTATATGTTTCAGAATACTCATAAAAATACATTTTTGCCAAATAATCCTTCATAGTGCTCAATATGCTTATCCATATATCATAAAATTCATTCAAATGGGTAAAAAATCATCAGGAAAATACTATACACAACTTTCCTAAAAGAAAAAGAGACGGGGTGAAACATACCAGTAAGTTTGAAGGTCAGATATATGATAATCAAAAGTAGTATTTTAAGGGTTAAAAGAAACGTAATAAAAAAATCTGTCATCGTAGGATTACAGAAAAAGCAAACAAAATGCCTTTTTTTTATTTGATTTATAGGATCAAAGATAGCTAATGAGTGTTTGAAGTGGAATCTTTAATTTTTGATGATCAACAGATGATATACATAAGTTATATCAGTGTACATGTGTATTTTTTACTATGTCAGAAAGCATTTTGTTTTACTTCATTCCAAAAAAATTATTTTTTTAAACCATTTATTTTCGATATGGTCGCGCCCCCGGGGGCGCTTCGCAGTTTGAGAAACACTATCTTAAGTACATGATGAATTCTGCCAAATATATAGAAATATTAAGTAGTAGGCTTGTTCAATTCACGGAAACATTTGATGGAACATTTCAACATGACATGTACTCTTGTCACAATTTGAAATTGGTCCATACTTTTATGCGGAAAACAAAATATATGTACTGGATTGGCTTAAAAATTCCTCAGACTGATATTCTATTTAAAACTGGCGGCATATTCTCAAGATTCATTTCCCTAAGATGAATCGCACGACAACACAGCTAATGATAAAAATGGCTATACTAGTGAGTTTTCAGTATGAAGAAATCTAGTGTAGTCAATGGCAAGATGGGATGAAAATGTCATTTCTGCTAAAGGAAGACATACTTCGTACTAATATACATATGTTTCAGCTTACTTAAGGTACATAATGATAAAAAGAAAAGCTAAGGTTTCAGAAAAAAGTCACTTTTTACCCATTTGTCCCAATTAATTCTAACAATATATTAAATATCATTCATAAATAAAAGAAAAAAAATTAAACCATGATGCATCTTGAGTAAAGGCATTCAAGAGCTGAAATGCTATGTATAAATTTACAAAATAGGCTATTTCAAATGGTAGGAAAACAATACAAATTAAAACAAAAAAAATCTTTCTAAAATGAAAAATTTTCTTTCTAATTTACATTTTTACTCAATCACGAATTCTTTGAACATTAAAGATTATTGAGTACAAGGTTTCTAAACTAATTAAGTAAAGTTATCGAGCTCTGGATATGCAAGTTGTATAAATCATTCTTCTATGTCTTTTCTTTGAAAATTCCTTCCAATTTAAGTCTTCAAAATTAACATAAACTCAATTACCAACAACGATTCTCATTGTATTGCAGGTATGAAAATTATTTCCATACTTCTTAAGTAGCTTGATTTTATTGTGATTACATTTTTTCACATAGATAAAGAGATTTTTAAAGTTGATAAGCTACTGATGTGTATACGTATATAAAAAATAATTTTGCTTTCTGGTTAAAAGAACGGTTTAAAAGAACGTCTACGGTTTAAAACTATAATATATATGTGTGTGTGTGTGTTCCATTTTATTAAATAGTAACATGTAAACTTTAAAACTGCGATTTCAATCAATAATAAATAATTATTTTTCAATATATCCGACTCATTTTTTAATTATTACTACATACCTGTAGGTCAATAGTGCTTCCATCATAGACTGTGGTACAATTCTTCTGTAGGCACATTTTTTAAAAATTATTACACTGATTCTCATTCACTTAATTTCTCATATCTCTCTTTCCTTATTATAAGAAGAAATTTATAGTTTCTTACTAGTAGTAATGTGAAGAAAGAAAAGGTTGATGCCTTCAATTATGTTTTCTCCCTTGTTTAGGTTTCTTATAGTGCCCTTTTGCTCGAAATGTTACAAGTTGTGAGAATTTCAAGAGCCGTTGTATCACGGCAAATTCAATCATGATAAAAACAAGAACAAACTACTAGGAACATCAGAGTGGGAAAAAAAGTATATCTTCATCTAATTTTCATGGTAACAGAAGATAGAGATCAACACTGCAAGAGATCATCACATAGTACTTCAAGGTACTGAAAGTTCTGACAGCTACACCACTGACACTCAGCTAGGAAAATAAACTCAGAAACCACAGATTCTTAAATAAAATGATCAAGAAAAAAAAGTTGGTGCCTCAACATCTATCTCTTGACGACGACTCCATAAATTAGATTTTCTACCACGTGTGTCAAAAATAAAGCCTTAACCAGTAAGAAAACCAGGCGAGATAGCTTTGTGCAATGATAAAGTACAATACTGTATTTAGAAATGAAATTATTTACGGCAATAAATCGATATCATGCGTTTCCCATAAATGTTCGTATATGACGTGACAAGCAAAGAGATTTTACAACAGATTTACCTAGGGAGATTAAAGACTTGATTATTCTTTAAAAGGAAATGCTTAAGACTACCAAAACTGCATAATTTGACAGGAAGTATAAACTCAGAAGCATGCATTGAGGTGCGTCAGCATTTGCGAATCCATTAACAGAAGATGTATTTGAGGATTACGCTCCTTTCAAACTTTGCACTACAGTCAAATGGCAACTATGTTTGGCTTAAAAGCATTAAAATTAAACTACTTCCTTAACCAGCCTATTTGCTGATTTAAAATTCATTAAGAATATGTCCGTTTGTTGAAGAAATTCCATTAATATTTCTCACCTGAATAACAAAAACGAGCCAGTGGAGGAAGATAAATTCACTTGGACAATTATAAACGAACATTCGTGTATAGTTTACAAGTTGTACAAGTGATATTATTAAAGTTAATAAAAATGCAACATAATATTAACCAAAATCAATATTTTTTGAGTTAAATGAACAATGCTGTTTTTTTCATGTTATTGTATTTCGATCTGCGCAGTATAATTTTCCTAATTTTTAAATTTTTAGATAAATTGTCATTGCAATTTTTTTATAATATCATAACATATTTTACAATGTGCTTATCTACAATATATTTAGAATGTGAATCTATAAATAAAAATTTTCAATCATTCATTTTTACCAAAAAAAAGTTTCAAAACGCTTTGTGCATTGTTTTCCATTGTACTAATATTTGAAACTAGAGTCATACTCACATACACAAAACATACTTTTCTGACTTCTTAAACTAGATTCTTTCCAATGATTAGGGCCACCACCCCTGAGAAAACAATTCATGCCACGGTTGCTGAAGAACTATCACAATGTGCTCTTATTCCCAAATCGACCCTATAGAGCATTTGGCGTCCCTGCCCTAATAAAACGCACAGGACGCAACCCCATAAACAGGCAAAATGCGACTTATTTGGCTTTTCTCTTGTTCACGGAATGTCGTAGGACCATCAGACGAAAAGAGCCAAATTTAAATATGAATTATGTTTCCAAAACGCTCCTTTTATTACTTTGCGACACGTTGTGGTGTTGTAAAACTGGAGCTCTTGAGTCAAGAAGGCTCTGATTTTAACAACTATTAAATTTTTATGGCGTGGATTCTTGTGTGAGAGGCTTACATTTTAATCCTCACGATGTGGTGACACGGAAAAGGTTGCATATTTTGTAAGGTAGAGTCCAAAAAAAAAGGATGAGAATGGATATTATTTAAGGACTATTTTTTACGTATACATTGCATCGGTTTTGTTTGCTTAAAATAATCAAAGCACTTGTTAAAGAATTGCTCCAGAGCTCTTAAGTTAGTCAAATACAAAGAAGGAAATTATATCTTCTCATAAGGGCAATATTTAATAGGGCTATATTAGTAGAACTGGTTATTTTTACACAGCTAGCATTACATCTTCACAACATTTTATGATACTTCCTTAAAAATATATTCTATAACATTTTTTTCAAGTTAAAAAAAGTATTGAGAATCGTCAATGTTGTAAAATATTACTGCTTAAAGTGACAATTAAAGACATTAATTTTTAAAGAAACATCTGGATTAAACTATTATCGAATTTCCATACTTCATATACATTCATACTGTATAGCATTATACACTTATAACTATCTATATATTTTGAATAACGCAGATAAAACATATTTTTATTCATACGTTTCACTAAGGAAGTAGTTTATCGGATTTAAGAAAAACAGAGCACCCCTTTTTTAACTCCTGCTAGTACTTTGATTTAATTAGTTAATTAAATGTCACTAGTATAAATTGCTAACCTGAATCTTCAAATATACAATTTAAATAAAATGAATTAATGTATAAAATATCTGTTATTTAATTTATCAACACATATATAATCAAATTTTACAAAAGTAATGAGATTAAGAAAAATAAATGTTTCTATTACTCAGAAAATACTGCATTTAATTTTGCTTTTTGGTCTCCAATAAATATGCAGACTCAGTTTCCTCTACTTGAAATTTATTTCAACTAAGTTAGCTTGAAGTGCAAGAGTATAAAGAACTCTTGCTCATTACTAAGGCATTTAAGCTTGATGTCATGTTTCGTGTTATTTATGTGTACATCAATTTGTATACACCATTTTTTTTATTTCTGATTGTTACTTACGTAACGTGAACTTTCTTACTACAATATATTTGCTAATTATTAGATATTTACAGCTATTGTTGATTTTACATGAAAAAACATGTTTTTACATAAATTGACTTTCTAGACGCGATTTTAAGCAAATAGGCACGTTTAATGGAATTTGCTACTATTAGATTAAGATAAAAGTCAAGAATTTCAAGGCCCATAAGTAAAAAATGCAAATCCATAGACCTGATTCCTACATATGGTTTAACTTATGTTTTAAAATTTACAATTTTACTATTTACACTCCCTCATTAGCTATATGCTGTGACACATGCGTTCATATGTATATATACTAGATGGTATACCCGTTCTTCGCACGGGTAAACTGAAAAATTAAACAACACAGATTGAAGGGGAAAAAAAGTTTTTAATGAGTTAATTTTATGTGATATGCAAATTAAACAAAAAACGCTTTTTGCGTATCTCAACTAAACAAAAAAAAGAAAGAAAGAAAACACATTTGTTAAATTTTAAGTATGTATATCTAATAGCTGATAAAAAGGATTTTTTTATTTATAATTCCTCGTAACACTCTTGAGGGTCTATTTTTCAAAATACTCAATATTTTGCTGAGCAAAATACAAGACATTGTTAAAAGATTTGCGTAATGAACGCTTAGAGTAGAGTAAATAATGTATATCTGAAAATATAATACATTAATAATAATTTCTGTTGTGTTTATTTTATTTTAAATTTGTAATATTCGCAAACAACGCCGTTCCTTACATTATAATGGCGATTAAATGAAAAACATAGCGAAATGTTAACGATAGAGTCAAGTTGGCAAATGCCTGGCTACTTTCGTAGCTCGAGCTTTATTAGAGCTTTGTAAGACCCCCAATGTAGGGGAGAAATGCACTTTAATACTTTATGCAACCGCATCATGAGTTACTGCAGTTTTTTTCATACAATACTTTTTTCGATCACTACATTTACAAATTAAGGGATATACATAAACAAAATACTCCACTTTGGGAAATTTAATCCGTTAGAGATCATAAATTAATTAAAGATATTCCACTGTAAAATTAATTATATACACCGTTCACTTAAAATAAATAGTCAAATCGTTTCCTAAGGTCTTCATTAAAATACAAAAACATAAGACACTTAAATTTTGACATAAACTGTTTTTTCGGGACAAAAATAATAATCTTTGCAATCCGCTGAAAACGCCGTCAGCTGAAAACGTAATATCTGCTACAAAACTATTCGGCTTCACCGCTAAAATGCTCATCATAGAACCCGTACTTCCATAAATCTTGGAAGAGTGGATTTCAAAGAATGCTCCTTCTAAGTTGGTGTGGTGTTGTAGTTAGGAGAAATGGGTGCCAGCTCAAGTGTCGTCCACGTCAATTGAACATGGTTTAAAATTACGTGATATGTTGCCAAAAGCCCTCGTGTAGCTTGACAGTGCGATGTTGATATTCACTCACTCACACACTCCAAAAAATACAGTACAGTAGTTATAATTATTTTTATACTTAAAAACGCAATATCTGCCTATTCAATTAAACTTATAGCGTTATAATTAACTACTTACTACAAAAAAAATTTGAAAATTTGTCCAAATGATGCAATGTGAAAGAGAAAGTTTGGTTACTTTAAGTACCAGAACCGATAAAAGCATTTATTTTGAAAAAAGATCAATTTCTTACTACCAAATGTGCATAATAAAATCATAAAAAAAACATTAAAATAAAGAGAGATTTAAAACAACCTCTCCCTTCAAAACTTAGTTTTATTCTGAAATAAAAAATAGGCATTATTCTGATCACAGGAATTAAGAAGAAGCGAGCCCCTTGCGTTGCCAAAACAAAAAGAGTTTTTCACAAACAAAAGATAGATATACGCCGTGGTGGGCTTTTTTGCAGCGCAAGCCAGAATTGCTCGCATATGGAAGAAATTTTTCCTACTTACTTGACAAATATCGTTATGTTTTGGACACTTTTTTACAAATTTTTATAACTTACGCCTGTGTCTTAGTCTGCTGTATAAGCTATATTACTGTAAAGTTTCATTAAAATCCATTCAGTTGTTTTTGCGTGAAAGAGCCACATACATCCTCACAAACTTTCACATTTATAATGGATATTAGATATATACTCTGAAACAAAAAATATTTATGCATCCATAAGGCAACGAGCTACTATCATGAAAAATATGTATGTAGTGTATAGGGAGATAAGCAAATGATTTTAAATTCAGAAGAAAATATTGTTTTATTAAAAAAAAGAATGGCACAACAAAAATTGCAAATCAGTATGTAGTACATCCATCTATACAAGTGGTAGCTATACAAGCCGAACACGACGTGAAATCGAATAAATGAGGGCATCTATAACCTTCTGCGTTAGATCATGACATAATGTTTGTAACTGGGCAGTAGTCCGGGATGCCTGCAGTTGCCTTTTAAGCACATCCCATCTGGACTCTATTGATCAGATTTCTAGTGACCTGGAAAGACCATACGGATGCGGCATACTCTAGGATACATTTTTGTGGAAGTCACGCAGTATATGAGTAAGTATTGTCTTGATGATAAATGTAATCTGGGAGACTTAATAGCGTAGGCAATACAACTGGCTTTAAAATGACATCTACGTAACTGGCCAAATCACAGTCCTTGGAAGAACGAATAGAGGTGATTGTGTGTCGCAACAAATCACTCCCCCTACTGTCACATCTTGCGAAATCACCGTATCCCTCTTGACAGCAAATGTTGGATCAGACCAGTGATCTGGCCAGTGACATGCGTATGCGCTGGTCATCAGCACTGAGACTGAATCAGGATTCCTCGCTGAAGACTACAAGTTTCCAGTCTGCCACACTCCAGTTTAACAGAGGTAGGCAAAAATCCAATCAACATTGCCTATGATGTGTAGTCAGTAGTAGGTCTCTTAATGATCATCGGCTACTTATACCTCTGTGTACAGTCTTCTTTGAATGGTTTCCCTTGATACCATTGGATGTCTGGAAGGTGGTAAAAGGCATCAACCCGATTCTAGCGAAGTTGTTAGAGAAAACGTAGCCACTCTAATGATTGCTCCATCATCACACGCATTTGTGTTCTCGAGTCGCCCTGACACTCCACGACGGTAGATTATCCCTTTCGCGATTCATTGTTAACAACACCAACAAACTACCATATCACTCCGATCGAGATGGAGGTTGATATACCTGTTCGATCAACTTACTTCTTTGATGCTTACTATACGACCACTTTCTAAGGCCAACAATTGTTCGTACTGTCACCTGTTGCGTCTTCCAGGCATATGGAGCTTCAATACTATCCACCCAAATCGACAGATTTGTTTGAGTAACCTATGGTATGAGGAATCATGCTTTTAAACTCTAACAGCTGCACCTCTTATATTCGAACGTTTACCCTTGTTCCATCGTTGTCGAAATTTTAATCATTTGCATATATCTTAGCAGAATAAATTCCTGCTAAGTTTTGTGATAAAGTATATATATATGTGTGTGTGTGTGTGTGTGTGTGTGTGTGTGTGTGTGTGTGTGTGTGTGTGTGTGTGTGTGTGTGTGTGTGTGTGTGTGTGTGTGTGTGTGTGTGTGTGTGTGTGTGTGTGTGTGTGTGTGTGTGTGTGTGTGTGTGTGTGTGTGTGTGTGTGTGTGTGTAAGGATAACTAATAACACTTAATTTTTTCTTTCCAGTACATCTTCAAGAATTAAATTAATCATCCAATTATTTCTAAACAGATGGCCTAACCACTAAACATTTCTAATCCCAAATCATTATATTTAATAGCCCTATATGTCAGCATTAACTGTCAAGTACATATCATAAAATACGAGATACTTCCCACATCTGGCTTAAGTGGTAAAACATTTAGATTTCACTTTCGCGTTTCTCAGAAAGATTTGTTCAAAAATAAGTAGTATGGTACAGTTTATATAAGAGAATGTATGATGTAAGAGAAAGATAAGAATTTTGTCTGTGAAACGAATACACTTAGAAAGTTACGGAAAGCTTCAAAATATTGTATGCGATATTTTTAAATTAAAGTGAATACTGTGAAAATTTTATTTCTTCAAGTTATAGTCTTCATTGAAACATAAATACTAAAGGTGATGATAGATTTATTTCTAGAAGTAAATCCACATTTCCGACTTCCAATTAATTGTAAAGAGAGCTCTTTTATTCTTATATTATTATATTCTTATCTAGTCTATTAAAATTCGCGTAGGTAAACAACGTATCTATGTAGGTATATAGCCCAATTTTCTCACGAACCACAAGACGCAGAAAATAGCAGAAGGTAATGAAACGGCAGTTCCCAGGTTCAAAACTGAGGGGGCAGAAACTTTCAATTTCGCATTACGCTACTTTTTAAAGCTTTACTCAGCATCAGAATATTTTTCTTTTTATTATTGCATCACATTAATATTTTTTTTCATAAGTCATACATCGAAATTTGAATCTATATCTTATCTGTGAGAAGGAGGGGAAGATACAGCAATAATTTTACTCTAAAAAACCGTGTTCGGGCTATAGAGAGGGGAAAGAAACCAGTCTTAAATCTAAAATAAGTGCAATGGAGCAAATTTCGAAAAAGGGAAATTTTTTGACATAATTTTAGAAATCACTTACATTGTGTGCGTACAAGCACACACACAGAAATGCTGGTGTCACGAGGAAAATAGTAATCCCGAGCAACGCTGGGCTAAGCGGTGGAGAATGAGGGGAGGGTGGAAGTCATTTTGAAAATGAATATTAGAAGTTCTGATTTTTTGAAAGAAATTGAAAATGTATAACAGTAGTGATAACCTGTGCAACGCCGTTCCATGCAGCTATTTCGAAAAGGGGAAATTTTTTGACACAATTTTAGAAATCACTCACATTGTGCGCGTACAAACATGCACACACAGAAATGCTGGTGTCATGAGGAAAAGAGAAAGCCTTAACCTGTTTTTGTGAAAGAAGGGGAAAATTTATAAAAGTAGAGATAGCCCGTGCAACGTTGGGCCATGCAGCTAGTCTGCACTATTAAAATTCGTAGGTAAACTATGTATTTTTCCATATTTTCTCACGAACCACACGACGCAGAAACTTGCCGGAAATACCAAAATATCGGGAATGATCAAAGGAATCCGTTTTGACCATTCATGTTCCGAGATATTCCAATTAGTTAAAAAGATAAAAAGATATCAATTAAAAACCTTAAAACGCATAATTAGTACCATTTCTCACCACCAGGGGAAATTCGAAACTTTTTTTTCAGACGTTTTTAAAACGCAATCTAATTTTTTTCATGAAACTCACACAAAAAGTAATTACAGATTCGTTAGGATCATTTATTTCGCCACGACATGCTATAATTTATTTTACAAAATAGCTACATTTTGTATTTTTTACGATTTTTTTTTAAATTAGTCGAAATAGGTTCTTTTTTTTTAATATAAAATTCTAAGTTGTTCCGCTTGAACTTTCTTTCGCGTAAATGAAAAATATATTTTACACTAAAAAAGTGCATGCTTTTCTCTTTTAGAATAAGTCATTTAAAAATTTATTGTCATAAACTGGTTTTTTTTTTTACGATTTTTCAAAAAATACTCAAAATTTTATTTAATACTTAAGAACTTTTTTATTTATAGAAATAATCTCACGAAACTTTTTTTCCTTGTGTAGAACAATATTATACGTAATATGTACACAGATTGAAAAAATATCTTAAAAATTACGGTTTAAAAAATGTGTTTTTCAATTTTTTTCCCCTTTTGCTATAAATATGTAAACATTACTTTTTTTAAAGTGTTTGTTTAAAAATTTCCGATGTTTGCATTCGATATATGAAGTTTGAAAGGATTAACTTAAAAATGAAGCCCGAAAACAAATTAAAACTTAAAAAAATTAATTTTACAACAGCTCTTAGTTTAGAGGCGAAAACCTGTTTGGAGCAAGAAGACTTTTTCTACACAGCCCTCGACGTTTGATGAAAGGTTACACTAGAAAGGAAAGTTCGTCTATAAATATTGAAAATCACCAGATTTGGCGAAATAGAAAAAAATCTCACGAAACTTTTTTTTCCGTGTGTAGAACGATAAGAGTGAAAATTTACTTAAAAATTACGTTTTTTTAAAATAAATTGTTTTTTTGCGAGAAACATTTAAGTGTTAATTTTGTTACATTTTTTGAAGGTTAAAATTAAAATAAAATATCAAAATGTTTTTATCAGATTGGTTTTTTTTTAATGTTTTTTTCAGTACATGTATATAAATATATATATCTAGGCTTTCCCCATACTGTTTTTTTTTCTAACTTATATATAATTATATTTTTAAGCAAACATTCAAACGTTCAGAACAAAGCAAACATTTCAATAGCTATCTGAAAATTTTTCTTTTATTTATTACTTGTAAAAATTTGAATTTAATATAAATATATATATGTTTTTAAAACGATTATTTCTATTATTTCATTACGAAATGAATTTTTTCTTAATTATAAAGTACATCGTCTATTATTTTGGATCAAAATACATTTTAGAGACATTTTTATGCTAACTATATGTAACGATTGATTGATTCATGAAAATCTGAAATCTACTTTATTATTTTAGATTCTTAGAAACTAATTATTATTAAAGAATGATAAACGTTTTTTTGTTTTACACTTAGCATCAGAATCGTTTTATTTTTATTGTTTCACATTAATAATTTTTTTTTAATTCTAACGCAATTATTTTTTTTTATAAGTCATGCATCGAAATTTGAAGTTATTTCTTATCTGTGAGAAGGAGGGGAAGATTGAACAATGATTTTGCATTAAAAAAAACGTGTTCGGCCTGTAGAGAGGGGGAAGAAACCTGTCTTAAATAAAAAAAAAAGTGGAATGGAACAAATTTCGAAAAAGGGAAATTTTTTGACGCAGTTTTAGTAATCACTCACATTGTGCGGGTACAAACACACAAACAGAAAAAACAGAAATGCTGGTGTCATGAGGACAAGAGAAAGTTCGAGCAACGCTGGGCTAAGCGGTGGAGGGGAGGGGGTTGGAAGTCATTTTGAAAATGAGTATTAGAAGTTCTGATTTTATGAAAGAAAGGAAAAATTTACAAAAGTAGAGATAGCCCGTGCAACGCCGGGCCATGCAGCTAGTATTTTATAACGCGCATAAAATAAAATATTGCTTATTGTGTAGAATAGTATATATAAGTTGATGTACACCTTTTTTACATAATTCATTTCATTTTATTAGTGTATCTATATTTTTATGCTTTTAAAAAATGTATTTTGTATAGGCAAAATTTATCATATTTAATTATTGTTATAGTTTTTGTATTATATCATTTATTTTTATATCTACTATCTTATTGTTTGTTTTATAAGATATTATATTCCAATAACAAAAATGAATACATTATCTGCTAGCTATAATACGAATCTATACTATGAAAGAATAGGAGGAAACGGGAGCTCTTATTCAGGATGACATGTAGATTCGAAAACACTAATGCACAGTTATGTGAAATGAAATTCATTTTTAACAATTATTATTTCGGAAGTGTCATTAATTTGTTTGTTATAATTTCGTACATTTTTTAATGCATTTAATTATCCATTATTGACTATTACTTAAATATTTCTAATGTGTGTAATATGTTTCCAAAGGATGTTATGTATTGTTTTGTACTCATTGAAAGTTGATTAAGTTTGTAAAATATAAAAATCACGCCAGTGACTCTATCTTAAAATTAGGGGCAAATGTAAGGATAATTAAATTATATTTAAAATTAAATTCCCAAAAGAGCACTTTTATTTTCCAGTACATCTTCAAGTATTACATTAAAAACCCGATTCATTATCCGAAACAGATGGCTTAACCACTAAAAATTTCTAATTCCAGATTATTATATTTTTCGCCCTATAACTTTCAAGTACATATCATATAATACGAGATACTTCCCACATCTGGCTTAAGTGGTAAAACATTTAGATTTCACTTTGGCGTTTTTTTCTCTCAGCGTCAGAACTTGTAGAAAATTCATGAAATAAAGATCCTTTTTAAAAATTAAGACTGATTATGACTTAAAACATGTCATATATATATATATATATATATATATATATATATATATATATATATATATATATATATATATATATATATACTATTAAAATCCGAAGATAAACAAACATATATATGTATAAATCTATGCGTCCCTATTTTCTCAAAAATTCGAATTTTCTTTTTCAGACGTTTTTAGAACGCGATCTAATTTTTTTCATGAGACACATACAAAAAATAATTACAGTTTTTGAAAGATAATTTGTCTCGCCACAATAGGGTATACTTTATTTTACAAAATATTATTTTCTATTTTTTACAACTTTTTTAAAATGAGTCAAAATCGATGTGTTTTTTTTATTATTATTTATAAGATATCTAAATCGCCCCGCTTTTATTTTCTTTAGCGCTAATGAAAAAAACATTTGACACTAATAAAGTTCATACATTTCTCTTTTAAAATTAGTCATTCAAAAAATTTAATGTCAAAAACTGTTTTTTTACGATTTTTTCAAAAAATACTCAAAATTTTATTTAACTATTTAATAACTTCTTTATTTATAAAAATAATCTCATGAAACGTTTTTTTTTCGTGTGTAGAACAATATTATCCGTAATCTGTACAAAGATTAACAAAATTACTTTAAATTTACGGTTTTTTAAACACAAAATTGTGTTTTTCCTTTTTTCCCCTTTTAGCGAGAAATATTTAAGAATTATTTTTGTTACATTTTTTGCTTGAAAATTATTGTTGTCTGCTATCGTTATATGAAGTTTGAAGGTATTAACTTAAAAATGAAGCCCGAAAAAAATTAAAACTTTAACAAATAAAGCATTCTTACAATAGGAATAACTCTTCCTTTTATTTTGGAAGTCTGTTTGTTCACTTCTTTTTCCCGACGATTTCACGGCGCGATCGTTTAACGCGCTTCGTTACCAATTGTTGGATAAGGGTTGAATTTTGTAACTATAAAAATTTCTAATGTTTTCAACATACAACTATTTTTAAAAAGGTACAGTGAGTAAATAAGTGAATATTAAAGTCCCAATGTTCACTTACTCGACAGCTCTGATAGGGAAAAGGGAATTTCCTTGACAAAATGTTATGCATTAAAAGATTTTCGTGCAACACCGGGGGAAAATAATCCTGATTGACAAAGAAAAGAAGCGAAAAAATTTCGAAACAGGCGATTTTAAGTTATAAACTCGGTAAAAGAGCCAGAGGAACGCTGGGCTAGGTAAATGAGGGGGTTGGGGTGGAAGGCATTTTTAAAAAGAGTATTAGAAAGGCTGATTTTGTGAAGGAAAGGGAAATTTTTTTATAAAAGTATAGAAAGCCCGTGCAACGCCGGGCCATGCATATAGTATATATATATATATATATATATATATATATATATACAGTCGACTCTCAATAATTCGGACTTTTGATAGTACGAACCTCTCGCTAATTCGAAGTATATGCTCAGCCCCTAGAAAAACTCTTGATATTTCGAACTAAAACCATACGTTTTGGTACTCTCGATATTTCGAAGTAAAATTTGCTACTGGCCAGACTACAACACGCGATAATTCGAAGTTATCCAATAAAACTCTCTATAATTCGAACCTTCAATATTATGAAGTTAGATTCACTTCCTAATTATCGCACGAGCGGTTTTTTTTCTGAACTTATTTTCAGTTCAAATTGTGCATGTTGATAGAATAACTACACTTTTTTCCCGGTATTTGCTAAGCAGAATTTTGATTTTTTTATTCCTAAGCCATCTGTTTTTCTTTTTCCGTTGATACCCAAGCTTTAGATGGATAAAGGAAAAACTGCTTTCTTTTTTATTCGCTGTGCAGTAATGAGTGATTCTTCCTTTTACAAGTATTGTACAATAATTTTGATTTTCGTTGAGTATTTATTACTACTAATGACTAATGAGTCACATTTAAACAGATGTTTTTTTTTATAAATAAAGCACTCGAACTACACCCAAAATAATTCAGCAGAATCGTTTTATGGCTGAGGATTGAAAGCGAGAAATAAAACCTTTATATAAAAATGTACGAGGCAAAGACAGGAGAGACAGGGTTAACTTTATTCTGTTATTTTTTTAAAAAAAGAGCGGTAATGTGCCACTAAGAATTGCTCCACGTGTCATAGTTGTCGACCCCTGCTATTAAGTATACTCCGTAGCTGAGTGTGAACTGTAAATACGCCTTGTGTTCATTTTAGATTCCAAATTTTAAAATAAAAATATTATTGTACTAAAGTTGTGGTGATTTACGTTTCCTACCTGTTAATTTCGATAAACCTTGGGCCACTACTTTACACTTCACCTTAGTGTCGACTTATCACGCCAAAGGAACGACATGTCTTCTTTTAAAAAGTACAAGTGCTTAACAATTTCTGGAAAGAAAAAGGTTATAGAATCAGTTGAAGAAGGTGAGAGGAAGGTCGATGTAGCCAAAGCATTTGAAATCCCACTGAGCTCACTCTCCACTATTCTGAAGAATAAAGAGAAAATCTTTTGTGCATCTTCGAGTAGAGGGAGAAAACGCGTTAGTAAAGGTAATTTTCCATGTCTTGAACAAGGACAGAATATTCCGATGGGTGGCTCTTCATTGAAGGAAAAGACTAAAGCATTCGCCAAAGAATTAGGAATCGAGTTTTCAGCTAGCGAAATGGCTTACAAATTTTAAGAAAATGAATGGGATAGTCTTCAAAAAATGTGCAGGGAAAGCTTAAGTTTTGACATTAACGTTTGTTCTATGTGGCAGAACTCGCTTTCGGATCTAATAAAGGAGTTCGAACCACGTAACATTTTCAACACGGATGAAACCGGATTCTTTTTCAAGTGTTTGCCAGAAAAAACATTTACATTCAAAAAAGAAAATGCCATGGAGGAAAACATAGCAAGAAGAGGTTAACTATTTTACTGACTGTAAACATGGACGGATCAGAAAAGATTACTCCTCTCTTCATAGGAAAATCTGCAAAACCTCGGTGTTTCAAGGGCATAAACTCATTCCCTACCAAATACCGCTCAAACAAGAATGCATGAATGACCACCGAACTCTTTAATGAATGGTTGGTCTCACTGAACTCGGAAATGAAGAGAGAAAAACCACATATTCTCTTATTTTTAGACAACTGTACTGTGCACAATAACGCACCGCTTTATCAAATGTGAAACTTCAATTTTTCTCTCCAAACTCAACCTCAAAACTTCAGCCACTCGACCAGGGCATCATACATAATTTTAAAACTTTTTATTGGCGTGAAGTTGTTAAAAGTGTTTTGGATAACCTCGAAAATCAGCAGCATGTACCTACTATTTCATTTTAACAGCTTTAATCATGATTGAAAAGGCTTGGAGAGCTGTTACTCCTTTGACAATTCACAACTGTTTTAAAAAGTCAGGCTTCTCCTCGCCGAATCTGGTTGTTGTGGACAATACACTCCCTGAATTTAATGCTGTATCCCTTTGGGAAGCTCTTCCAGAACAAGATTTGACGTTTAAGGGGACTTGGTACCTAAAAATCACAAACCTATCGTTTTTTTTTATTTTCATTTAATCTTATTCTTTGCATTATTATCTTTCGATTGATATATCACTTGGGCATGTCGGAAAGTTAGAAGTTGACTAAAACTTCATTTAAAAAAAAATAAGGCAATTCAGCCACACACCCTTTTTAGAAAAAAAGCAAAAAAATGCGTTATGATAAAAAAATCTATTTTAGAAATAGAAATAATAACTATAAAAAAGAATGTGTAGTATTAAAAGCAGAATATTTCCGAGGCAATACAATAATGTAATTTTTCTTCCTTGTGAAATGTGTGCATGTAAAATTTTTAAATTAAGGCATTTTATATTAATAATTTTATAATTTCAGTTCTTATTCGCTGTAATACTTTAATATTATAAGAAGAAAAACAGCTAAAATTTCTGTCGTGACAGAAAAAAAAAAATTTTTAAAGTTTTTCTTGAGTTTTCTTGTGCAATTAGTACTCTCTAAAAGTTGATCATTTATAAAAATGTGTGGGTTGAAAACATATGAAAATGAAATTATTTTAAAGAAAAACGTATAACTAATATCTTAAAGTGGTATTTTAAGTTTAATTAAGCTTATAATAACTATTTTTTCAGAATTATAAACTTTAAAGTGGTTTTCTCAGTTTGTGTTTTTCGAAACCTTAGTGCATTCAAAATGCTACTCCTTCGATTTACCAATCACTTCAATTTTTTTCCTGCGTGTTAAAAATAAGGCATGTAATAAAATTAGGGATCCGTTTTACTATAAACGGAATACTTTTTTTAAAAAAAATAAAATGTAAGACATGTTGGCTTTTTTGTTGATTTTTAGCCTGTATATCAACATTTTATTTTTTTTCTCGAAAACGAATGAAGTTATTCTAAATTCGATCCCTAAAGTTGTTAAGGAAAACCATAAGAATATTATAAAAAAATTTCAGGTCAAAAAATTAATTTTTACAAAAGGAGTAGGATTTTAAAATTTTCCCAATTTTTTCTTCAAAAAATTTAAATTTTTAAAATTGTGTGAATAATATATGAAAATTTTCATCTGGTAACATTTTCTTGAATAGAAACATTGTATAAAATGTTAAAATATAATTTTTAAATACGTAAATAAAGAAGTTTGCTCAAAGGGTGCCAAGTCCCCTTAACGACTACGTGTTGGTTGATACGGACATTGCTGTATGGGGAGCTCTATCTGACGCTGAAATTGTGGCTTTGGACCACAATAATACAGAAAGTGATGAAGACGAATCGGATGAGTTGACTCCGGTAACGCTGTCAGAAGATAAAGTGTCACTAAAGAAACTACGCAACTTTTTCCTTTAAAATCATGTTGATGCCAATATTTTACAGGCTTCATTTGTTCTAGAAAAATCTATTGACAAAGTTAGATTGAATGCCTTAAAACAAAAAAAAGAACAGATTTTTTCGACGAAAAGGATTAATTATATATAGCATGCATTTTCTTTTAATAGTTATTTTCAAGACTTAAGTATTCCTTTAATATAGGACTTTTAACTTCTGTTTTATTTTTAAACTGTATAAAATATACTTTAAAAAAATTATGTACAATTGTTGCTTTATTACATAGTTTTAAATTTAAATGTGTGTTTGAAAAACTTCTCTTCGTGTATTTTGAGCGTTTTTTCCTACTCTCTTGATAATTCGAACTCTTGATAATTCGAAGTTTTTCATTGGTCCCTCCATTTTCGAATTATCGAGAGTCAACTGTATATATATATATATATATACAGTCATGTTTGAAATAGGTCATGTTGTAAATGATTCTTACTTAATTTATCGTTATATAGATAATATAATAATTTTTGGTAAAAATAGTGAATACAAACCAAATATTACGTTCTACCCTGATTATCTCAAGCTCCTTAAAACTAACTTCAACTCTAATATGGTGGAATTCTTGGATTTAGACTTGCATCTTATTAACAATAATATAGTCAGTAACATTTTTGACAAAAGAGATTCGTTTAAGTTCCATATAATTAAAATTCCTGTATGGAATAGTAATTTACATATATCAATTTGCAGAAACATCATTTTGAATTTTTTATTTAGAAATGATAACTTAACTACCCACAAAATAGATAAATACAATAATATAAAAAAAAATTTCAATGTTGTTTAGATAATAAATACCCTTTTAATTTCTTAAGAACTTATATTCATCACAAATACATTAACCGTCTTGCTACTTCGAATTCCAAAACCACCACACAGCAATAGGATTTCAAAGTCAGCATGTTAGTGGTCTTGCTGTGAAGATTATATCATAACACTCATATCACAGTTTACATTTTTTCCACACACATCTTGAACATCTTACACGTTGTTGACAACCAACCAAATTAGAGCCTAGCTAATTTACATTTTTGACAATCAACCAATTCAAATTTTACCATATTTGATTGTCGTCATTTTATACCTGTCTTTGATGGCTGGTTTAAAAGTCAGCTCAAAAGATGTGTTTATGTATTTTCGAATTTTTTAACTTGGTGAATAATTGATTTTCATTAATGGCAAGACGCTTGATTCTCTTCGTAAAAGCTGTGTGAGTAAATAAATTTTGTTAAATTATTTTTTGAAAGATACTTTTCTTAAGTAATTATTTTAGTATTTTTCTACTTTTCTTACGTAATTATTTTGTGATTTTTCTGCATTAAGAGTTTGGGAGAGTTTGTTACATAATAGTAGTGATTGGTTTTATCATGCTCTCTGAGTTATCCATACTCTGAAGTTTTGTTTATTTTATTTTATTTGGTTTTCCTACCGAATTTCAAAGAGGGAAGGTTGGTGCCTTCAAACTAGTTTAACCCCACTTATTCGGTCCTAAGTCTGAAATTGCTTTCTGACTCGCTAGGTTCTTCTTTTTTGTAGTTTTTGTTTTTTTATTTCTCTATAATTTTGTTCTTCATGTTCAGCTTTTATATTTTTATTACGCTATTTCTTGTTATGTTCTTTATCTATTATTTCTTGTTTTTGATATATAATACATATTTCTTATATATATATATATATATATATATATATATATATATAATATAAGAATTTTTAATATATAATGTGTATATATATATGTATATATATATAAAATGTATATATATATGTATATATATATGTATAAACAAAAATATATAAATAGTATATAGTTATAAACCTATATATATGTATATATATATTTCATATGTATATGTTTTATTTCAATATTCAGCAAAACCGTCTGTACTCCAAGCCGTAACAAAACGAGTCCTATTTTCAGCGTTGATCAGGAGCCAGTGAGTCGTTCGTTCACGTGGTTCTTTGCATGATCGCCGTAGTCTTTATGCGGGAGGCGGGTTGAGTTGTCCTGGTAGGTTTTACCCCAACTGACACTTGAAGAGTTGGGGATTCATCACATATATATATATATTTAGGCAGACCGACAAATTCAGAATGGTGATAGTAAGCAGCATGGTGATGACATATCATCAAAGATCTTGGGTTGAAAGCCACGGTTTGTTCGAATAATTTCCAAAACTGTTATGAAGGGGTGATGTGAACTGAAATGAAAAAGTAAAATAAGAGGTAAGGAATATATTTATTAAACGTAAATAATGTTTACAATATAAGCAATGCATCACAAATTTCCGTCAGAGATACAATGAAAAGGGATTATTATAGACAACGTTTGAAGCTGTGGCTTTGTAGGTCATACCACAGTCGACACCGATGGACGAAGATTTTTCAAATGGTTTTATACAAATCCGGTGCCTTGGCAATATCACCAGAAGCGACAACGAATTGTGATGTGAAATCCTTCACTGTATCCACCTACACCTCATACACAAGATATTTCCTTTTTTCCTAGGAGAATAAATCTAAGGGATTGAGTTCCGGCAAGCATGAAGGCCAAGAACAGGGCCCATGCATCTAATCAACTTTCCAAGATTTGTAGCACGGAGGTGGTTAAGCACCGCATTCAAAATTTGTGCTGGTGCACTATCGTACATAAACCCAACGTTCTAGGGCTCAATGACCGGTATTCTCAGCAACAATCCCGGGATTTGCATACGTGCAGGTTTCTTAGACAGTTCCACGGTGCTCTAAATACCCGCATTCACTTGAACACTCCCTTCGTCTGGCTGATGGCCTTCCTGATCATCAAATGTTTTCTTGTAATCTTCTAAGCATTTTAATTTCGCTTTTATCAAAGGTGTACATTTAAAATGAATGGAAAAAGTTTTAAAAATTCCCCTTGTGTGTTGTAATCGTTACAAATTGTATGTTCTTTTCAAATATTACAACATGTACTTGTGTTCGAAGAAAATTTGTTATAAGAATGTGAAGTGCTTAGGGTTAAGTCAGTGTTTCTCAAACTGTGGGGCGCACCACTAGGGGCATAATACATGGGGGCGCTAGCATATCGGAAATAAACGCTTAAAAAATTACTTAACTGGTGCAAAGTAAACAAAATACTTTCTGACATATAAAAAATACGCATTTACACTGATATACACTGCTGGACAATTGCTAAGGACGGATAACACTATCATCTATAGCAACCACAAAATGAAAGGAAGCAAAATGTGGAAAATTAAAATAAGTGCGGGATATTAGTAAGAAGTATGAGTATGCAAATTTTTTTCCACGTCTGTTCATCACGTAATAGCGTTCATAAGAGTTTTAAAGGTTTTGACGCGTGTGGACAGTTGTTGTTTCAAGTTAAAGTTTTACAGGAAAGATTTAATAGACGAACTTAAAATTTTTGGCATGTCTTTCCGACATCACATATATGATTTTATGCGTGGCCGAATTATTAGAAAGATCGAAGAGAAGGGCGAAAAATAACAGATGTTGCCAGAGAGTTCGACATCGCTCCCAGCGTTGTTTTACGGCTGTGGAAGTCATTTAAAACTACTGGAATGTGCAGTAGACGGCACGGGGGAGGTCGTGTTAGAAGTACGACGCCTGCAAAAGACATATATATCGTCCTATCAGCAAAACGGAACAGGCGCACCACAGCTCAGCAGGTGGCAAATCAGTTTCTTGCTGCCTCAGGAAAGCAGATCTCCCGAAAAACTGTTGCCAGACGTTTGAGGGGAGGAGGACTATACGCACGCAGACCTGTTGTGTGTGTCCCATTGACCAGACAGCACCGTACTGCCCGTTTGCAATGGTGTCGTGAGCATCACAATTGGACTGAACAGGACTGGGCATGCGTACTATTCTCAGATGAGAGTAGTTCAGTCTGTCATCGGATTGTAGACGCCAACTGATCTGGCGCGAGAGTGGTACTGTTTATCGTCCAGAAAATATCCAGGAAAAGGACCGATATCCGACATGCAGTATCATGGTGTGGGCCGGAATCATGATCAATGGCCGCACGCGCCTATATGTGGTTGCGAATGGGACTATGACGGGCCAACTATACATTGAGGAAGTTCTACTTCCTCATGTTCGAATTTCCGTGGTGCTCTCGGGGATAAATTTGTTTTTATGGACGACAACGCAACATGTCATCGAACACTCGCTGTCGCTCTAGACAGCGAGGGTATTCAACGTCTCGTATGGCCAGCGCGTTCTCCAGATCTAAACCCCATTGAAAATGTGTGGGATGCTTTGGGGTGGCAAGTTGCTGGTCGAAACTATCCTCCGACAAACAAGAACACCCTCATCCGTGCAGTCACTTAGGAATGGGATAAATTGCCTCAACAGCTGCTGGATAATGTTGTTCAAAGTATGGTACGACGTGTGGAATGTTGCATCACACTCCACGGTGGACATATCCCGTACTGATACCTTTCTTTAAGGTGCCTGCTGACTTTTAGATGCATTGTTCCATTTCTCCGTACGCAGATCAAATGAACTTTTTTTTTTTTTCTTTCAGATGTTTCACAGCTTTTGTACTTTCCAGAACAATAAATATTCTTTATTCTAATGTCTGAACAGTGTGGCAACTATATTTTATCCTCCTAGGCCTCATGTCTCGCTTAATGTTATGTTACATAGCAATTTGTGATCCGTCCTTAGCAATTGTCCAACAGTGTAATTTTTATACATCAGCTGGCGAATACTCAAAAATTAAATTTTCCTCTTCCATACGTATATCAATGATCTGATCCTATAACTAAATAAAAAAAAAACATTTTGTTTGATTTACTGTAATGGCACGATGAGAGATTTTTTATTGCGTTTTCTTTTTAAACCTAAAATATACTACTCTTTCAGGGGAAAAAAAAGAAGAGAAACACAGATGCCGCGAAAAATTCTAGGAAAATAAAAAATTCATCACTGTTATTAGTATTATTGAAATGTTGTACAATACCTGTAGAAAGAAAAGGAAGATTTGTTCACTTTTCACCCAGCAAGCAGATTTGTGTCAGTCATCATTGTTTTCATCCTTTGACTTAGGAACTTATTGGTATAATTAGTTATGTCCTTGAAGGATTAGTTGGCTAAGATTTTATTTTATAGGTATTTTGAAAAAATGTAAAGCATCATGAAATACAAGTTTTACACAATTCGTTTTTTAGAACTAACATCCATATTTTTATATTCTTAACAAAGGGCAAAAGACAATCAATTAAAGTCACTCAAATACCTACTGATATCAGGTTGTAGCTCCAAAAAGTTGGGTACTCAAGTCATCCACCCAACAATATATTTTTATATTGAATACACTTAACACGGGAGCGGTCGCGTGGGACTCAAAGTCAAAGGACCGCTAAACTACAATAATTTGCACAAAATATGACGGTTTTGCTTGCAAATATCATTCCTGTAATGTTAGAGAAACATGTCTGTGATTTGTGTCCTTTATTAACGCTATGTACCTTTGAAACATTTTAGTTCACTTTTAATGCATTTTTTCTCAAATTATCAAAGAAGAAATGAAAAGTCCTTGAAAGTAGGTAAGTATATTTTAGTTAAATTGTTCACTGGAATTAAATATTAATGCACATAGACTAGACTCTTTTGCTAATGGTATTAATACTTTTAGAAATGAAAAATGGAGGAAATAGATTTTTAATCAAATATTATTTTGCAATTTGTTCCAATTTAAAAAAATTAGAGAAAAGAAAAATAACAATAATCCTATTACTTAAAAGTAATTTGCTGAAAATAAATATTACTTAAAAGAGTAGCAAATAGAAAATTTAATACTTATCTTTTTAATTTGTACGGTATATAATTAAGATCGTATTGTAGCTTCAGCGTCCCCCACAGAAACCGCATTATTTTTGTATATAGAGGGTGCGATAAAAATTATGGCTGAAAACTGGGTCGCCAATACTGAATGTTTGAGAAGCATTGGTTAAAGTAATGGTGCAGGTTTTTATTTGCTTCTAACATATATATTTTTTAAATTACGCTTAGTACCTAAATTTTATGAATTACAAGTGTACCTTATTGTTTTCATTCGCATTAACTCGTAAAATGCATCACAATGTCAAATAGATCAGTCAATTACAAAAATATTTCAGGTAGAATAACAATAATAAATGTAATTTTATTAATGGCTAAGATATTAGTAACATTAATTCCAAAGTATATATTTTTCTTAATTCTGTTGCTAACCACGAGCAATGTTATTAAGAAATTTTAGGTCTGAATGTTTAACATTTTATGAATTTTACCTAATTTTTACAATTATAAAATAATTTCTCAAAAAAATATTACATGATATTTATTCTTCAAAATTACATTTAATTATTTGAACACCAATTTAAAAAATATGTAAATGATTTCAATTATAATTTATCAGATTGAAGCAAATATTTCTTACTAGCTGGTATACCGGTCTTTGCACGGGTGAACAGAAAAATTAAACAACACACATTAAAGGATAAAGAAGTTTTTAATGAGTTAATTTTACGTGATTTGCAAAAAATCAAATAAAAGCATTTTGTATATCTCAATTAAACAAAAAAAGAAAGAAAAAACACATATGTTAAATTTTAAGTATGTAGATCTAATAGGTGTTAAAAAGGATTTTTTTTTTTATTTATAACTCTCCGTAACACTCTTGAGAGACGATTTTTGAAAATACCTCCCTAAGCTGATCATTGCTCAGCAAAAGTAAGACATTGTTAAAATTTTTGTGTAATGAACGCTTAAAATAGTATAAATAATTTATATCTGAAAGTGTTATACATTAATATTACTTTTTGTTGTATTTATTATATGTTTAAATTGTAAGATTAGCAAGCAACGCCATTTCTTAAATTATAATGGCGATTCAATGAAAAACATAGCGAAATGTTAATGATAGAGTCAAGTTGGCAAATGTCTAGCTACTTTCATAGCTCGAGCTTTATTAGAGCTTTGTAAGACCCGCCGTGTAGGGGAGCTATGCACGTCAATACTTTTCACCGCATTATGATTTACTGCAGATTTTTTCATACAATATTTTTTGGATCACTACATTGAAAATTAAGCGATATACATGATCAAAATACTCCACTTTTGGAAATTTAATCCGTTAGAGCTAATAAATTAAAGATATTCCACTGCAAAATTAATTATATACACCGTTCACTTAAAATTCGTAGTCAAATCGTTTTCTAAGGTCTTCATTATCATACAAAAAACATAAGACACTTAAATTTTGACAAAAACTATTTTTCCGGACAAAAATAATAATCTTTGCAATCCGCTGAAAACGCAATAGCTGTTACAAAACTATTCGCCTTCCCCGCTAAAATACTTAGCATAGAACATAGCTCATCATAGCCATATATCTTGGAAGAGTGAATTTCGAAGAATACTCCTGATAAGTATTGGTAGAATATTTCTTCTGTTGGTGTGGTATGGTAGTTAGGAGAAGGGGTTGCCAGCTCAGGTGTCGTCCACGTCACTTGACCATGTTTCAAAATAACGGGGTCCGTTGCCAAAAGCCCTCGTGAAGCTGAACAGTGCGACGTTAATATTCACTCACTCACTCCAAAAAATACAGTACAGTATTTATAATTAGTTTTATACTTAAAAATGCAACATCTGTCTATTCAAATAAAATTATAGCGTTATATTTAATTACTAACCACAAAAATTTTTTGAAAATTTGTACAAATGATGTAGTGTGGAAGAGGAAGTTCATTTACATTAATTACCTGAACCGATAAAAGCATTTATTTTGAAAAAAGATCAATTTCTTACTACCAAATGTGCATAATAAAATCATTAAAAAAACACTTAAATAAAGAGAGATTTATATAACAACCTATCTCTTCAAAACTTAGTTTTATTCTGAAACAACAAAAAAATTATATAGGGATTAAGCTGATCACAGGAATTAATTAGAAGCGAGTGCCTTGCGTTGCCAAAACAAAAAGGGTTTATCACAAACAAAAGATAGATATTTGCTGTCGTGGGCTGTTTTGCGGTGCACGCCAGAATTGCTTGCAGATAGCATAATGTTTTCCTACTACTTGACAAATATCGTTATATTTTGGACCATTCACACAATGTTTTTATAAATTATAGCATATGCTATAAATTATAGCCTATGTGTTATTCTGATGTATAAGCTATATTAATGTAAAGTTTCATTAAAATCCATTCAGTTGTTTTTGCGTGAAAGACGGCCAAACATCCTCACAAACTTTCGCATTTATTATATATATGTAGATGATATTCCTTTGAGTTGAATGACGTGAGTAAGAAACAAAAATAAATAAGATGTTTAACTATTTTATCAATTTAAATAACTGATATAAATAGCATTAAGAATCATTTTTTATTTCTCTCTTTGAGCTTGATAAGAAATAATATAGAGTAACTACAAATTATGCAATGTAACCTTGGATCCAGAATCTTTTAAACAGGACATACGCTATTGGGAGGATGTGAATAATAAAAAAAGGAAATGATGATATTGATATAAAAACGCACAAATTACATTGAATGCGTGCGCGTGATACAAATTCACTAGTTTTTATTTAACAAGTATATTTATTCATCTTGCAAAGCATTTGCTTCTTTACGAAATTCCAAGTAAGGAATATCACTTAGGAAGTTATTTTCATTTCTCGAATGCAATTAACTTAAAAGCTTAACTTTTGGCAGATAATTCGATAAGTAATTAAGAAAATGGCGCGCAAAGTACGTGAAAACAAATATATCAAAATATAAAATTTATGGGATTAACTTGTTTTCAGAAATAATGTTTAAGAGCCTACATAATCTATTGTGATTCAACACTTTTAGAATAAAATTCAATTTCTGAAGTTCACAAAATCAAAGGATACGGCAATGTTAAGTGCAGTTGTGTGTAGATTTCAAAGGTTCCCCCCAAAGATAGTTATCTCGAAGAATTTACGCTATCCAATTCAGTTGCTGAAAGCTTTCAAATCCTTTGATTGTGTTGCAATTATGTCCCATGAAATCTCTTCAGGCGCTTCGCCTTAGAAAGCCCAGTGTATGCTTTAAATCATTTAATTCCCTTTCCAATGCTAAAGGGATTACTAATCACACCAATCGAACGAGGATTCACAATGGTGTTTATACTCGTTAACAGCTATATCGTGATTTGAATTCGAAGCTTAAGGGAGAGATATAGAAATAAAAGTATTAGTGGGATAAATCTTCTGAATTTAATACTTAAAAGTTACTATTTAAAGCCATGTGCAGTCAAATTAAATGCCAAAGTGATGTCAAGGCAATTTATTTTGTGAAAGGGGTAGGGAATTTCCTATTATTTTACGATTAAGTCAATTTTGTGTGTGCAATGCTCTTTCAGAAAATGTATTTTAAAATTTAACGAAAATTAAATTTTTCAGTTCCATTACCGATCACTTTTAAATTAGCAAAATAAAGCCAAATATTTACTTTCAGTATCCTTGTTTATAATAGGGCTTTCAGCTGCGAAAATAATATGAAATCATGGTTAGGATAAACATGCATCATTTGCTTACTTCTTTGAAGAAGGCTATTTTCTAAAATTGACTTTTTAAAAAGGATAATTTTATCTTTTTTTTTTTGAGAAAAATAAAAAAATTAAAAGGCTCCCATTAGTAACTGGAAGAATCAATCAGTGGAAAAAAATAAACATATTTTAAAGCACTGTATATATTTCTACTAACAATTTTTTTGTTTGGTTTTTACATAATTTCGTCAAATCTAAGAGCTGCACTATTTTTCCTGCGTTAATGCTACTGAAAATCAGATGCGGTTTAGAATAGAGGGCAAAAAAATTCATTGGGGAGAAAAATTGAGATTTTACTCCTGTCAAAAGGGGGAAAGTAACCGTCTGTTCTGTCTAATAGCATAAATGACTCATCACACATTTCGCAGTTTATCTTGAATTTCGCTGTCTGCTCGTATTTAGGGAACTTTTTTTTGTGTGTACTCATTTTTTTAATCACCTGAACATTACAAATATCTGAAATGGCTTCAAGACGAGTTAACTATGATGCAAGTTTTGAAAAGAAGCTAATTTTATATACAGATGAAAACGGAATTAGAGCAGCAGCCAGAAAATTTTGATACGGATGAAACATACATATGTCTATGGCGTAAGGAATATGAAATAAGTTTCACTTATGAATCTTCAACGAAGTCTTTCACTGGAGCAAAGAATGGAAGATATCTTAAAGTAGATGGTAGTGTGGCTCAATCTGTATGTTAAGTTCGATCTAAAGTGATTCCAGTTACAATACAAATGCTGCAATGAAAGGCCAATTTAGAATCGAGAATTTTAAAGCATCAAGTGCTTTAGTGCTACAGTGGCTGGTGGGAAAACTTTATGAGAGGAGTTGGATTTTCTGTGAGAGGGAATCTCTCTACTAAAACTTCCTGTGGATTTCGAAGAAAACATCATGCCGTTTCAACGCTACGTCATCGGCTTACGAAAAATATATGTGTATGAGTTCATTAATATTGGAAGAGCGGATGGACCCCCTCCTCCATATTTTGATATGCCACGAAATAATACTGTAAATTCAAAAGGTGAAAAATAGGTCAAAATCTTGAGCATAGGTTACGAAAGTGAGTGAATATTAAAGTCGTACAATTCAGCTACACGAGGGCTTTGGGCGACAGACCAAGTAATTTTGAACCATGGTCAAGTGATGTGGACGACATCTGAGTTGGAAATCCCTCTCCTAACTACCACACCACACCAGTGGGAGGACGTTTCAGCTATCGACAGGTTTAATGTGCATCGCTGCCCAACACTGTGGTACTGGGCTCGAACTCGTGACAAGGCCAGCCACGATCCGATACCTTGATCACTCGGTTTCCACGATCACCATAGGTTACGAAAGATAACATATCACTGTAATGCTTTGTGTTACAGCAGACATACATTACAGAATACATTAACTACTTACTCAATACTTAACAGAAAATTAGTGTCCCCAAACGACTAGATGACCTCCGAAATTATGGAGGATTGAGCTAATTCAGTATGGAATAAAAGACGAGGAGCTTTTCAAAATCCTAAAAACATGCTTATCACTACCAACACATTCAGAAATTAAAACTGGTGGATACATCGATGATTTACCTGTTAGACATTTCGAGCCTTATAATATTTGGAGATACTTGTTTTTCATGCCATAATTTTTGTTTTTATTCTTATTTTATTAATATTACTTTGATCACTTAATGCACGTTAATACTCATAAATTTAGAGTATCCAGCAAACATTACAAAACAGTTTGGATCAATTTGAAACCCATTTTAAAAAGTTCAACCATTAATGACTTGGTAAAAAAATCATATTTGTTATTTTCCATTCATTAAAAGTGTCTAATGAAATATTTCATTTAAAAAAAAATATTGATCTTTTGCTTTTATGGTCTATGTTTCGCCTTTTTTAATCATTATTTAAAAAATAAATTTTATGCAATTCTATTATGGACACTATTTTATAAATATTTTGCAAACTATCATAATGAGATTGTTCGATTTTGACTGAATTTATATTTTATTTTTAAACACCAATATCTTATGTTTATACGTGAAATATAGGTCACAAATATCTTATTGTTGTAATTGCTTTAATGGGTTCCAAGAAAACATTTAAAATAATTGTAACATTTTGAAAAAAGGTAGATGTAGAAACGTAATTGTATTCACGCACATACCACTTTTACAAAGACCTTCATCTGATAGAGAACCACGTAAATAAATAGGAAAGAAACAAGGAGATGAAAAAAAGAAAGAAAAAGAAAAGTCTTTCCGCAGATGACAAAGAAAAAAAAGTAGGAAGGAAGGAACAAAAAAAAATATCCTCAAAGCCAAAATGGAATGACTAGGAGTAAGGATATACCAATAGCATTTGTTCCCTTGAATTCGCAGCTATGGTCATTGGGAGGAAGTCATGGCGGCCGTTACAGCGGGCTTCCAATTTTCCTGCAACGGAGAAATCTGGACTGTTCAGTCTTTCTATGTTCTAGAAGAACAAAGCCCACGATTTAACACGCACAGGACATTGAGATCCTAGAAAGACATTTCAGTGATTAAGGTTGGGGTTTCAGCCCCCTACTACATACTCTTCTCCATTGCTGGGTTTTTATTTCAGTTTGAAAGCGACAGTATCCTTTGTTTGTATTTTCCTAGTTCCATTTTCATACGACTCTGATATTGCTCAGAAATATTCTTCTAGACAAACTGATCTATGAACATTGCTCCAGGGTGTAATGTCGTGATATTATGCTAGTATCATCTTTTTCGTATCGAAACACTATGCAGAAGAAAAACTGCGGATTATTACCTTTCAGGACAAAGAGCTTGCACCACTTTCTCACCAAGTCTGCGTTTTGGCAATATCCTTTCAAAGAATTACTTTCTTTCCATTTAGAACAAACGTATTTAAGTTCGGGAGAACGGAATTGGCTAATAGCACAAAATTGAATCGTTGGAAGACTTAAAAGTCTTGTTGGATTTGTCGAGAAGACGTAATGATTGCGAGAATAGTATCGCATGTCTGAAAGCAGAATTACTTCGAAATTGAAGTATACTTCATCTAAATCAATGTTATGTTATTCTTAGAGTAATTTTAATTTTCTGCCTGTGAAACTGAAGTTGCCATTTTGCTTCTAAAGATATTTACGAATTAATTAACGTTTTTATATCAATGAATCACGTAGGATTTATTGGGGGAGTAAATACTGTTATAAAGGCCTATGTCAATCCATACAAAACATAATGCTGACCCTTATACTAAACAAATGTAGGAAACTCTTATGGCTTAATGACTACCAACATTGAAAATACCTTAATGAATCCTTTTTTTTTTGTTTAACATAAATTAAAAATGTTTAAATGTAAATTTTTTGATATCTTTGTTTACTAACTAATATCTTTTTAAATATGGGGAAAGTTATTCTCGCTTAAAAACTGATCATTTTCCAAAGATAACAAAACTCAATTTTGGAAATAAATTAAATGCGATTTAAAATTGATTATGTTACTTTATTTTTCAAACTAAAATTAAATTTAAATAAATAGTACATTATTCTGATTTTGAAAAAAAGTAATTAACTTAAAGCTGGAATTTAGGATGGAATTATTAAAGGAATTAGGAAGGAATTTGTTAAATTTATTTTTTTAACAGTTTAGTCCTTTTGAAATTGAACTTGTGAAATACATTTATGTAATTTTTGTGAGTAGGGATGTTGACAAAGATACTTAAAAATCAGAAGATTTCATACAATGTGTAATTTCTTATAAAACATTCCTAATGTAATTCAAATTGCGATTTTTTCACTATGAATTTTATAACTAATTTATTCTGTGCAAAATTTAATATGACCAATAATGTAATATAATTTTTTTTTACAATTTTGAATTTATACACAATATATTAACACAGTGTTTTTCAAACTGTGGGGAGTGCCCCCTGGGGGGCGCGATAACCCAGCGAGAGGGGGCGAGAATATTGAAAATAAAAGGTTTAAAAAAATAATTTTTTGGAATGTTATAAAACAAAATGCTTTCTGACATAATAAAAAATACACATTTACACTGATATAATGTACTTTTATCATCTGGTGATCATCAAAAATAAAAGATTCCACTTCAAACGCTCATTAGCCATCTTTGATCCTATAACCAAAATAAAAAAATATTTTGTTTGCTTTGTGGTCAATAACAGAACGATGACAGATTTTTTTTTTTACGTTTCTTTAAAAGATATCAAACGAAGAGAGTTTTTTTATTACGTTTCTTTTAACCTAAAATATTACTTTAGCTGACCTTCGAACTTACTGGTATGGTTATTTCCGTCTTTTTTTTAGGGAAGTTGTAAATTTATATAATATATTTCTGCTCCATCTTTTTCCATGTGAAAGAGTTTTATGATATATGGATAAGCATGAGCATTCTGAAACATATAATGCATAATGAAAAACGTTTTAACAATTATTTTTTAGAACATGCTACACTTTCCCCATTAAAAATTTTGTTGTTTTGATTGATGTGTTGTACGACTTATTATGGTTTATAAATGTAAATAAGCAGAATATTAAAAAAATGGGCATCTGTGATCCCTATTGAAGGAAGTTGAAACTGATCAAGCAATTGAAGAACCTACTGAAATAATGCATATTAATCAAGATATAGCGAAAGTAAATATCAGAAAAGCGTTAGACATGAAACGTTTGAGTTGATTTGAAATTTTCAAATGCTGCCTAAAGATATCTATGAAGAAAACTATGAAACCCTAATGTAGCTCTTCGCCTTGTCAAAAAGACACAAGGAAGAAAAAGTTCAAAATGCTATTTGTAGATCATCAAACAATAGCAAAACTACAAAAACGTGAACAAAATATGACAGTTTAGCTGGAAAATAACGTTCCCCTGTGTTTTTAGCGAAAAGTGTCTGTGATTTATGTCCTTCATTAAGGACACGCACATTTGGAACATTTTCTTTAGTTTCATCGGATTTTTTCTTAAATTTTCTAAGAAAAATTTAAAAGTCCTTGAAAGTAGGTAAGTATATTTTCTCTTAATTAAATTATTCACTGGAATTGTGATTTTTATCGTGTATAGTAAAAATAACTATAAAATAAATTTTGTTTTAAAACAAACTAAAAATCACGCTTTTATAGTAAATCGAACTAAAAAGTAAAAAAAAAAGTATTACTTAAAAGTAACATATACAAAATTTAATACTTATTTTATTAATTTGTACGGTTTATAATTATGATCGTATTGTAGCTTTAGCGCCAAAGGGCATTATTCTTGCATTTAATACATTATTATTTTTAGGTGGGGGCGATAAAAATTATAATTGAAAATTGGGTCGCCAGTAGTGAAAGTTTGCGAACCACTGTCTTAACATGTAAAATGCCAATAATATATTTTATTGGAATTTTTCCATTTTTGAAAATAATTGCATATATTCATAGCTTTGAAGCCCAGTTGCTGAGTGGTAGTGTACCGCGCTTTTACACCACAAGTCCGGGGTTCAAATGCCGGTCTGGGCAAGGTCGACTCAGTCTTTTATTCCTTCAGTGGGTCAATAAAATGAGTACCAAGCTTGCTTGGGAACTAGACACTTCGGGTTTCACGTCAGACTAACCACTTGACCGAAACATCTGCACATGCACCCTAGTGCCTAAGGTCACGAAAACTGAAATAGACACAGCAGGTCTTGGCCCTCATGGACTGTTGCGCCACTGAGTTCAGTTCAGTTCAGATATGTTCTAGTTTTTAATTTAATTCAATTACTCAATTCGTCTGAAATTAAATTTTAATTAATTAACAATTAAGTACTCAAAGCTCACCCATTTTATAAAACGGAAAACAGTTTAAATCTAGAGTTTTATATCATGTATTTTGACAAGATTTGTAACTGTAAACATTAAATAACTTTCTTTATGATATTAATATACGTTTTACTTAGCACTCTACGTAAACATTATATATATTTCATATTTTTTCAAAAAATATTTTTATGATAAAATTTAATCTAATAGAGATCTAAACATTTATAAAAATGAATCTATACTCTAATATTTGATTTTTACAATTTTCCATTTAATTTTCACTTTTGTTTTGCTAAATGTAGAAAGCTGATAAATTCTGTGTCAGATATGTCGAAATACTTAGTAACATATTAAGTATAAAGGAACATAAGAACATTTTGCCATTTAATTTATTTAAACTTAACTTTTATTAACACCTCACTCTATGTTGATTCGAAGGCTATTGATGATGAACCTCTTTGACTTAAATCTTGGTCAAGTGACGAGGATTGCGCCCGAGCTGGAATCCCACTCTTTAACCCTTTCGGGCCGGAGGACGAAAGCGCGTGCGTACCGCCAGGGCCGAATGTTTCCGGCGCAAGTGTCAATCACAGGCCGGAGGGGTTTGTGTAGTTAAGCCTAAATCCATAAAAATACCGAAATGTAAACGCGTTGTTTAATATTTTTTTGTATACTATACGAACGGCATATGCTTTTATATTTCGTATTAGTATACTTTATTTACTTCAAAAACCAAATTCTATTTAAGTGCAATTTTTTAAATATTTTATTGCCAGCATTTGTAAAAGTTGACCTTTTAAAAAAGTAAGAAAAAAAAAGACAATTTGTGTCTACCAGATATAATTATTCATTAAAAACTAGACTGCAAACCCAAATCAAATGCTTTAGCGGAAATAAAAATCTCCCATCTTCAATATAAACAAAAACCTCGTGTTCATTTCAAGAGCAGTCGTAAGGCACTCAATTCGAAAACATTCCCTTCTCCTTATATTTATAAAACAAAAACCAGGTGTATGTGAGTAATATTTCTCTCATTTCGACTAGAAGGTCAGATCTCCATGAATCTTAAATATTATGGACATAAAATGCCATCTATTTCCAAAAAACTGAAATGACAAAACGTTCCAAATTGCCTGGCGTAAATTTCAGTCATTTGGCCTACGGAGAAGAAACACGCTGTCCCATTTTTAAGTCATTCGGCCTCTGGCGGTGATTTGCGCTGGCATAAATTTGGGACGTTCGTCTCGAAGGTGTTAAACCTCCACATCAGGACAACGTGCAGATTTGAGTATTCGGGCGATCAGGAACTTTTATTCATGGTTCGTCAGACACGAGCTTGTGACCATAGTCACTTGGATTCATTTAATAGATAACTATTGATTTAATGTTAATTGAATTTAAAAAAGATTAAAATTATATATATATATATGTTACCTCCTTCCGGCAATTTTCAATCTAGCTTTATTCGTGAAACGTTAGTTTTCACACAATTTAAGGGGACTTGGTACGATTTACACAAACAAACTTAGTTTAAGGATTTTCAAAAATTTTTGGTTGCTTCCTATATGTGTATACTGTGTAAAACAGATTTTATGCTCAAAAGTTCATAAAAAGCTAGCTATTTAATTTTTTAAGGAAAAAAACTTAAAATTTGTGAAGCGATTTTAAAATACTACTCCTCCTACAAAAATTCACGAACACGCATGAAATTTGATGTACAAGTACGTAAAACTATGTATATCAAAAGTTGGTATGGCTTTTGCAAAAACATGATTGGTATTCGTACAATATTTCTTTTTATGAATGCTTATTGAAAATTCCTTAAAAAATGTATAAATTCTGAGTACAATTATTTTTAAAAAAATAAGTATTGCTTTTTGATACAAAAATGCATACCAACTTTTGTTACATGTGCTATTAGTAATAGGTAAAAAAGATTCAAAGCATAAGGCACAATAGAAAAAAAAACCTTATGATTTTAAATGAAGACAAACTAGTTATATTTTATCTTTCTGGGGTAAGCAAATTTAAAGTTTTGATTTACCATAGGGATGTGAATAAAAACGAATGTAAAAACATCATAGTTCTGCTTTTTTAAAGTTTAGAGCTTTCAAATTTTGTGAGGTTATAGAAAAGTATATGAAGAATAATTCAGGATAAAAAAATTAGATTTGAGATTTTTGACCGATTTTTGTCAATTGAATCGTACTGTGTCCCTTTTTAACAGTTTAATATTCGACTTATCAGATTGTTGCAGAACCCTCCTCGAAAACTACTTAGAAGTAGGAATGAACGAAGCACAAAAATTGATAAGTTGACTTATAAAATATTTTCCTAAAATCCCACACGGATGTTTATGGTTATCTAATTAACACTCTTTCAGTTTTTATTTTTTCTCAGTTGAATTTTTTATTCAACTCTTTTCGAGTAATGAAAATACATGTTGAAATTATCGTGTGTTTGAGAATCAGTATATTAACAACAACAAGAATATTCCACATTTTGTCTTCTAAAAGTGGACTACTAAAAATGAATTGCTTACAGATATTTTAATTTGAATATAAAAAAGAAAAAAAAAACTCCAGCGATATTTTTTTAATTTACCACAAAATTATTGTTTTAAATAAGATAAACTTTATTTATTTGAATCGAAGCTGCACTTACGTAAAATCCATTGCGGCTTACAACTGAAGATGGAAAAATTCGTTATTTATTTTAACTTTATTTATTTGAAAAAAAAACTTTCAAACTTTATTTATTTGAATCGAAGCTGCACTTTATGCTACGTAAAATCCATTGCGGCTTACAACTGAAGATGGAAAAATTCGTTGAAAGGCAAATTAAACATGATACTGACATTTGGAGCAATTACAGGTATGCATTCAATGTATCTGCCTACGTTTCTGAATCAACGTTTGACTGAAATTATTATTCTTATAATTATCTTTGCCATTTTGTGTAAGAAAAAAGTTAAGCTTCCAGAAAGAAAAAAAAATAATAAGATAGAAAATGAAAAACGTATATGCTAAATATTTTATACTAAACATTATTGTAGTAAGATAATAATTAAAACGAAACTTGTTTTTTTTCTGTCAAAGTTATGTTCCTTAAAATCTGATATCTCAAAATTTATGAATATATTTCTTTCATATTTTGTGTACTTCTCATTTAAAGTATGATAAAGACAATGAACAAAGGATTTTTCTCTAACAACAATAGTTTTTTTTATTATTTTTTAACAGTTTATTGTTACCAACACCATGGATTTTATAAAACTTTCAATAAGAAAAAGGTGCAACGTACCATTACTTTATGAGAATAGAAAATTCATTTTAGATTTTAATACATTTTCTAAATAACTGCTGTAAATATGTTGTGCAAAAAAAAATAATTTATATAAATATATGGTTTTCAACTCGAGGTAGAGAGATTTAAATTTCTGTATAACTTTCATCAAATTTTACATAAAACTTCTCATTTACATAAATTTAAATTGTCAAATAAACTTCTGATTGGCGATTTTAGTAAATTTAAGTCATAAACACCAACAAAATAACATACAATTACTAATCGCATACCATTTTATAAAGCTTGTCTCAGTATGTAGGCAGATACTTTAAACATTTTTAACACTGAGAAAATAAATTAATTATTCACTTCCCACATTAGTTCTCTTTTAAAATTTTTGAAATTTCTTACATATTTAATATGAGTAAATTATTTTATACTTCGTTATTTTTTTCATAAAAGTGTGCTGAGAGTTCGGGGTTTGGCGGCTTGGATTCGAATAAACATGGTGTTTCAGTTTCTAATGTGTTATTTCTGTCTTCCTCGAATTTTTGCAACGTTAATAAAAAACATTGATGATTCATAGTGTAGTATTTTCTATTAATATTCACTCAGTGGTGGCATACGCCTTTTCATGATGATCAACAGTCATCTGAAGATGATTTAAAGAGCAAGCCTACTTTTTCAGCCACGTGATATCTCTAAATGTGTCTTGAATTAAGGAACTTGTGAATAATAAACGAAAATAAATGTGACTGACCACAACATACCATGATAAGTAAAGTAATATTTTTACTCATAAGTTAAATGCTTCAAACTAATGATGAATTAACATTTTCCTTTGAATTAATTTGACTTAAACGCTGAATCATAAAGTCTTCAAAACTTGAGGTTGCTCCACGCGCGAAAGCAGTTAATTTGTTCCACTTGATCCGTTGAGCGAAGTCTACCCACTTCTGCCAAATAAGAATTAGGTGAGTAACAGTGGTGAAATCAACGGTTGGCTTAATTTATTTCTGAGGTTTAGAGACGTTTCTTATCCTAAAAAGGGGAGAAAAAATTCTGCTTCAATATATTTTTGTTTATGATTTCTTAGCTTTTTTCCCTTTACAGATAGAAACATAAAAAGTCACAATTTTATTTTTATATTAAACAAATTTGGGAATAATTTGACTTTTATCTTTAGATAAAACATATAAAGTGGTTTAAAAATCAACCTAGAATATTATAAAACTAAAAATAAGAATCACATATCTTTTGGAAAATCTGATTGGTAATTAGAGGAAAATAAATAAAAAAGAATTTATTTATGAACATTTTTCCCCCTTTTTTCAGAGCTTTTCTCGGTTTTAATTAAAAGTTCTGATTTCTTAAATATTTGAATTTCTCAGAACAACACAACACACACATATATCCGATAGAGTATAATTCTTTTGCTCTTATTTTGTGTAAAAATACACTAGGTTTGTTTCAAATATTCTGAGTAATCTGCTACTGAACGCAACAATTGCTGATGTGTCATAAGATTAAGATTGAATTCTGACATCAGAATTAAATAAAAATTATAGGAAAACATTTTAAAAAGTAATTCAGTTTTTATTTGATGCAATATAGTGAAAGTATTATTTTGTTTTGTTATTCATGTTTCAAAAGTAGTAAACTTTAAGTTGTAAAAATGTAAATTACAAAGCACAAAATGCATAGCAATGCACAAAGCATTAATGTACACATGACTGATTTTCATATGATTTACTTAATAATATGCTATTAAGAAAATACTACCAAAATTATCCCTTTATGCACATTTTTATAATCACGATTCCGAACGTAGCCGGATACCTGAGAAGTAACTTAACCAACATACATACACCGAAACAGTGCCAGAGAACTATATGATTTGTATATATTAAAGAGAAATTAGTTTTATAAGCTTTTAAATATATTTACAATTACAGAGAACAATGAAACAGTTTCATATTTATAAAATTAATTCATATTAAAAGACGAATTAAAAAGCGTCAGTAACACTTTGTAAATATTCTTTCTTATTATATTTACATTTATATCTCTATTTATGTGATAAAAGTAATAATAATTTCAGTAACCACTTCAATATTTTTTTTTATCTTTCATGCAAGACTTTAACTTAATTTTTTAAAGTGAATTCCTTCTATTAAAACTTATTTCCTTTCTTGTTCCTCTGATATCCACACACAACATATATACATATATATAGTGAAATACGTTGAAAGCGAAAACGCTTAAGACGGAAAATTGGTTAACACGAAATAATCAACGGTCCAAGCAAACTACTACGTATTTTCATGTATTTTTTTTTTTCTTAACACTAAACGATTTCCCTTCTGGCATTGAACAAAATACGGAAAACACCAAGATTTAAGAGGAATGTGAAATGAAAGAGAGGTGGTTTCACATATTTCGTAGAACGGAGGCTCACTTGGCTTTAAAATATCCTTGGAATATCCTATGATACTAGCCAATTTTGTTTAACATTCGCCCTCCCCCCTCGCAAACGCAATACAAAAGCATTTCTCATCATTTGAGCTGGCTGTGATATTCTGTGACTAGTACATCGCAGTGTGAGTAAAAATTGGTGAGTTTAGTTCTCGTTTTTTTTTTTTTTTTTTTGCGAGCACAGTAGCATAGTCAAAGGGGTACACAAACTTCTATTCCTCTTAAAATTGAAAATGGAACTTCTTAAGGACGTCTTATTCATCAAAAACAGAAGAAGAAAACGGAAATATTTCAAGATTTTGTTATTGCTAACTCAATATACTATCAAAAATTATTAAAAAAGAGATCAATTAACGGAAATGCTTGATGTATGTATACCTACCTATCTTTTGCAAATAAAACGTACTCTAAGAAACTTAACTGTGTTGATTATAGGTTTTTTTCTTTTTTGATAATATTCTGTAACACGGAAATATATTTCAGTACCCTCAATTTCCTGTTAAACGAGTTTCACTAAATATAATTTCAATTCTTCAATTTTTTTTAAAAAATAATATTGAATGATAGAAGAAAAGTAATGTTATTTATTGAAAAATAACAAAAACACAACTCACGTAACTCAAAATATTTATTCACACATAGGACCTTTCTCGGTAACTTTTCATTACTTACACAACACCTCTAAAGACGTTATTTCCCTTCCATCACTGTTTTAAGAGCAATAATGAGCACCCTTTTTATTCATTAAGTAAGATATGTACACTCAGAACATTTAAAAGTGTTTTAAATATTCTTGTTAAATCGTTTCCAAATATACATACTTAATAACAATTAATATATATTATTGTATTTCTTGTATTGAGGAAGAACCATACCGTACTTTGAAATGATTCCTTATAGAAAGTAGTTCCTACTTCAGAAATTATTTGAATTGCTCCAAGAACCAAACGTGTATTTAACCCATCATGAAAGAGCGAGCATGATAAACGTGATGCTAATATGTAATATGTTTAGTGTTTTAAATGATCGTAAATAAATAATATCAACTCGTACCTAATTTACTACTTTCATCGTTTTGTGACTGGTTCTCATGAATTTTTAAACGGATCAACACAACGTAATTACGTTAAAATGAACTATGACTAAGGGAGTTTTCTGAATTCGAAATTACGTTTCGCTTTTTGGGCTTAATAGAAAGATTCCGGTTATTTTTGAAAAATATTTTATTCCGTATCTTGATGTTTATTTCGTTTTAGGGAAGAGCAAAAAATTTTTTCTTTGAAAAAATATATAAGCAAATGTAGAGTGCAAATGTAACATTTTAATGAAAATGAAATAAATAGTATAAATAAGAGAATTACATTTTTAATTCCTTCAAGGGGAAAAAAATTCAAACTTTTATCCATTTTTAGCAATTAATGTAACTTGGTTTTTAAACATTAAATTTACTTTGATTTTGATTTTTATTTTTTAGTAAACCTTTTTGTAGTTTATATACCTTTAATCCCCCCCATCTCTTTTTTCTTTAGCATATGATATCCCTTGATTTTTTTTTTACTCATTAGCTCTCAATTCATAAGCTTTTGCTTTTTCTTGGCAAAAAAAAGCAAAAACACTTAAGTACGAAATAAACTTCAGATGATTGGAAGCATGTTTAATGGAGAAAAACATTTTTACTTAAATGCTTAAACTTGAAATATAGGAACCATTATTAAATTCAAAAAAGAGTTTGCCTTTATCTTTGTCTATATAATCACATTTCATTTGTATTCTAAATATTGAGCCCAACAACATCATTCAAATCAATATACATCAACGACTTTTTGAAGTGTTTGACAAAATATGAAGTTTGAATCAGAGAAATCTGTAACAATACAATTCAGTTAAAAGTGGATATAAATAATATCACTATTATTTTAAAATACTTGTATTAAAATATACAAGTTTGCAATTCTAAAATACTTGCATTCTATGTTCATTAATGTTTAAAAAGGTTCAACTATGTGATGGATTCAAAAATATCGATTTTTTTCTTTCATAAATTGCTTCCTTAACATATCTAGAATAGGGTAGTAAAGTTATTTTTTTAAATTCGAAGGCGTTATAAAGATATATCAGTTAGAAGAAGTAGCTGTTCGGAGCACTTATTTGGCAGTCGAAGGCTGTGTCTATTTTGTACTGACGGCTTGATACCTAAGAAACCCTTCTATACAAATATACGTTCATACAAGTAAAGACAAGTTTGTACAAGTTTAAAAGGAAATATCTACAGTTATTGAATATTTTGTTGAACTTGTTTTAGTCTTGGTTTAGCTTCAAAGAACACAACAGCTACAAATTATTTATTTCCGCAATAAGTGACCGAAAAGGAAGTACGATTGGAAATGTTTATTCTGGTGGTAATAAAAAGCGAATGTAGTGGAAACCGTTTTACCATCCAAAATTATATGGAATTAACATCAGCTTCTGCGAGAAAACTGAAAAACAGCATGAGCATATGAAGATTCCCATCGTGCCAAGTTTCGGGTATTGCAATTTGGAGTTTGTTTCAGTATTTGCTGCTATTTCTGTAAAAGTAATTTATCTTTCTCGCAGAGTCGCAAAACAATAACGAATTTATAAATTAGTTAATTTGAGCTTTTCTTCCAAAACATCGACACTCTGACCCCAAGATCGTTGAAATTGCAACATACTTATCTGTCATTATCTTTAATGTAGTTTTTGTAGGAGTATGAAAAGAGTAATCACAATTATGGGATGCCCCGTTGGCTGTGAAGTGTATACTTATGTACAGAAACGTGATGAAACGCACATCTCGTGCTCTGAGTGGCGCACGAGTGATGTCATTAAACAAGAAAGAATTAATACAAGATCTGAACAACCTGCTTTGAAAGAATTACAAGAGAAAGAGGAAGAAGTACTCTTTGGACCAGAAGTCGCTGATTGAGGATAAGTTAAGATTTTCATAGTTTTAACCAGATTTGAAACTAAACGCGTTTTTCTCAAACCTGTGTTTTTCAAACTTTCCTACATCTTATTTGAAGAACGGTTGGACCGAATGACTTCAAATTTATAGGGTAGACTCAGTACATGTAGACGCAAAGAATACACGATGATCATTCTAAAATTCACAATATTTCTATTTTTTTATTACAAAAACATAACGAAAAAAACTTGAAATTCAAAACTTTTTCTTCAGAGGTCAACTAGAAATGCAATCTTTGATATTTCCAATTTAATATAGGTTCATTCCGAGTATTTACGCTACCAGATTAAAACACCGTTATTTTTTTTATTTCAGAACATTCATTCTGCCGGAATGGTGCTGGATGTGCGCGTTCATTTTTTCAAGGCGGGTGTGTTCAGAGCGCTATAACTCACGTTCTATTGTATATTTTGGCTAAATACCTATAAACATACTCTTGAAATACATATAAATAAATTGTAAAAAAAAAACTTAAAGTCCTATCTTTTTACTGGTAGTCAAAAATAATTCCCAAAAAATGCTTGAAGAATAGGCCGTCACGTGAGTGAACCCCCTTAAAGACTTTTAATAATGCTAAGAAGTCATAGCTGTAATTTTATTTTTAATTTTATTCGCGCATAGTTAGGAGATCAATCACCAATATGCAAATGCAATGGTCGAGCTCGTGGTTGGTAAGATTTCCCCATCGGGGCTCTAGATTCTTTAATTCTACTAAAGACTTATTTTGTAGAGGGAATGATGCATTTTTAACCTGTCAAGATTCAAAGTTGTATGCCTGTTCAGGTGTAGTCTGCTTCAACTTAACATGATTCAAAATTACAAGAAATCAAAAGTAAAGTTAGCCTTCAACACTCGAATGTTCAAGGTTTTCTGACAAACAAATGCTAACTTCTTGTTCAGGCATCCACAACCTAAGGCACAAGTCTCAGATTTGGCACAAGGTGCAATTCTCAAAGGCACTCCTCATTATTCAACAAGCATGTATAATGAAGTTGGATATGCCGGTCTCTGAGATGTGTGTCATCTTTCTCCACATTACACATATTTTCTTTGGTTCAGTTAGTCTACCGATACGCGTATATCGAGTATGAAAGTAGAATGTAATTGAATGCATAGTATGCACTTTAGGTTATTCTACGTCATGTTTTTAGTTTCATTGTTTATTATTTGCATAATTATTGTGGAAATTCGTAAATATATATTGAATCAAATGTCCACTAAAAACAGAAAATTTGTTCACGGTTTTCAAGACTCTTAGAGAAGAACGAATATGAATTCATACAATAAAAAGATGATATTGTACGTGTGTTATGTCAAAAGAGCATCTTATGTCAAACACCTAGAATACAAAGATATTTTGAAACCATACACCTGCCCACATTTATGTATCGTAGGAGAAATGAGTAAATTGCAAGAAGTAACGTTGTAAGAAAAACTCTCTCTGTTACTCTGGAGAAATATTTTTTAAATTCCTTTTTTGTCACACAAAATTGCAACTAAACCTTAAGTGTTCGAAAGTAATTTCGTAATTTTTCATAAAGTAAAACCTTTCACATATAGCAACACGTTTTTAAAACGTGTTGAAATATTGTTCAGCCATTTTCCAAATCTACATTCAATATTAACCCGAATTCAATAATTGAACTACTGAAAGACAGATAGCTCAAATGATACGAAACGCAATAACAAAGCACATAACTCTGGTTTAAAATTAATTCTTGCAGTAATTACATGATATTATGATAAAGATCGGGTTAATGAAGAGTTATACTGCTAGAGATTCCTCAGTCGAGAAAACCTAAGGAATATAATATTCTTTATTCGTGTATAATCGTCGGATACGCTAGCACACCAGATTTGCGTGAACGCGTTTGGCAATCCTTCGTTCGTTGATGTGGACTCGGCTCTGACCTACGCAGCCGCAGCTTCGAACAATTCACATGATAATAACTTGCTATTGTATTTCTGACATAGATTTGTGATGTATTGCATGTATCATAAACATGATTTACGTATAATAAATATATTACTTACCTCTTACTTCACCTTTTCATTCCAATTGACATCACAACTATTTTTGTAAATTATTGCAACTAACTGTGGCTTTCAACTCATGTTCTTTGGAGGTCTGTTTCGAATTTGACAACAACTCTTAAAAATATATAAATATATAACCTACAGTTTGTTAGAAAAGCAATACCATAAATGAATCATCAGAATTTAATGAAATTTGATGCACAAATGATTTGTATTAGTATAAACAAATGATGAAATTTTCAACGCAAAAAACCAATATTAAATTTCCAAAATCCATATTTGGTGTAGCCACCACGCTCTGCAATAAGTGCTGCTATACGACGTGGCCTGGAGTCAAGCAGATTTTTAATGTCTGCTTGTAGAAGAGAATTCCATATTGCTAGTATGCGCAGCAAAAATTACTCTTTTGAAGCTGCAGGACGTGGATCACGAGCGAGACGCTGACCAACCAAATCTCACACGTGCTCAACAGACGACATATCTGTCGAATAAGCAGACCAAGGAAGAAAATGCATGTGTTGAGCTGCATAGAAGTCTCGAACAGTCTTTGTAACATGTGGGCGTGCATTATCCTGCTGACAGATAGTGCCAGAGATGCCTTAAAGGAAGAGAAGGACTTCGGGATTTATTACTTCACGGATGTACATGTTTCTATTGAGATTACGCTCAATTCGTACCAAATGGGATCGTTCATGATAAGAAATCGCACCCCAAACCATAACTTTGGGTGGTAGACCACTGTGTCATTCGATAAAGCACTCTGGAAGGTAGTGTTCATTGGAATAGCGTCTAACAGGAATGCGGCCATCATGGTCTCACAAATTGAAGCGTGATTCATCTGAAAAGACAACTTGGTGCCAATCAGCTTGCCATTCTTTGGGTTCATGAGCCCATTGCAGACGCAGCCATCGATAGTTTGACGTGAGGGGGATTTTGTATAAAGGCACCCTTGTACGCAATATACGGTGTAGTAGACGTCGACAAACTGACAAAGCCGACATTAGTACATCTATAGCAGTAGATCAACGTGCTGTCACCTTCCTGGAGGAAGCTGTATGGTGTGTTACCAGCATGTGAGCAAGTGTCGCTCGTCGCGCACTGGCGTAACCTACCGTCGTCCACTGCCCATTTTTCGAGTTGTTCGGTACTCGTCGGTAAACTGTTTCCAAACTCACATCACTGTGAAACAGTTCTGTTGCACACGAGCTCTTATTGCGTGATAGGAAAATCCTCCTTCTTCAAGGCCGATAACCATCCCCTGTTCAAACTCCGCAAGTTGTTGGAATTTCTCGTCCTGGAGGCATACTTAGATCTCATTAAACGTTCGCCACAAACAAATAATAATAAGAAAACTTGAAATTTTTGAATATTAAAAAAGCTTTGATAAAAAAAATCACCATAAAATCTGGCGTATAACGCGCACCTATACTTTAGAGCTGCAATTTTTATTTTTAGGTATATTCACCGTATAACACGCACCCCCTTTTTTATGAATAAACCTGAAATATACGTAAGCAAAGCTTTCATATTTTAAAGTAATTTATTCGAGGTATCCCTTGCTTTTGGAAAAATAGTATACTTCAGGAAATGCAACCTTTTAAGTTCATAAAAAGTGGCATTTCTTTTAAATAAACAGTATATCGATATATGTAGAACTGTAATTTGTTTTCTCTTTTTTTTTTATTCTTAAAGCACTAATTTTTATACCCGACGTATAACATGCACCCTTAAATTTTGATCTTATTTTTTGCGTTAAAAGTGCGCGTTATACGCTGGATTTTACTGTAAGTATATTTTTTTTCATATATATTAATACATTAGTACCAAAAAATATCTAATTTGGGAAGTTCTAGTAGTTTTCAAACATTAAAGCTACTTCAAATGTGCATCGCCCATAGGCAAATATGAACTTCAATCCTAATTTGAAGCCTTTAAGGATGAATTTCCAAAAAGATGCAAAGATTTTCAAGCTTGTATACCTATATTCTTCTTCCTAATCAACCCTGATATAATAGAATCATTAATAATGCCTTTCAAGAATTGTCAATTTTTGAGAGAATGGAAGTTGATCATTTTTTGGAACGGAAATTACTAAACCAACATCTTTAGAACTGTTGAAAGCAAAATTTACGGAATTGCGAAAGAATTTGGAAAATAACTCTAACGATAAATCAACCACTATTTTAAATTGTTGGGTGTCATTGCCAGAGATTAAAGAAAATAACAGGTGATCTGCTATCTACTTTTGACTCTACATATCTATGCGAACAAATCTTTTCTCATGTGGAATATACTTTAAATCTACAAAGAAGTTGTCTAGCAACTGAACATTCAGAATTCCATGTTAAATTGAAAGTCACAATTTATGTCCTTGAGACTGCGATCTTAAATAAAATAGTGCAAAGTTAATTTTTACATTGAAATATTAACTTTTTATTATAATGTTTAAAGAATATAGTTATATAATCTATATTACATCTTATTTTAATAAATTTTCTTAATTTTTATGTATCATGAAAAAACGGTCATGCTTTGTATTGTTTATGGGTTATTTCAATAAATTTTCCTAAAAGACACATAATATATGAATTTTTTATTTATGCTAGAGGAATACAGCTATATTTTTTATTATTTTTATATGTTACTAAATATCTTTTTTAATTATGTATAATTAACATATAAATAAAATTCATATTTTTAAACTTTTTACCCTGACATAGCAAGCATTGCCATGCGACTTGAAATGTGTTCCAAGCATTTCCTATTTTTTTTTCTAATGGAGCTGTGCATTGGTATATTTTTAACTTTTACAGACCTAGTGCATTCCCCAGGAGCTGGTATCACTTTTTAGCGCGGCGTTATATAGGTGATACCAATTACCGCAAGTAAATTTGACGCCCAGCTTTCTCCCCAGAGGGAGGCACCTGATCTCGGAAGATGCAAACCTGTACTAGGATTTAATTTTGCTGAGAGCACCCAAGCCAAACAGACACTCTAGTTATATTTTACACGTCGTATAATCATACGACATGACCACTGTCAATTTTCTGCATAAGGAAAATTCACCGACATGGGCCGGGGTTAAACCCGCAACCTTGGGGGCTAAAGGCCAGCGACAAACTAATCACGCCACCCAGCTGGCATATTTCCTATTATAAAATCTACGTCATGAAGAGAGCGGGAAATTAAAACCAAATACATCGTCAAATATTAGGTTGGGGGAAAAGAAATCCATTATTTTTCGGTAGATGGCTGTTGTGTGGATATCTCGTGAAGTATCGATCAAACAATTTCAAATTTATGCTCGTTGTCAAGATGACATTTCACACTAAAAAAAACTATTTTGCTTTTTTTTTTTGTTTGGTCCATTCAGTTGTGAGTTATAGGGTGTTAGAAATGGAAGTCAACAAAGAGAAAGTTTTGTTCTTTTTACAGTTTTTCTTTGATAAAGGCGAAAATGTAAGCCTGGTAGCTGAAATTGCGAATGGTGTTTATATGGTGCCAATACCGTAACAGCTAATTACGTGCAATTTTGCTTTCGCCGATTCAGTTCAGGTATTTTGATATTAAAAATGCACCTCACACAGGCAGACCAGTCGTCGAAAATGTCAATAAAATCTTAGAAATAATCGAAGTTGACCGGCTTGTTAGTAGTCGTAGCATTGCCCAAGGATTAAAGATCGACCATGAAACAGTTGTAAGCCATTTGCGCAAAGTTGAATTCAAAAAGAAGCTCCATGTTTGAGTGCCACACCAATTAACACCAAAAAACATGATGGATTGAATTTCCATCTGCGAAACCTTGACCAAACGGATTGAAATCTGCCCATTTCTTAAACGGATGGTGACTGGCGAGAATTGGCGAGCAAAAGATGTGTTGTGTTCCATCAGGACAACGCCAGGCCATACACTCCTGTAGTGACTCGCCAGAACCTCTGGAAGCTTGATTGGGAAGTTTTAATGCATCCACCATATAGTACGGACCTGGCACCGAGCGATTACCACCTTTTTCTCACATTTCAACACCTACTAGTGAGAAGAAATTGGAATGAAAAGAATATTGTGAAAATCTATTACTAGATGTTTCCGCCAATAAGGGTCAAGACTTCTATGAGAGAGGCATTTTAAAGAGAGACCATTTTAAAGGTAGCTTCTATAGAAGCTACCTTTAAAATGGCTACAAATTATACAAAAAAAAACGGTGCATATTTGACACAAATCGGATGATCGGAAGCATGTTAAATAAAGTCTTGATTTTCATCCAAAAATAATGGATTTCTTTTTCCCCAACCTAATATTTTACATTCGTTAGGTTATGTGTTTTTTTATCAGGAACTTGTTCCATTAGAGCTACAATTAATGTAGATGTGATATTACGTCGCTCAAACACGTTCGCGCGATTTGGAATTTTTTTTCAAACTTTCCTTATTATCTACATTTGTCGTGTAATTTTAGGACGTTCTTCCCTTAACTAGGAGGGAAATCGACGATATAATCGAAACAAGTCTGATGACTGGCATCCTTTTATACTTTTTGTGAATTATATTAAATCGTTATTAACTAAAAATAAGATTAAAATTATTTCGGGTCAGATTAAACCGAACAAAGTAATAGTAATAGTTTTGCATATTCAATAATATGCAAAAAAATACAGAGAAATGTTATCTGAATATTATTAATACATGCAAGGATTTCTAAGTAGATATTTCAATATTATACTTCTCACGTAAATTTTAAAAAAAATGTTCAAATATACCCAAATAGAAGAGCAAAGTTTAATTTTATAAGGTATAAAATATTTATTTGTTAAGTAATATTAAAAATCCAAATTATAAAAAGAAAATGATAATGATGAATTTTTAATTTGTATATTGATCATCGAGCAAGAAATCTTCACACGTAAACTCTTTTCGTAAATGTTTTGGATACGTCAACATTATTGTAAACCATGGATGTGTAAAAAAGAGCGTTCCTTTATTTTTCGGGATTTAATGAGATATGTCTCATTATATGCCATGTTTGACGACGTCAAAAGAAAATCACATAACGCGATTAATTGTACTACGGACAATATTTAAGTAAACTTTGACAATTTAAAGAATCTTGTAGATAGTATTTCTAATTTAGTTTGAAGGGGAAAAAATCCTTTTCTAAATATGTTTTCAGGATAATTATAATTTTTAGCCATTATCAAGTACGTTCCAATGTATCCCATATACTTTAACGAACTAAAATGGGAAGAAAATTTCTATTATGAAGGAAATATCCAATTAATGTCACAATGGAAATATGTTTATTCATGGATTAATTTTCATTATTTTTGTTTTGCGTATGTCTGACAGTTTACATTAACATGTTCAGAAAAAAAAAAGAAAGAAAAAATAGTTTGTATGAATTGTGCATATATATAGAAGGTCCCTGTAATTGCATAAAGTTAGATTTTTATCATAGATTTTATCACATACGTTCATAAGTTTATATTTCAGTTTTCCCATAACTTATTAATTATTTTCGATGAAAACTTATTTGTGATATCATTTGACCCTAATAGCATCAATAACCAAATTATATAAATAGATTTAATAATGTGAAAAAGAAGAAGAAAACTTCCCAATGGTTCTTCTCTTTCACTGAATGAATATATTTATAGGATGTTTTTAGGATTTCCATGCTGTTTCTTTTTCTGGTAAATAAATATTTTGGCAGGCTGTTTTTTAAAATTTTTATATGCGTTTAATTTCGATGAAAGGATTTTCTTTCAGATTATTTTTCTGGTAAATAAACATTACGCAGCATGCATTTCATTTCTTTATTTTGCGAACCTTATTTTTTTTCTATTTACTTTTTTCTGTTGTTTTTTCTACATTCTTTGCTTTCATTCCTTTAGTTATTTTAGTGTTGTGCTGTTAGAATTATTTACAGAAACTAAATTTTTACTTTTATGTAATAAGACGATCCGGCATTTTACTTATATTTTTTATTCTAAAATGTATGGCATTACTCTTTTTCTTTCAGAAAACAAGTCCTACTTAAGTAAGAATATATTCCCTGAGAAAAATATTATTGCTTATACCGTAAAATCCGACGTAAAACTCGCACTTTTAACAGATAAATTAACATCGAAATTTTAACGCCGGGTATAAAAATGTGCGAGAGCTTTAAAAATAAAAAAAAACATTATCACAGAAAATTTAGACTTCTATATGTATCGAAATATTGTTCATTTAAAAGGAATGACATTCCATATGAACTAAAGGGTTGTAATTCTAAAAGAGTATTATTTTTTTTCTGAAGTTTAGATAATACCTAGAATAAAATGATTTCAAAACATAAGAACACATTGCATACGTAAATTTCAGAATTTTTCATAAAAAGGGATGCGTGTTATACGGCCAATGTACCTAAAAATTTAAAATTGCAGCTTGAAAGTATAGGCGCGCGTAAGACGCCGGATTTTACGGTAAATATAGAAACACTCAGTACTTAAGCGCGCATAGGAGAAACTGAGTGATAACCGCGTAATTAATATACGCTTAAGTTGGGTTTAGTTTCACATATGAATACATATAAAATGTTTTCAATTGGGATCAAAGAGGAAACAAAAAATAATTTAGAATAAAAAATAATAAAATATTAGATATCACACACACACATACAAAACAACAAACCAAAGTTAATTTGAGGTAGAAGACTTCATAAAATCTAAGAAAGTGGTCTGCTGGCTCAAAAATTTCGTCATAGCATGCTAATAATTTTTTATATTCCTTATTTTGTGGATAAAATATGCTCTACTTTGGATTTTCCGTTTACTGAAATTAAAAACATTTTTTCAATGAAAGTGAAGTCTTCTGTCAAATTTCCAACCATCATTTGATCTTCAGATTAAACTGGATCCAAAAAATTAAGTTCGATGTCTTTAACCCTCCAACCGGCCAGCACGGATTTTTCTGCCCTACTAGAGAGGCTTCGAAAACGGACCACACGGAATTTTTCGTAAGGCCGGGGACTCACCAAAAATGAACCAAACTGATTTTTTCCTCCTCAAGTAATGTGTCAAAAACGGTAAAGTCATGTTTTTCCGAATTCTTTTCCCCCTTTAAAGGTTTAGTATCTTGAATAATAATTAGAGACAGTCGGGGAGACACAATGGGCATTGAGGGGAAGTTTTGTGGCTCACGGGGAGACCGATTCTTTCCCTGCAGCAATCGTAAAAAACTGGGAAGAATTTCTTTAAACCCTAAAGTGTATGGAAATAAATGCAAGTCAACGATTTGAGAATTCTCATTTTTTTCTTTACCTTAAAATTTTCAAATGGAATTAAGTTTTTATAATGTATGTCTAAGTTTTTAAAAAATATCTGTAGTATTTATATTCAAATTATATATTAAAACATTGAGGATAATTTACTGTTTCATTTTTCTTATTTTAATCAATACTTTCAGGGATTTTTTTAAAAATGATTATTTAGTTATGTGTCAAAAAAAAAAAAAAAAAAAAAAAGTTTCAAAATTTAAAATCTTTTAAAATTTCGGACATTTCTAAACATGAATAATTTTTAAGCTTTTGTATTACATTATTTGCAAAAAATTTTTATGCATTGTTAAAAAACCCTATTTAAATCTTTTAGTTTTTCATAATTTTAAAGCTAGATATTCAGGGCATCTTACATAGAATCCCTTGTTTTGTATTGTTCAGATAACAAATTATATTTGAATTTTGAATGTCTGAACATTAATTTCATTCAAAGAGAACTCTAACTTCGAGTTTATATTTTTTAACTTGAATCTTCAAATAAAGAGTATTTAAAAGCATCTGGACAAATTTACAGTTAACATTTGCGCATATAAATAAATATAAAGATCCTTTTAAATTCAAGTTAAAAAAAAATATATATTTATACATAATCCCTCATCATTCATGTTCCATTAGTGGTTGACTGAAAAAAAAAAAAAGGTTATTAAAATTTGGACATTTTTATAATCTTAACCATACAAAACTAGGAATTTTGTATTAGCTCCACTGAAATTCTGCATTGAAATTTCGAAAAAGATATTTATACGTGTCTCACGTACTCAGTTGAAAAACATATATTTACTATAAATACTAATAATTCTTTGGATATTTAAAATTATCATTATAGATTAATTTTTTTAATATATATATATATATATATATATATATATATATATATATATATATATATTCGACTTCTAATATTTTTCAAGTATTCCTTAAATTTCATATAATTTAATTAAATGAGGAGATATTAAAGTCGCACTCTCTCTCTTCTCTACTCAACTACTTGAGGGCTTTTGGCGACGGACCTGTGGCCAGGGTACCAGGAGGTCAAGGTATCGAATCATGGTTCACATGTCTCGAGTTCGAGCCCAGTGCCACAAAAGACGCGCCGTGTAGGGCAGAGATGCACGTTAAATCTATCGAGAGCTGAAATGTCCTCTCGTTGGTGTGGTGTGGTAGTTAGGAGAGGGGGTGCCAGCTCAGGTGTCGCCCTCGTCATTTGACCATACTTCAAAATTACGAGGTCCATCACTAAAAGCCCTCGTGTAGCTGAACAGTGCGACGTTAATATTCACTCACTTGGCGACGGACCTCGTAATTTTAAACCATGGTCGAGTGACGAGGATGACGCTTGAGCATCACTCCCTTACACGGCGGATCTTCAGTGGTGCTGGGGTCGAACTCATGACACGCCAGCTACGAGTCCGTTAATTTGACCATTAGGCTACCGCTGCCTAACAATGTGGTTGAAAACTGCATGTTATGAGTAAAAATATGCTGAAACATTTGATGAACTTATAATAGATTTTTGCATAGAAGATAGATGTGTGATATGCTAAAATGACAATATGTAAATGTTATGTGAATATCGATGACAATTTTTGAAAAATTCAATTTAAGTTTCAGTTTGAAACTTATTCGTTTTTTTTTCGCATTTAATATTAAATAGTCGCGATAACAAATTAACAGTTTAACGCATTCATATATTATAAAAAATAAAGGTATAAATGACATTGTTGGGAATAATAAGTTTTTATAGTTTTGAATTCAGACTTCTTTGCAGGAGTGTAGACTATTAAAAGGCTGATGTAGAAGTTAGACCAGTGTTTCTCAAAGTCGCGCCCCCCTGGGGGCGCGATGACCCTACAAGGGGGCGCGAGCGTATCGAAAAATTTAAAAAGATTTTTTAAAAAAAATAACCTGAAAGAGAAGTAAAACAAAATGCTTTATTCCCTAATAAAAAAAAATACGCACAACAACACTGACATAATTTATGTTTATTATCTGGCTTTTTTCCGTCATCAAATAGCTATCTTTGATCCCAAAACCAAATTAAAGAGAAAAAAAAACATTTTGTTTTATTTGCTGTATTTCCTCAATGAGAGATTTTTTTATTACGTTTTAACATAAAATATTACTCGTTAAAAGAAAACGAAACTCAAACCCTGAGAAAATTCTAAGAAGATAAACAATTCACTACTGTAATTATTATTGAAGTACTGTACATTAGTTGTAGAAAAAGAAAAGGAAGTCATGATTCACTTTTCAGCCAGGCTGCATAGTGCGTTTGCTAATCATTTGATTGACCTTCAATCTTATGGTATGGTTATTATCAATATTAGTTCCCTCCCATCTTTTATGCGTTTGCTTTTCGCTTAGGGAAATTGTAAATAATTGAGTTTTGCGATATTTGGAAAAGAATTGATTGGTTTAACATTTCTGTAGGATAATTGAAAAGTGTCTGATTTGCGTCCTTTATTATGGTATTGTACTTTGAATCATTTTAGTTCAGTTTTATTGGATTTTTCTCAGATCATCAAAGAATTGAATAGTCCATGAAAGAAGGTAAGTATACTTTCTATAAATTAAAATATTCACTAGAATTCCGATTTGTATCGTGTACAGTAAAAATAATTTAAACAAATGATTGGGGTGACTGAGTCCCCCGCACTACCATTAATGTTAGTATCGAGTACGCGCCTGCTCCCGGGTTAAAACATTTTGAAGTCTTCTCGCTTTAAATGTTAAAAAGTAACACAATTATTCTTCATCGGAATTTTATATTCTTTTCATACTTTAACATTAATTCAAATGCTAATTGTGTGAGGTTTAAAATTACAGTTCTTTTAAACAGTTATTTACAATTATAGCATTTATCTAAAAAAAATTGTTACACTTATTGGTAAACTAATTTAAATTTTGCAAAGCTAGCAGTGAAATTTATGCGTCGAGGAGGCATGAAGACGAAAAACAGTTTCTTAAAATTGGCCTTTAATAATCAATCATAAAGTCACTGCGCTCGTTACTGGAGCGATAAAAAAACAATAAGTTCAAAAATCAACATTACCAGAGACATCCGATTCGAAACTGTCTTCTAATATTGTAAAATGAATTCTAATCTGAAAATGGTGATGCAACCTGCAGTTGCATTGCCAACCAGCCGTTTTCTCCCTCTAAGAGTTAAACCACTCACACACTTCTTATATTTCTGTTTCTCCTTCCTTCTAGAAAAACTAACATGAGCCGAGTTTAAATACTCGCTCGATTTGCATTACAGTTGCTGCCAACCACAAATCACGAAACTCAAAAAAGATCGGGTTCGAATCGGTGTGCTTACTTTCATTGAGATCATGGAACGGGATTGGAAAACAACACAAGGAGATCATAAAAATTTGATCCGACTTTTTAAATGTCTAACAAAAATATTTTACATTTTTGTATACAATGTCGTGCACACAGTTTTACTCTCCTTACAGTTCAGCTATTATATCAAGAATAATGTTTTATTTTTTAAAAAAATGAACTCGTGCGAAGAGTCGGTGTTTCAGCCAGTATACGTTTGATGTATCAGTACTGAAGAAGGTATTTTATAAATAATTTCTTATTACTTAAGATGGCCGCGGTAGCCGAGTGGTATAGGTATCGGATCGTGGCTTGCCTTGTCACGAGTTCGAGCCCAGTACCTCTAAAGACCCGCCGTGTAGGGCAGCGACGCACGTTAAATCTGTTGAGAGTTGAAACGTTTTCCCGTTGGTGTGGTAGTTAGGAGAGAGGGGTGCCAGCTCAGGTGTCATCCACGTCACTTGACCATGGTTCAAAATTACGTGGTCCGTCGTCAAAAGCCCTCGTGCAGCTGAACAGTGCGGCGTTAACATTCAATCAATCAATCTTATTACTAAATTAAGAACAAATTTAATAATTATTAGGGACTTCCACCGGCTTGTCTTGTAGAGGAAAGTTTTTCAAAGGAAGGTTTAATATCAGAAATTGACACTTAAAGAGTTATTTTTCTATATTTAGCTGAGATCTATATTTTGTCTTCAAGGCATCCACTGCAGAAAATCCGGTTTGAAAAAGGTAGGATGTTGAAAATGGTAATAGTATACGAAGTGCTTTTGTTTTCAGTACAGATAATTCCTCATCCACTTTCAAAGAGCGATTTATTACAAAATTGCCTTTTAATTTTTCACTGGATGTGAAATCTATGAAGATTTCTTCTTCGGAAGTTGAGAGCCCTTCTGGAGTATCTTGAAATAGATCCCTAATCCTAACTTGCTACCAAGCTGTCCTCATCCAGAAAATACTTTTAAAATTCTTTGCCAACATAGCTAAATGATTTTACATGTTTTAAAAACAACCTTCACATGTTGTTCTACAGATTTGTAAGTTTTAACACATACCGAGCTGGGGCTTTTTTTTTCATCATTTACTTCAGTAGTGGTAAATCCAAAATTTAAGTATTTTTGAGAAGATCTCCTTGATTTATTTTTCGGAACCATGCTCGTTCGTCTGTGTACTTGTTGATTCTTTATTATGGTCGAATGTTTGCTTACGACTTAAAAATGTATGTATGATATTGTTTTAATCTACTGCCGTAAATTCTTAATTACCGTGAATTACAATTAACGTGGAAATTAAAAAAATGTACATTCAAGCTAGATTCGGTAGCTATAGGAGTATCGAGTCGACCAAAACTGACTGAATTGTACGAGGAAAAGCGATTTTTACATGTTTTGCGCAGACGTCCGATAGGTTGCCCAGACTCACGCAAACGTACCCTATAATGCCAGATGTGATGGATATGATAGAGAGCGACATTGACTAGACTATTTTTCTAATGACATTTGTACTTTGAGAAATGAATGCTGAAGGAAATAAATCTTTAATTAAATACATCATTTTGCGATCTGTTCCAATTTAAAAAATTAGAGAAAGAAAAATAACATAATTCTAAGTAATATATATTTAAGTAATTTTCTTAAAATATATATGACAGGCCCCAGGCCTGCTGGTAAACTGAGGAGGGCATCATCTTCACAATATTCCTTTATTACGCTTCCATCATATAAATCTAACATGGCGGACCTTTGCCGCGCAACTGGGTGGTATAAAAAAACAACCTCTCAGCTAGGAGACAACAGCCAAGTCTTTTCTAGTATGCGTTCGCCTTCGTCAGCGCTCGTTGCACCTTTTAAGTGGCTTGTTTACTCATAAATCCTTACGCGATGGTAAAGAGTTCGCTCTATTTTCATTTATTACTTCCTTAATTTTGAACCTAAACTTTTCAAACCTGACATATATATTACTTAAAGTTACATATACACAAAATTTAATATACTTATCGTATTAATTTGTACGGTTTATAATTAAGATCGTATTGTAACTTTAGCGTCTCTCTCTCAAAGTGCATTTTTATTGCAGTAAATACATTGTTGTTGTACAGGGGGCGAGACAAAATTATGATTGAAAATTGGGTCGCCAGTATTGAGAAACACTGCTTTTAATGTATGAGTGGTGCACAGAGTATTATGACTAATTAATTAATACTAAATTAAGAATAAGTTTAATAATTATTAGCTACTTCATGGGCTTGTCTTACAGAGCAAAGTTTTTGAAAGGAGTTTTAAGATAAGAAATTGACCCTCTGAGTTCATTTTCTATATTTAGCTGATATCTATATTTTGTCTTCTAAGCAACCACCGCATTTTGTAATATGTTAAAATTTAAAAATCAGAGAAAGGAAAAATAACTTAGTAATTATCCTATTACTTAATTCTTTTTGCTTAAAAGTAACATATACAAAATTTAATACTTATGTCATGAATTTGTACGGTTTATAATAAATATTATTGCTTTATCGTAAAGTGCATTATTATTGCATTCAGTAAATTATTATGTATAAGGAAGGGCGCGATAAAAATTGTGATTGAAAAGGGGGGGCGCCAGTATTGAAAGTTTGAAAAGCACTGAGTTAGACAACTAATATTTAAAATATATGGAAAAACAATATCTGCCATTCCATGATCTTGACGAGCAGAAGACGGCATTTTTACTTAGTCGGGGAAAGTAAGCATAAGGTAGGAGCTTGTGGAGTAAACAACCAGGCCTCTGCAGTTTTGGCAGGTAATGAACTCCCATTTGTTGCTTTCAGTAAGGAATATAAAAATAACAATACAAAAATAAGTCATGTAAAATTTTATATATTTTAATAACAATGAATTGAACTTAATTTCCAATTCATTGTCACGAGTTGGCAGTAACTACGGTACTCTATCGACCGTACTTCTTATATGTATATTTATATATATATATATATATAAAAGAAGTACGGTTTATAGAATACCAATAATTTTAACTCAATTTTATATTTCGTTCTCGTAAACTTTACTCCTTTTAAAACATGTATTGCCAAAATACTCTCTTTTTGTATATTTATAAATTTTTAAAAATATAATGGTTATCTTACCCAACATTTTAAATCAGGGGCGGCAACTGTGTGTAGCAAGACGTGCCAAACCAATCTGTCAGTATCATTCAGCGTGCCACATAGTAGGAAATTTTTGAAATCCTTCGATTCTTACGGTAATATTTGCAGATTTAAAGAATAGAGGTAAATTATTTAGATTTATTTTATTTTGTATTAATTATGGATGAATAAAATACATTTATTAACATAAAAAATAAGCAATATAAAATGTTACTATTTCTTCAACAAAGATAAAAAAAATTAAAAATGTATGTTTCCAACATATTTTTTTAAATAAGAAATAGACAAAGTGAAATATAAATTATTCCCTTCATTACAGTTAAATAAAAATTTTAATGCGAATTAACTCTTTCACCACTCTTCTTTCATATCGCAAAACCAGGGGTATAATGCGTGACACGATTCTGAGCATTTAGTTGTTAAACAATTTCTTTGCGGAGTCGAAACATTTTTCATATTAGGTAAGATTTTTTTACTTTGATACGCCGAATCATTAGTGGAAAGCAGAGTACATGCAATTTTCTTTTTTCAACAATTAAATCCCCTAGCAATAACATTCAATTATTTACAAAATAGCTGTAAAATTATCCTTAGAATTATCTTTCAGATTATTTTGTAGTTCCATAAATGTCCATAACTCAGAAGATGTTTGTCAAATAAGGTCTATTATCAACTTCCATCCACTCCAGAATTGACAAATTTGTAGAATAGTGCTGAGTGCCACTAAGAATTGTACCACGTGCCACAGGTCCATAGATTGCCGAAACGTTTTAAATGTTCTTATTAAGGGAACAGGGACATCATATACTTTCAAATAATCGATTTTTCAATTTTATTTCTAAAAAATAGTGCTTATTTTTCTGAATCTAAAAATGTATAATACTTATATGTTTGTTAATAAAATAGCCCTAAAATATGAAAAATAAAAATGTAAATAAATGACCACGCCCCTTTTGACACGCCCCTTTGAACTTTAAATATGTAGTTTCCCCTGTGTTTTATCTATATTAACTTTTTGATTGTTTTTTCGTTTGAATGTTAACCCCGGGCTACTTTTTAGCCATGCTTGTGCGTGAGCTATTGTTCCAAGCTGTGTGACAAAATTTCTTACTTTAAATTTCGGTTTATGGCAATGTTTTGAACCGAGTTCGTCTATTCCGAAGTTTCTTGTGGCATACAGCTACTTAATTTTACATTAATTTTCGTAAGAAATGTTTATTTTTTACTTATAATTATTAATATTCATAATATTTTAAAAGTATCTTAACTTTTTAAACGAGTAATTATGCCAAGAATAAAAAAAATTGGCAGAAGGAAGTATAGTAGCAATCAACATAAAATGTCTAAATCGACTGAAGAATTGCTTTTGAATTCCGTGGAAAGTGCTTCTAGGAGAAAAATTAAAATACCGGATTTACTAAAAGAACAAGATTCTCAAAATGTAAACATAATCGTTGAACTGGATTTATTATCTTCCCTTATGAAAATCTCTTATGTTGTAAATATTGCTGTTCTTCAGAGAAAATTGAGCTGAGAGAAGATTTAAAAAGTCGTAGAGGTTTAGCTGTGAGTTTGGAAATAATTTGTCACAACTGTGAAGAATCGACGAGTACAATGTCATCAAAAATATCTAATAAATGTTATGATGTTAACCTAAGATTGACATATGGAATGAGAGCTATTGGAAAAGGTGGAGCTGCTGCTCGAATATTCTGTGGGCTCATGAATTTGCCTCCACCACCTGCAAAGTTTGAACGCCATAATTCTTTGTTTTTAAATGTTTTAAAAACAATTAGTGAAGACTCGATGAATGCAGCTGTTCACGAAGCAGTCATAGCGAATGATAATAATTCAAATATAGCTGTGGCTGTGGATGGCACATGGCATAAACGAGGCTATTCTTCATTGAACGGAGTTGTATGTGCTACGTCTGTTGAGAACAGAAAGGTTATCGACTTTGAAGCTCTCACAAAATATTGTTCTTCATGTAAGGGTAAAAGAAACCATGTGAAAATTGTGCTAAAAATTTCGAAGGATTCAGTGAGGGAATGGAATGTCGGGGTATTAAGTATATTTCAGCGATCTGAAACATCACGAAAAGCATGTTATACGCAGTATCTTGGTGATGGGGACTCAAAAGGATTTCTTACTATAAAAGAAGCAAAAGTATATGGCGACACAGAAGTTGAAAAATTAGAATATGTTGGCCATGTGCAAAAGCGTATGGGCACAAGGCTGAGAAACATTCTAAAAATGAGCAAAGGCATTAAGCTATCAGATGGGAAAAATATTTCGGGACGTGGACGGATAACGCTTAAAGAAGTGGACTCAATCCAACATTATTATGGGCTAGCAATCTGTAAAAATTTGTCATCTGTGGAGGACGTGAAAAGAACCATATGGGCTATTTATTTTCATAAACTAAGTACTTAGGATAATCCTCAACACGCTTTGTGTCCTCTTGGTGAGGATAGCTGGTGCGGTTATAACCGTAGCATTGTTACGGGGGAATTTTATATTCACAAGCATTCTTTTACCCGAGTCAATTTTATTGAAAGTGAAAAAGTGTTTCGGGATCTCACAGAGAAGGACTTATTGAAAAAGTGCCTTCATGGAAGAACACAAAAAATCCCAATGAAAGTTTTAACAAATGTATTTGGGAGCGAATTCAAAACAGTTTTGTTGGCATTAAAACTTTGAAATTTGGAGTTATGGATGCTGTAATTTGTTTTAATGATGGATATGTAAGTAGGATAAAAGTCTTTGAAGCTCTGGGCATTAAATCAGGATTGCCTTACTTATAATTGATAACAAAACGAATTTTTGAGGCTGAACGTATAGTAAATAAAGTGTCATTGAAGCCAGAAATAAAAGAAGGTCTTTAAAAGGAAAATGGATAAAGAGAATTTAGATAAAGAAAATGAATACCAATCAGGGAAATATTAATCAAACCTATAATGTAAGGAGAAAATTTTTGTTAAGTTTTATTATATTTTTTTCTCGAATGTTTAATATTTTTAAATTTAGGTACACTTTAAAAACTATTGTAGCATATTGTTTGAAACCTTTTATATATCTAAACAGGATACATGTGCATACAGTGAACAAAATATCTTTTAGTATGTGTCTAATTTTTTGAAAATTAGATTTTATATAAAAAAACAAAATTAAGATTTTCGTAATTTTAAGGTTTTATGATTATTTTTATGAAATATGCAATTATATAAATATAATTAGTTAAAAACAGATTCATTATGTTTAATATGTTACTTTATATATATTTGTAAATTTTTTTTGTATATTCAAAGAATATTTTGTAAGAAATGGTACCTATACATGAAAATATGTATTACAAGATCTCGAAAAATTATGTTCATGTTAACTAAAACAAAGGGAAAAACATATGAATTTAAAATTACTTTTGTAACTCTAGAAAATGGTTAAGGATTATTATTAGTCATATAAAAATAGGCAAGGAAATACTAATTAAGTGTATAATATGTGAAAATATTGTTTTTTTTAGTTTTTTCACTTTTTTCTCAAAAGCATATTTTTGCATTTAGGTACATTTTTAAAAAAACTATTGCACTGTATGATTCCTGATTTTTATACTTCTATACAAGATGCCTATGCATATAGTGAACCTAATTTTTTCCTATTAAAATAGTGCCTAATTTTTTAAAAATTGTTTTATGCATAAAAAAGCAGAAAAATAAAAAAATTCAAAGTTTCATAAATTTTTTTAAAGAAACTATACTAAAATATTTTACTAAAAAAAGGGTTTCACTGTATTTTTATGTATTGTTTTATATATGTGTAAAAAATATTTTGCATAAAGGATACTTTTTAAAAAATGGTACCTAAACATAAGTATATATTACGAGTTCTCAAAAATTATGTATTACTTTAATTAAGTAGTAAAAAAAAAAACTTTTGAGTAAAAAGTTATTTTTGTAGTTCTACAGAATAATTAAATTATCCTTATTATAGACATAAAAATCTAAGCTCTATTGGAAATTTTAAATGATATATGTCTCATAAACAAAGGGTCTTAATTTTGGCATTTTACTCTTTCGAGCATGTCCTGGTTCCCTTAACTAACCATCTCCTATTCAAACACAATTTAAATGATAAAAAAGGGTTTTCATTCATTTTGTAGAGAATTGTATTAGATTCAACCATAAGTAATTTTGTGTATCAAAAGAATTACATTGTTTCGGGGATCCCCTTAGAGCAAAATGAAAGGAATTTGACAAAATTATAGTAAGTTTCTCTAAAAGGGGAAACGTGTACTTTCAAAATACACTGCATAAAGTGGTTTTAGGTGTACGAAGTTATATTCACTATTATTCCTAAAATAATTTTTGATATTTTGGTTTTTCGTTAAGTTTCGAAGTTATTTCTTCAAAGATACTTCTCCATTACATTTCTTTCAAACTTGCTATTTTCTTTTACGGCCACGGTAGCCTGATGGTCATGGTTATGAACTCGTGTCCAGTGTTCGAGCCCTGGTACCACAAAAGTTTAGCGTTGAAGAGGAGCTGATGTACGTTAAACACGTCGAGGTCAAAAATCCTCACGTTGGTGTGATGTGGAAGTTTGGAAGGGGAGTTATCAGCTCAGGTATCGTCCTCGTCACTTAACCGCGGTTCAAAATTACGTAGTCGCTCGTCAGTAGCCACCGTGTTGACTTAGAATGCAATATAAACCCTTGACGTGTGCACTTGAGTTAATTCGAGTACGCTAAACATTTCCAAATATGCACATTAGATATAATTCAAACGAGGTCGCATTTTATGCTGCTGTAATTTTCTCACTCAAATATCAGCGAGCGCCGTCTGCACTCGTGATATTTGACTGTTGTTTCTTATATTTACTATTTAGTCGTGAAACATCAAAAACTTGGATAAAATATTTGTATAAAAAATTAAGGGAAAAGAAATACTTAGATTTTAGAAGCAAATTACTATAGAAAATATGTTAGGGAATATTTACAAGATATTTCACGACTCTATCTTGAACAGTAAAAACGCCTAAGGGATTAGAATACACTCTCATCTTCAAAATTAAAAATCTCAGAAAAACACATATAAAATTTGTAAAGGCATAAAAAATTCCAATGCCTGTAAGGCTTTAATTTTTTAATATGTTACTATCCAACTTATGTTCTACATGAAAATTCTACTTGAAATATATATATAAATATGACTGAAAATATCTTTTCTAATTCAAAATTTTCTTCGACATAATATTGATAACAATTGTGAATTTGATCAATTATTCCGTTTTATCAGAACCTTATATATTCTCAAGAGTTTTAAATGCAAAATATTTATACAGAAAATAGTAGTGATACAAACGTAATCCAGAAATCACCAAGATTGTTAATAATATTTTTTTCTCAGTTCCCCATCGTGGCAGGTAAGCAAGTTTAAGTTTTTGTTGCATGACTTTAAAATACTGTAATGTAGTACTACAATATATTTATTATAATGTAGTTTGTGGTACGTCAGGGAAATATTTAGTTCATTCTGCAACATTTGCATTCTGTAGTCTAATTGTAACATCACCTGAAAGCTGGATTTTAGATTTACCATTTTCAGTCATATTCCATCCCTTTCAAGTATTATTTATCACAGTAGCCTGGGTACATTTTGTTCATGGCATTTTTCAAAAGAAAAAAAAATCATGAAAACCAAGTAAAGAGCTTTTAAATTATATAAACTATGTGTCAAAAAATAAATTGGTCTTTAAATCAATCTTAATTATGTAAATGTCAAAAATCAAAATCAAAAAATCAAAAACATAAAAACATAACCAAATAGAAAGGATTTTAGAAATTAAAATTGCAGTTAATAGACATTTCACACGAAATAATGGATTGTGTTTAAAAAAATATTTTTAATTAATTCAATCTAGGAATTCAAAAATGCTTTAAAATGAAACCGAATTTAAAATCAAAACTCAGAAAATTAAAATTTCTTAAAACCTAATTGGTTTTAGATCAGAAATTGAGCAAGTTTTCCAAATATATGAAATATATATATATATATATATATATATATATATATATATATATATATATTTAATACTTATTAAATATATATGGGAATATAATCAATCGAAAAAAAAGCCAGTGCTTTGGGGGTCTGGACCCAAGAATCTCTTCCTTGTGAGCGCCACTGATTGAATGTGTATTATGTGTGCAAATGCTGACGTAGAGAAGGGGATTTTCTCTCAGTGCAAGTTGTTATGTTGATTTATAGCGAAAAATCATTCAACAGAAAAATATAAAGATAAAGATATAAATTTGCATAAATTAAAAGTATTGAAATGACTTTTTATGTGTTATTGTTAATAAAAATATAAAAATTGCAGAAATCAAGTTTTATTTTACAAATTTATTCAGCATATATAATGCTACTACATTTATTATAATTTTGTTAAATAAAAAAATAATAATTTTTACTTTTTACCTCATAATTAAAAAAATAAAAAAATAACAGGAAAATATTCTTGAGTTTTCTTCGTCTGATATTCAACAATGTGTTACAGAAAGCTTCTGTATGGTTAAAATTGTAACACCGAAATAAAAATGTTCCTTTTAAAAAATTTTTAAAGCTCTTCAAAATAACAGGAGAAAAAAATAAATTTTCTTTTGCTTATACATATATTAAAAATAATTTTTAACTTTGAATGAGTCATTTCTTTAAAACTTTATTTTTTACCTTTTATTTGCTTGTTTGCAACAAATTGAGAGAAGTTTCTGTTGGTCGTGAAGTGGAGAAAATGTCCATTTCACAATCCTCGCCCTAGGCCACAGCTGTAAATGAGAAACCTCCCCTTTCGAACAACACAGAAACCGAAAAGCAATAAAATCATCCCCTGCAAAACCATTTGAGGACCTCCCGCAATTTTAAGGGGGGAAGGCATAAAACTGCGGTGCGCTTTCGAAGCAGTTCGCGAAATTCATCCGAAACATTTTCGCTACCACTAGCTTTGAAAAAGTAGACCACTTTCGAAGTGAAATTCAATTAGTGGGTCATCCACTCAGAGGGTTAACTTGCTGATGCATTTTTGTTTGATTCAGTTGTCAACTTCTGATTGTGGGAATCTAGCAATTCTTGAACGTCATCACTATCCACTTCTAAAATCATTTGTCTTCCGAGAACTAACCTTCTTCTATCACATTTCCAATTCCAAAAGGCTCTGCCATTCATTCCGCCTGAGTTTCAGTGACACAGCGTTTTCCAGAAGCCATTTCAAGTTTTTCTTGTAGAATATCATTCCACGACTGTCCGAGGATTCTCACTGTATCTGAAATATAGAAATGTTTCCAAAATAACGCAAAACAAATTATTATGTTAAATCCTCGCGATTTGTCTAACATGTACATTAGTTAAACGATAACCAGAGAGTGAGTACAAGTTATGTAGTACTCAAACAAAAGACGAACGAACGTATCGCGTAACTCCGAGCTCGCTTTAGTCGGAGTAGTAATTTGTAGTTGCGTTATTTGTGTAATTACTAAAGGTGCGGAAGTATTTCAAAAAGCATGGCAACAAGCCCAAAATGAGTTAACGTTTATTCAGTCAATTTGAAAAATATACACATTGTAGGAAGGTACAAGTACATATTTTACTTCTCTACATAGTCGCCATGCTTATGAAAGCATTTGTTTTAATGGTACACACTATCATCGGAACAAGAAGCGTAGTAATCGACATCAAAGTTGTGAAGCCACATCAAGACAACTTGCTAAACTTCAGCATCGGTTCTGAAATGCTGATCTCCCGCGTGTATCTGTAACGATCCTAACAAATAGAAATCACTTGGTGTGAGACTGGAATTGTAAGAAGGGTGGTTCACTACGTCCCACCGGAAAAGCTCTTTCTTCACCTCGCACATCTTTTTCTCCTTTCTTGTATTCCGAGTACCCCGAAACCACACCTGATTTACAACATAAAACTTGTACCATACACTACTACTAATTGCCGATGAATTTCAGCTGGAGAATTTTTCTTTAAAAGCAAACACCGTATCGAACTTTTTGCTTCAATCACGAAACATGTTTGCACCAACTTAACCACCTTCTAACTGAGATTTACTTATGTTACTCGTTCCATCTCTCAGCACCTTCTGAAATTTGTGATTGTCTTCGTTATGTCGTTGTCTTTTGATATATTCATCAATTTGTACAAAGTCAGCATTAATATTATTACTTTGAAATAAACTAACTGATGTTAAGAGGTTAAATAACAGATTTTTTAATTACATGATTCGGTTTTTTTTTCAAATTATGTCCAGATGTGAATAATTATGTTTTAAATTGTATACGAATATGTTCTTAACTTTTAGATTTACTTAACAAAAAGTGTTAAGAGGTCATACACTCGTATCAGACTGCAATACTGTGAATAATTCATGATATTTTTTTCATAACACTATGTAAGAAGTTCGATTCATATTTAAATTTTGCAAACTAATATTAGGCATCGTTAACCACAGCTTCTCTTTCGAGTATACCTAGATATTTTTTTAGGGAATTGCGTGGAATTTTAAACTTAGCTTTCGAATATATGTAAACTAAAAATATATAGAAAATAATTTAGCATGTGTTATGATTGTGAGTTTTTTTTCGTAAATGTATTTAATAAGCTTTATATTATTATGATTAGATTAATTCGTTGAATTAATTAAAATTTTTGAAACTGGACAAGAAAATTATCTATCATTTGATGTGATTGCGTTTGAAAAATGCACGTGAAGATTTTCCGAAGAAATCTGATTTTTCCAAAATGGAATTTAGGTTTAAAAAAAAAGCAAAAACAATATATAGGGGGTGGGAGGAGGAATCATGTTTCATAAATAAAAACTTTTAATTAAAGTTAATTACCCATATTAACTAACTTTATTGATATATTTACATAATACCTTAAAATACGTTTTTTTCTTAATAATAACTCTGATGCTTTTTTTTGTAATTCCGAAGATAGGTTTTTTTAAAAATATTAATGTTTTATTATTAATGCTTCTTTTCATACATTAGCTATACATTATTATTTTAAACGTTTGAAATTTTTCTGTGGTAAGTAGTTTAAAAAAAGATAAAGTAACATTTTATAATGTTTACAGAATATTTGCTGTATTTTATATCATACTATTGAAGAATGAAAATTTAAAACAATTTTTCTCCATGCTGAGTTTTTTTTCATATAATATTTTGCGGAGTTATTAGACTTTTTTGACAATCATAGTGGGATAGGTTTTTATATAAGTTTCTGAAATATAAATAACGTCTAATTCGGCAGGAAACATTAAACCTAGGGTCAGTAGTAATTTCTTTAAAAAATTCAAATTTCAAAATTAATGCCTTTTTTTAGATCTTTTTTATCGTTTTAACAATATAAAATAAAAAAATTAAGTAGCATCATCAGAAAGAAACATATATACTCAGTTTTAAGTAACATCTTATAAGGAACGTTGAAAGAACTGCAAATTATTATATATATATATATATATATATATATATATTACATTTCTAGAGATTGAAAATATTAATTGCAAGACGAGGTGAGTGGATGTTATTAATGTATCGAACCAAAGATAGGGCGTGGCCGGTGGTGTGATGATTGTGTTGCGTGAAGCATGGTCGAGTACGGTATTATCGAACAGGCACTCATGTAAATCGTTATTCTTTTATTTCACATCTGGGAACACATAAAGATCCAGTAGGGACGGCATTACACATACAATAAGCAAACATTACGGCACAAACACAGACAAAGACACACACAGAACGCGCTGCAGCCGGCTACATGACTACAGAGAAACGAGCGAAGAGACACCGGTTTCCAGAGACGTCGGTTTTTATACCTGACTTGAAGACCACGTGACATTTTTGCAATAAGAGGTTCGATTGGTTACAATGGGCGGGAAAGGGATTTATGATGTAATAACATTATTCGATTACGATTAAGATCAGCGTGTTAGTTTCGAACCAAATAATTAAAAAATTATTTGAATATTATTAAAAAGAGTTAATTAAAAGGATGCTAGGGGGAATTATTATATATATATATATATATATATATATATATATATATATATATATATATATATATATATATATATATATATATATATATATATATATATATATATATATTTAAAAACCTCTCTACTTTTTAATTCAAACATCTTTTCAAAAACTTAAATTTAACGAACATTTTGGGGATTTGCATATAGACATCAAATACTACTATAACCTAATTCCATACATTAAAAATAAAAATAAGTATTTATATACTTAGATGGTAGCATAATGTGATTTCTTCATATATATAAATTGGTTTCCCATACTATACAATACGTGCTCTTCTTATAAATTTAACGTTGACCACACATATTAACTTTTATAAAAGAAAAAAAAATAATTAAAATGAGTGGGTTTTTTTCTAATAATTCATGTATCCTGTCGAATACTTCTCAAAAAAGTACCATCATGATAAATTATGTATCAACAAAATAAATTTAGACTCGTTTTAATTAAGTGTAGGTCTGAAATATAAATTATATGAATGTAATTCGCGTTCAATTTGTTTTTTAGACAAAGTGTAATACTGAAAGTCTCACTGATACTTAAGCTTTGGTCTTTTATTGATTCGAATTCTATCTAGTCTTTGCAGCCCTAAAAATTTGTAACTCTTACTAGATGTTATTTTGCAACCAAAATTGGAGAAGTTAGCACTTTTTAGAAGTCCAGAAATTTACAAATTTCTTAATTCCTTGAGTGTTTTACTCTTATTAACTGCGGAATTAAGAGAACATTAACTTAGATGTAATTACTAACAACTTCCTTTCTTCCACTTCTTGTTAAAAAAAAAGGCAATTTGCTGTCCCTATTTTTTTAATTGTTCATACGGAAATTTATGCGTTTAAAAAATGAAATATTATCGTTTCTCAAAATATACCGTGTTTCAGCTCACATTTCAATTTAATTTAAGTTAGTTAAAAAGTTTTAAAAAAACAAGCATAATAATAGTTGGAACAAATATGTAATCGTAAAATTATATCTTAAAATTTAATAAGTTCGATCCTCCTCTTATTACTCTAAGTAAATAAAAATATTAAAACACGTTTCAGGTATTTTCCATTCCTTTCAAAATGGGATGGATTTTTTTGCTTTCCCTTAAAATTATTTTGATTTATTTCTCTCACAATCGCACTTTTTCATAAAACCAATAAAAATTTAACAATCTTCACAATTATAGTGTACAAACACATTATATATGTATATATAAACCACACAGTACATATCCTTTTCTATTATCTTCATATCCATTCGGACACAACAAGACGCAGAGGAAGTTCATTAAAAAAATCGAGGGCAGGAAAATGAATGGCACATTTCGGAACAGGAAATAGAGTTTATATAAGATAATATAAATTTGAGGCCAACAAATGTCTGCTTTGAAAATGAACCAGGATCCACTAATTGCCTTTTGCATCCTAAAGGAAGGAAGAAAAAAAAGTTATCGTTGGAAAAATTATACATATATATATTAAATTGGCAACACACAATGTTCTTAACGTTTTTTATTTTCCCTTGAACGTAATTACTTCTTAAGGTATCCGACTACTTGCGACAATTTTTTTGATAAAATGGAAATATGGGGATTTCTTTTTGTGATTTTTAGATTTATTTAGTGTATTTTAAGAAAAAAATCCTAACCTTGAAAGCAGAAAAAAAATTATTATTATTAAAATGTGGAAAAACTGGTAAAAATGTACAAAAAATTACATAAACAATACATACTCTGTACAAAACTTTTATGGGAATATTCTCCATTTTTCAATTTGATGTGTTACTTTAATATGCATGTTTGAAATGACCTCCAGGATAAGAAAAATTTTAATTTTAACAAAAACTAGAGCACTTTATCTTAGTGATTATATGTAATTATTTAAAAATGCAGTGATTATATTCACATAAAGGACTGTAAATTTTGAAGCAAATCAGTGATTGATAAATCTGAAGGTCAAAACACTTTAAATGTTATACAGAATATACACAAAAAATCTCAGCAAATCATTTTCAAAACTTTTTGAGCAATTGCTGCCCTTGTTTGAACTTTAGGCAAAAAACACATTTCGAGGAAAAAGCATTTTAAAGTTTGTCATCTTATCTAAAAATATGGCATCTGCTTTTACTAAAAGACTTGTAATTTTTGTTCTAGTGAATTGAAAAAAAAAACTTGATATTTTTATTAAGCTAATATGTTGGCCTATAAAATAAAATCATAAACAAAATTTGTCAATTTTTGAAAAAAAAATCATGATTTTAGGGTAGTCGGATACCTTAAGGTAGTAATTGTAAATTTTCAAAATGCTCCGTTATATAACAGATACAAAGTTCAAGAAAACCAGAAAGCAAGAGGGAAAAATCATTCAAGTTTGATTACTGAGATAGTATGTAATAAAAGTATCTTCAAAATAGATGCGTAATTAGCACAAGAACAAAGAAAAAAAATACTCAGAATAATCATTTGTTTGAGTGATGAATGTTCTTTTCTTCCTTTTTTTACACCAGACGATCCAAAAATCCAGCAAATCACGGAATATTGTAGACATAGAAGTAAAAATTCACAAAGATGATTGCAATGACATAGAGTTTTAGTGAAACCAAAAAATAGTGCACAAAAAGGGACAACAGAGGGTCGCGTTTTATATAACAAAATCAATAGATAGCACAACAAATGATTTTTAGCAACAAACCATGTCCATTATAACAAATGTTCAACATGTTGGCTGTCATTTATTAACAATAGCTGTAGTCTTGGGGGCAATGCTGAGAATAGCACACTGTGCAACATATCTGTAGGTATGGTAACAAATTGCAGTTGGGTGTTGTCTTTCATCATCCGTGATGAGGTTAGGACGATCGCGGTAGACTTGCGACTTCAGGTAATACCACAAAAAATATTTGCATGGACTGAGGTCTGGGGACATTGGATGCATGACAGAAGTGGTGGCTCAGTACTTGATCCTCATCAAGAAGGTCGCTAGAGCCTAATCAATGGATAATTGTTCAGGTTGATAAAGAAATTCATACACTTCTTATGGCGATAAGATCATAATGCTGCAGAAAAAGATTCTCCTTTCTGATAATATAGCTTTACTAACAATGCCTTTTTTGGTTAAGTCAACATGCTACAATTGCTGGTGCATTTGTTTCCTCTCTGACTACAGTTCAATTTACACATAACTTCACTGACGTTTTTCTATCTATCTGAGAATCCATTTTTGGCCCCTTTTTTTTAGTTTCAATGTTTTTTCCATATCATTTCAAAGGTGTTTGACAATTTTTACCTCTATATTTACATTATTTGCTGAATTATTGAACTTTCAAACGACAACGAACTTTTGGGTCACTTGGATAAATAAATAACATTTTTCGGGAAAAAACCTGATTCATTTTTTTCCTACCCTACAGATACATACCAGCTATAGATAGCACCGTATTACTAGCAAATAGTAACATGGGCAAGTAGAGCGTCTCTACGATGTATGCAAATGACATGTCCAAAAAAAATTGGGAATGTTGCTGAGGTAAAAATCAGTTCTCTTTAGCACAGTACCGACTTTTACAGACAAAACAGTGTTAATGAACCCTTTATACTACATTGACGAGGACTCCACTGCTTATATAAGATTATTCCATCTGCTGCAATATGTACACAAAGGATCAATCACACTGTCCGCTTTATGTGGCAATATGAAAAAATAATTTAAATATTAAGCCGGCTTGGAAATTTATCAAGACAACAGCAGATTTTAAAGTGTTTTCCTCAGACCCCCGGAGGTCCCAAAGGGGTCCGGAAAGATCTCCCATTTAATGAAGAATTCCATTTAAGAATTCCTCTTACGAACACTGAAAAAACTCGCGGAAAAATTGAAGTATATATCATCTTGAACTAGGTCACTAAATTATCCCCAATGAAAAAACTCTACCAGGACATCAATTTTAATAAAAAAAATTCAGATATTTATTGTTTGCAACTACATAGCCATTACTACAACGTAATGTTTTCAAAAAATAATAGAAACATAAGCACAAAGAACAATTCTTTCTCTCTCTCTCTCTCTCTCTCTATCTCTCTCTCTCTCTCTATATATATATATAGTTAGATTTTTACTGTTTTCTTAAAGAAGAAAAAAAGAAATGTTAAAAAAGTCTCTATATAAGTATCAGAGGCAGACGTAGAATTTTTGAAGAATATTTAAATCACTTAGTCATGTGACTGGAATTAAAGTGTATTTAAAATTGTGTGGGTCCACGATGTCAGTTTGATACATAAAGGGGGCGATTGTAAGTTTAAGAACCGCTAAGGTAGAGGGTGATTGTTTACACAAGAATGCATTATCAAGGGTGGACCATAGTTAGTTAGCTTTCAGTAACTATATTCATTTAGCTATAGAGACTGAAAGCAAATAGTATACTTCCAAACAATGTTGCTTGTGTATCAACTATTATCTTGTTCCTGGATAAAACTTTTATAATTTTTGGCAATAAATAGGGTTAAACCTGAGTTACTTTCCTTACAAAATCCATAACATTAATCCTGTATCTGATGGAAACCCTGAAGCTTTTTTAAAACATTTATTCTGCTGTTATGTGGGGGAATGTTATTTGATGTCACTTGAAGGTGGAACATTTTATGCATAAAGGAGGCTTATTTTTACTTGAATTGTCAAGTGGAGATGCGCAACTATTGAATTTCATCCGCAGCAAATCTACGCCTAATCCATCAAGGGCATTTGTGCCATGAAAATGGAGGCATGGTGCTGTTTTACTGTAATGTCTGGCAATGTCCTTAATTCACTTCAAATAATTGAGTGCAAAAGAGCTTTAGATATGCTTCTTAATTAGAAAATAATATCGGGACATGATAACGTTTGTGAACCCCGAATTCTAGCAATATCAACGTTTCACGTCTTCAAATTTTATCCGGGATGGTATATACCATGGATGGTGAACCAGTGACATGCGTGCCATTGATGGCACGTGACACAATATTTTGGGCACGCTACTGATCAAAATGGATATCATTTTACTTCAAAATAACAAAGTTCACTATAAAGTATTACGAACAAACGCAAGTGATCTGTCGCAGATTTCAGTGTGATTTTCTCTAAACACTAAGTTTATTATGTACTGTGATGGGATTAATTCGATTGGTTGAAAATTGATAAAAATTTAAATTGCAACTGAGATATTGATTTCCAGTCTAGTTCAATATTTTTTCAAAAATGTATTGAAACAAATAAAATGTTGGAATTGATTGATACAGAAAGTTTTACATGCAATATAGGTTAAATTACTAATAAGGAAATTTTGGATACATGAAATCGATTTCAGATACATTTAACTTTTTGAAAAAAGCTGGATAATGCTATTTAAACAAAATTTTCATCTGCTTATGCCTACGAATTATTATTTTCAGAGATGAAAAATATTAAAGACTTGCTTAAAAATCGCTTGGTATATGACTCAAATTCAGCATGCATTTTTTTCTAAAAGTAACTTCTTAAAATCCTAATATAAGTTATTTGTCCTTCAATGTGCTACAACAAAAGTACCACTCTAATGTTACTTTAGTTTGAATAACACGTAAAACTAAAACAGTTACTAATATACAATGCAAATTTTTCGTAGTAAATAAAGAGTTCTTAGTATTGTCTCCCTGGATTCCACCTTGGACACCAAACTTGATTTGAGGCAAAGAAAAACCAGAAGACATTTTTACAATAACAAATCATATTTATTCACTTGAATCAATTATCAACCTTCTAATTACAAAGAGTAATCGATATGTCTACGTCAATGTGAATGAACCTTACTATTAAATTAAATCACGAAATATGATACTAATCAACTATTAAACTCAATATTGAACGGGATTGCCGGAATAAGAGGATCAAGATATACACACGCAATTTGAATACTAGCGTTCATTAAGTTACCACTAACTTTATTACATATTTACTCTTATAAAAGCCGATAATCTAGATTTAAATTTCACCTTCCTTTTACCACCTCACTTTCCAGGCGTAACAAACATTCTAATTGTAGATCACTGCCAAATAATCAACGAGCCGCTAATCGCACAATCAACTTGAATCGCTTTAGAACACTTCAACCTATCTCTTGGCGTAATAGCCTACTGTTAACTTAGAACAATCCCCTTAAGTACTTTAACTAATTTGCATATCCCGGTTTCTTCTTTTAGAGCTGGTTGGAAATATACGCGAATTTACAATCCCCAAAGACGCCTAAGAGTATTAGTGATAAAGTTCCGAACAGATTCGTCACATATTTAATTTTATTATTTTCCAATAATGACAAGTCAAAATTCTATGACGGCACGTTTATACCTCATTAAACCTTTCTTTGTAAAAACTGGCACTTTGATCCATAGAGGTTCACCACTCCTGGTATATACCTTTACCTCATCTTTTGTTGTGACTGTGCTACGGCTGACTTTTTGACACCAGAATGATAGTTGTTTTTTCAACAGTATTGCTTCCTCATTTTATCGATATCAATTTGTGCTTATTCTGGTTACAGAGATTTTTGAAGTAATCAGATCTACATAAAACAACCTGCAACCTTCGCACATCTGAGAGATTCAATTTTTCAGAATGTTCGTGGTATTGAGATGGATTCGCTGCATCACGCTACGGAACACAGTGTCTTGTGATAGGAAATGGTTATGCAAAGCATATATAAAACACTTATAGAACATTTCAGCATGCTACATCGTCAACTAACTATAAGTGATTGACTGTACTTCTTAGAGAAAAAAAATCCCGTCACCTGATTTGAATCATGATTGATCAATGAATACTAAATAAATATGAAGAAACGTATACTTTGCTTAAATATATTTCTTTCAATTACTATACAATATTTGAATTGTATTAATACCTGAAAATCATATATTTTATAAAATACGAAAAGTATTGGCAATATGCTTCAGTACATCTCTATAAGAAGATATTTAATTTTCTTCATAGTGTTTTCATATATATCTTTAAGACCTGAATTATTTTTATGTTTAAATATTCAATTCTTCTGGTTATTAACACTATATTGACCACAATAACACTGGGGAAAATGATAGAAATTTCCTGCCTCCCCTCCCCTGGAATGCAGACGGTGCCCGCATGATCGTGCGGGCTGGGCGTGTTCTATGAAATCAGCACCTTTGAAATTTTACATTTTTTGGCTCGTTGATGGAAGAAATACACTTAATTCAACTAAAATTGCTACAAATAAAGAAATTATTGATGTAAAATTAATTTTTTATTGACTCATTATTTTTATTTCCTGTAGAAGTCTTTAAAATATGTTTTTTGTTTTTGATGAGCATAAATATACATTGCAATTTTCACAGCATGTTTTCGAACTGCTTTCATAGTTTTCAAATCTGCACTTGCGAGGCCTTGAAATACCATCAGCACTCGAAAATGGCTATACATGTTGAGCCTTTTTATCCTGGAATGGCATGGATAAAAGGCATGACATGTATAGTAGGTGGATCATAACGCTTAGATCTTTTGCGAGTGGAATCACAATAATGTTATCTTCATGATCAGTTAAAATACTTTTGTTGGTAAGTGGAGAAGCTGCTATCATCTATCGCTTCAACTATCTCTAACTTAAATTTCAATGGAACCCTTTTGATTTTTGGAGGAATTTTATTTTTGGTATTGCATCTTGTTTGCACAGAAACCAAGGATTAGCAACAGATAAATCAATGTAATGTTTGTTTTCAAGAGACTTTTTTGGTAAAGAATGATCTAAAATTGTCTTTCCATTTCAAATATTCCCATGTGTTGCTTCATTGTTTTCATCTGAACTTGATTCTCCGTCCAATATACGCGATTCATATGTTTTGTTCGCAGCATTGCCATCATCCCAGAAATCACTAAGTTCTGACCCAAGTTCAATATGATTTATTCATCAATTGCAAAATTTCTTCTTGTGTGAGAATTCTTTTCGTTTTAGACACCTGAAAAAGTTTTTGGTTAAAAGTCAGCACAGTATTCTATGAAATATAATAAAATATATAAAAAACATTATTTAAAAAAGAAATAAAAAATATTTAAGCAAAGTCTTATTAACTCCCACCTGAAAACCTGGATTTTTGGAAGGGGGGAACGGAGGAATAGATATAGATGCAGATATCTGTGTGATGGATGATGAAAATGCCATACCGCTCAACAATTGTATGAAATAGAAAATTAATTGCAAAAAAGAGCAAGAGAAAAAAAGGGACTCGCTCATGGCAACACCTAAGGAAAAATGTATTAGTTATATAACAATATATTTCGTTTTTATTTAGGCTTCTATCAACATTATTGAAACAGAAAAGAAAAACTCACACTCACACACACACACACACACAAGAACTTATCTTTACAGATGTAGTAGCTCAAGTAACGCCCAAAGCGCATGATCCTACGGGTAATGAAATCCCGAGTCCTAGAAGCAACATTAATAGAGTATAATTAATAGTTTTTTTTTATTTTACAATTATTTGAACATTAAGACAAAAATTTATATGTCAACAATTAGAAATACATTGATAATTACCTTTTTACGATAGATAAAAAGAAGATATGGTTTCGTTGTATTTGAAACCAAATCTAGATTTGCCAGCTGAAAGTAAAACATAGACTACAAACACTGACTGTGGATATAAAGTGATACTTCGCTGCAAACACTTTCAATTGTTAGATTTGGGACTTACTTACGTACGGCTATTCCAGAAGCAAAAACGTATAAGAATATCTAACCTGCACGATCGTGCGGTTTAGGTCTTAAAGGGATATATTATTTGCATAATTATCGCGTATGTCCTTAATGTACCCATATTTTGCAATAAATAGTAAACATTGTTGTTTTTACTTTTTCGGGAAAAAATTTAAAAGTTCTATTGGAAATTACTTTTTTATTACTGAAAAACACCTCATTATATTTAGACTCAATTTCCTATTACTCGTATCAAATTTATTCGAAATCTTGAAGTGCTTCAATTAAATTTCAATTAGTATGAAAATTTCAGGAATATTACTTTACTAAAAAAAAAAAAAAAAATCCTTGCACATCTCCGCGTAAAAGCGTACCATCATCGGCGCTGAAGGACAAAATGTAGCGTGTTGAAATTCTAAAATATTCCGTTAGGTTTATGGGTCTGAAGCAGTTTCCATAATTAATAAGTTCAGAATTTTAATTTTTTTGTTTCAATTTTCAGACAATTCTTAATTCTTTAAGCAAGTTAAAAATGACCCCCAACGATTATTCTTTCTTTCGGCTTTTAAAACAATTACTGAACATGTTGTAGGGGTTTTATTAGAAATTATTTTGTTGTGAATAACAATGTCTTCTTTCAAGTAAAATGCGGTTAAAAAAAGAAAGCACTGTTAAAAATGTCATAAATTTCCTAAAATAGGAATAAAAGCATATACTCATTTTGTTAGGGATGGAAATACTAAACTGATTATATCAACTAAGTTTCACACGTTTGAGGTTCACTTCCCCTACAAACACTGCAGTTAATAAATCAATTCATTGTAAAAAAAAATGCTTTTTAAAAATGTTGGGAGGCAGCGTTGTTTAGCATCAGTTATATTGGAAAATTTATTTTAAAATTCAGATTCAAAGATGTTTTGAGAAAGAAAAATGATCAGAACTTTGAATATCTGCAATTTCTCTAACAAATTTAGTAAATAGTTTTTCAGTATTAGGCAAACTGTCAATGCAAACGAATTCATTTTTGAACAAATTATTATATATGTACTTAAAATAATGTAAATATTGTTTATTTTTTTGAAAATCTGTTTGGACTCGTACAGATGTTATGCTCAATTAAAATTATTACATAAATAAAATTTTTAAAAACTACACAACTCAGTTTATAATTAATCCCTTACAAATTAATATATTCAAATAAACATGAAATAGTATAAATTTCTAATGTTTTTAACTATTTTATTTAATTCTGCAGTTATTTGTAAAATTTTTAAAGAATTGGATAAAATGAAATAGTTATTTGTAGTAAATGCAGATGGCAGCACGTAATGAAAACGATACAAAAATTTAGATTTCCTTTTTTTTTCTTTTAAGTATAGTAATGCCCCGAAATGTAACGCAACAATCGGGACTGAGAGCTAACCATGTAAGTCGAATTCACGCACATCGGGGTATAATTTCGCATATTAATACAACAAATTATTTTTAGCTTGGCCAGGAGCGAAATAAAATAATAACAAAAAAATAAAATATTAGACAATACAAATACAAAATAGTAACACAAGACAGATAAGTAGACAGCTGGTTAAAAGATTTTTTTTTTCCTCCCGGAAAATTTTTTTGTAGCATACTAATATTTTTTTATTCCTTAATTTCTAGAAAAAAATTCGCTCTTCAATTATAAAGTAAAACCTTCTATCAAGTTCGAAATCATCATTCGGTCTTCAGATTGAGCTGGGTCTAAAGCAAGGGTACTCAACCTTTTTTTCTGCCGGGCCGCATACATATATTAGCTTTTTCAAGCGGGCCGCATACATATGATGGCTATTTCACGTGGACCGCAACGTGAATATTAATGGGGGGGGAGAAATGCTTTAAGACCAAGATTTAAAATGTGGAAAATTGATCAAAATATTAAAACTCCTATTTTGCTTTTTTTAAATATTACTTTTTATATTTTTTATCTTTGTCACTGAATTTTTCTAAATTGGAAGCATTTATGAATCACTCCTTTACAATTTCTGCGTCAGTAAACGGTTTCAAATAATTACCCATAATGAAACAAATTCCATAGGATGCCTTTGTTACCGCTGAGACATTGCCACTGACAAATCACTTTTTTTCTGTTTTAAAAATTATTCAAGAAAGCGTATATATCACCTCTTGAAAGAGATCTTCGAGGAAAAGTGTCATTGAACGATTCCTGTTTATTGGTATTCGTTTAAAAACAGCACTTTCGAGACGAATCGAACAATTACTGATCCATTCTCGTTTTTCACTACAAAATAGTCAACTTCCCGATCGTCTTGAAAGAACCTATTTTCTTCGAATATTTTTGTCTTGCAAGATATGAAAAATTGTTAAAAAATATTTTTACCAATAAAATGGTCTCTACTCCACTGTTGTCTAATCAGAAAAAAAATATATATGAATTCACACCAGTGGTGCACACAGGAATTTTTCAAGGAAGGGGGGTCCGGAGTCGAAAGTTCACCATTCTTGTATCATGCTCCTTTTGATTTTGTCGATTTTCTGGAACAAAACACAGTAAAAAACTAATTATTGAATAAATAATTAGCATTAATTGATAAAATTAATCATTAGTAATAAATAATTAAATTTTACGTACTATGTACTTAGAACTATAACCAATCTGAAAAACCAAGGGCTTTAGGGGGGGCGGATCCCCAGAACTCCCCCCAGCCTTGTGTGCGCCACTGATTCACACCCATAGGATATCGACAGCAAAAAACAAATTTGAAATATTTGATTTCTTAACAAAGAATTCCCCACCGAATTTTCATAAATAAATGAATTTCTCAGTGAAATGGGTCATGGCCGAGCCACTTAAAAACGCCAGGTTGGCCGCATGTGGTCAACATGAGATCACTGAGATATCTGTGTAATATCGTATAATACTTATTTTTCTTTGATGATGACTTAGAATGATTTCCACTTGAATTTGTCAAGATGCAAGGGTTTTGAAAAGCATACAATCATACGTTATGTGCAGTGGCACACACAAACGGGTCCAGACCCCCCCCAAAAGTCCTTGATTTTTTTTCCGATTGATTATAGATCTAAGTATATAGTACGTAAAATTTAATTAAGTATTTGTTATTAATGATTAATTTTATTAATGAATGCTAATTATTTATTCAACAATTAGTTTTTCACTGTGCTTTGTTCCCGAATATCGACAAAATCAAAAGGAGCATGATACAAGAATGGTGAACTTTCGACCTCAGACCCCCCCTAGAAAAATTCCTGTGTGCTCTACTGGTTATGTGACATAACGTACGATTCCATAACTTATGTAATCATCCTTCTAGAGCATGGTTCCCTAACCTTTTCATCGCCACGGACCGGTTTACGTATGATAATTTTACCGCGGACCATCTGAGGGTAGGATGCAGATTGCTTATATTTTACGTTGTGTTTTGATTCAATAATTTTAATTTAATATGCCTTCAGAATAAAAAATAGTTACACCGAAAACTGTATATAAAGTGATTCCAATGGAAAGTCGCCCAAAAACGAGAGAAATACACTCCAGTAAATAAAATAGAAATAACTTAATGTTCCCCTTGGGCGGCCTGGTGCCATTTGATCCACGGACCGGTATCGGCTGGTGGATGGGGGTTGAGGACTACTGTTCTAGAGTTCATGATCATTTGATGAAGCTAATGAAAGGATCAAACTTCTTTCTGGATGCTGTCTTAAATGTATCCAACAACAGGTTTGAGATCAGTTGCCCCATTTATGATTTTCTGAAATATCTAGAAAGATGCAACGACATGCCCTTGATCATATTGATTTCTGTGTATGATGTGTGGTCGTCAGATATGCACTCGTGATACGATGGCATTGGTACCCGTGGAGGAATTTTCGATGGGGGAATTGCTATCTCCATTGCTGCCCTGGCACTGAATTGTTGTTTGATCTGTTGCAATGTGGGAATCTATCATCTGCTTCAATGAGACTAAAGTGGCAATAGTCCCTCCCTTTGGAAACCAGCAGATGAGATTATAATTTTATTGATATTGGCCTACACATAACACAAAAGGCTCGTAAAATTTCCGGAATCTACACCATTTACGGAAGTGGGATAGCAAAAATACACCTTATATAACAGATAAAACATGTTTGAAGACTTCGATACAGTCCTTAAAAGACTGCATGACGTTGTGGTTCGAATACAGAAATTACCCCACTCAAAACCGAAGGTAAATATATTACAATAGGCTAGCCCTTATCTTGGCCAAGGGGAATAAGTTCCTTAAATTCAGACCATGGCCACTAATTATTTTGTAACTAATGTAAATTGTTCGCCTTTTCTAATTAGTTTAATTTTAGTGTTATAATTTATGTCTGTATTTGTGTTTATATATTTATAGAATTTATTTGTGTTGTATGTGCTGTTCATTATTTTTATTTTATATATACTAACTGGTATACGGGTGAATTGAAAAATTAAACAATACATATTGAATGTAAAAGAAGTTTTTATTGAGTTCATTTTATGTGAATGTTAAATTAAAGAAAAAAAAAGTTTTTTGCACATCTCGGCTGAACATCGGAATTAGTGTCTACTGATTCCGCTAGATAGCAGCACATGTCGAGCAATCATTTTTCTGTGATTGGAAACAGAATGATATATTTTTGGAATCTATTTATTTTTTGACTTTCCTTTCATATATAAATATAATAAATTATTTACACAATGAAATCTGCAAATTAATTTCATTGAGCATTCATTGACATTTTTCAGAAACTACTTTTTTATTAAGAATTTTTTTTTCGTTCCTCAACGTGTCAGAAGTACATATTCATTACCTAACAGTACTGGACATTGAACATAATAAGGTTTAGTTATGAATATCAGCAGTCATACGAGAGCAGTTATAAGCAAAAAAGCATCCAATTCCTTTATAAATGTATATTTTTAAATATTTTTTGATCGAAAGTTTTCTTTAAAAGTATAATGCTTATATTGCTCGTTCCTGTTATAAATATTAGCAATTTATATTGCTTACAGTTATATCAGAAACGACCTCAGAACAAATAATTGACAATCAAAAAGTCTTTGGGAATTTATTTTCTATGAATACTGTCGCTTGTAAAGTTAGATCCAACTCTAGAATGCAATTCCTAACTAAATGTTTTTATGCAAATTACATCAGTTCTTTTATTTTTTTCAAAAAATTTTACACTTGATTTTAATAAAATTTTTCATAACAGAATGTAGTAATTTTTATACAAATAAGAACAAATAAATTTTAAAAAATCAAAGAGAATTACTTGGAACTTTGCACTCCTTATTGAATGTATACATATAATGACCCTAAAGATATTTTTTAATTAATGACGCAAATCTCACATACTTGTTTATTTATTCAATGTATTAAATATGCAATAAAAATACAGTATTACAATAAATGTATAGTGCCCTGTTTACTAAACATGAGCTTCAAACCTTAAATATGGGAGTGAATAAGCGCAATGATCGTAATAATTATTTAGTGAACAGTAAAATATGTTACTGAGCTTGAAATCATCTCTTCAAAAATTGTATTTAAAATATCTCTTGTAGTATTTTTTATTAATAATAGCTATCTAGTTTTTAATAAAAGAGGTATTTTTGCACAAGCCAAACCATTTATTTTATTTCTTTTCTAAAGTTTACTATTTTTGAATCATGATTTCAAAGAACATTTCAACACACATTCTGCGTGATGTATACAGCAGTTGTGTGACTTTTCTTATTAATGTTTTAAACATAGTAAATCTATGTATACGTACATTAGTTGATAAGTGGAATAAATTGCTTAGTAATGAGCTTTTTTTATTAACTATTTGAACAGACTTTTATGGCTTTTGAAACTTTTGAAAAATGCGTTGAAAAGGGAATCAAAATTGTAAAGATTTTAAAGATATTCATGAGAGAAAGTTCCTTTCTGTAACAGGTTTTAGATTCCAGTTCCGAGGGGAGGGCCCCCCGCCGGGCGAAAAGGCCAAACCGAAACTAGCCCGTAATTCGAGAACTATCGGGACGATGCGTAAAAGAATGACATATTCGGAATGCTCTTGTCGAGCAGGTCCAGAAAATATATTCGTTTTCCTCCGTAACTTGAAGGGGGACCCTGGGTTCTGTGGGCCCCCTGCGCCCGCGGGCCGACCCGTTACTCCGTCGTTTACGGAAGTTTCCGCACGAAAAAAATACCATGCTTACGTCTCGTCGTGACGAGCATCGTATTCGATTCGCTAGGCTATCGGTCGAAAAAGGGAGCCCTCTCCCAGGGCCCCTCGATAAACTGTTATTTTTATTTTCGGGGACCCTTAATTCGAGAACAATCGGGACGATCGGGAATAGTTTATTTAGACAATAAACTATTATTTTTATCTGCGGGATAATTTATATAACTACAGGGAGCGTTTTAATTTTTTGAAAAAATCAGTTATTATGGGTAATTATTTCACACAATCGAATACATACTATTACATCCTATAATGCTCAGTATATCAGTCTGGGTGTGTTTTGTAATTATGTAAAGTTTTTCAAAATATTACAAGTTTAATGCAGTTATTTTTAACAATTGGTTGAAATATATAATTATATTAAAAGGAGAATGGACTAACTATATACATATATATCGTTCATTTGGAATTAAGAAACGAAGAACGAAATTTGTCGTGTAAACTTCAAATCAATTATGACATAACATAGGGTAAAATAGAAAAAAAAATATTTTTAGTATTTTCTTCAGAAAAGCAATATTTTAAAATCTATTAATTGATTTATTGTATTATTTAAATCAATAACAAAATCTTTACATAATATCTAAGCTGACTAACCTAATGCTCGATTCAAAATTTTTACTCCCTCGGAGCCGGAAATTTTTTCATTATGGAGGAAAACTAAGTTTGATATAATACTGAAAACACTTTTTTAAGATGTCTCAACTGCACCTTGGTAATTAAATGAAATCTAATGAAAACATGAACGTTTTTAATGAATAAGAAAAAAACTCGCAGTTTCTGAGAAGGTTAAGGAAAACTAAGCATCGTAAAATGTGTTAAAATGAAAATTTCGTTTGTTTACATGACAAAAAATTTATTTGCTTCAAAACTCATTGCTATATTTTTGAAAGTAAATTGTTAAATAACTAACATATTAGGGATTCATAAATCAAATAATGGTATTGCTGTTTCAGAATGAGATATTATTATCACTTAATGCTTGACCGGAAGTGTCGCTGTATACAAGAAGGAATTAAGACCTGTTTATGCAAGTACTGCGGCATAACATTTCATATTTTTGCAAAACTGTATTGAAATTAATCTGCGTCACATTGACGAAAAATAGGTGTTACTATTACATATGTCAGTCAAATTATTCTATCGCATTCTATTTTTCTAATTTATTGGACATTTTGTCGGTTTTGACTATACTGTTTGTAGTCTAATCCTACATTTGCCGTACATTAATATTAAATAAATTAAGAGGTCTCAGGGGTGTAAACTTTCTCCAGAGGGCTGAAAATATGAAGAATTTTCAAACATATATAACTCTTTGAAATTAAAATTAAATAATTTTAATCTTGTGCACATTAGTTATAAAAGAATGAGGCTTCAGTAAAGTATAAAATGTTAAAAACTATAATCATCATTTTAAAAATTATATGCATATGAAAATAAAAAACATTTCTATAAGAAATATTAATTAAGTTTTACATTGCGCATGCTATTTTCTAATATAATAGATTTAATTACTAGTTATAAGTTGATTTATAAAGATAAATGTATCCTTATTACACTGTAGTATTTTTATATCAGTAGAATAATAAATTATATTTTTTAAAAAATAAAAAAATAACATTTTCATTTTTTTTAAAATTTCAATATGCTTCAAATATTTTGAAATATAAAAGATATATTATTCTTAAATGAAGTAGGGTTTAAAGAGCATGATACATTTTATAATTCTGTAAAGTTTTATACATCAGAGGCTACTGTTATAGAAAATAGCGTGTGCAACACTATTTATACTATAAAATTATTTCTTATTTTCATATGCTTATAATTTTTTTAAAATTATGAATATATTTCAAACATTTTGTACTTTTTTGAATCCTTGATCCTTAGTAAATAATGTGTGAAAGATTCGTATTGTTTAATTTAAATTTAAAAGAATTACACCTGTTTGAAATGTTTTTATATTTTCACCCCTTGATATAAAAAAAACTAACACCCCTGAGACATCTTAACTCATTCTCGTTTTTGTAAATTCTCTTTCTTTTTCTCATACACAATAGTTAATGAGCAATAATGATATAAGATGAAATTTAACTTCTTCTCTTTCATGATAATTATTTCTCACCCTGTTTGGGATAATTCGATCCGATTTTAAAACTGTTTTGATGTATTCCATAGTTTTGTTTTCCTCTGGTTGTTTAAACATGTATTTCTCAATATGTAGTTCTTTTGGAGGTACAGATACTTTTTTTTTAAATTACTAGGGAGCTGGTAGTGACATTTTACGTGCCTGAGTGGAATTGAGACCCATATTATTAACACTTGCAAAGAAATACGGGGGGTGACTAATTTCTTACTTTTAATAGATTTTATTTTAATAAATGGTCAATAGATCGCTTTAGTATACTGAAATTCAGAAACAATGGTCTTTAAAGGAAGTCACTTTTAAGATACCCAACTACAGAGTGTTTTTTTTCCAGGTATAGAAGTTAAAGTTGGCATTACTTTCCAAGATGGTGACCGATTTAACAGCTGTCAAGTGATTTATTCTCAGTTTGGTTTGGCAATTCATCATGAATAGACTCACGCCTGAACAACGCTTTCAAATTGTGCAATTTTATTTCGAAAATAATGGTCGATTTTCATAAGCGAATTTTGTTTAGCGATGAAGCGCACTTCTGGTTGAATGGCTACGTCAACAAACAAAACTGCCGCATTTGGAGTGAAGCTAATACACAAGTGTATGTCGAAACACCGTTACGTCCAGAAAAACTGACTGTTTGGTGCGCTTTATGGGCTGGTGGAATCCTTCTTCAAAAACGATGAAGGCCACAACGTTACAGTCAATGGTGATCGATATAGAGCCATGATTACTAACTTTTTCATTCCTGAATTGAACAATCATGATGTCCAGGAGCTGTGGTTCCAACAAGACGGCGCAACATGTCACACAGCTCGTGCCACAATCGATTTATTGAAAAACACGCTTGGTGACCGCCTAATTTCACGTTTTGGACCTGTGAATTGGCCTCCAAGATCTTGTGATTTAACACCGCTAGACTATTTTTTGTGGGTCTATGTAAAGTCATTGGTCTATGCGGATAAGCCATAAACGCTTGACCATTTGGAAGACAACATTCGCCGTGTTATTACCGATATACGGCCACAAATGTTGGAAAAAGTCATCGAAAATTGGACGTCCAGATTGGACTACATCCGAGCCAGCCGTGGCAGTCCTATCCCAGAAGTCATATTTAAAATGTAATGCCACAAGATTATCTTTCAAATAAAAAAAATTCATGTCAATCGAATAATACATCGTTGTTTTATTGCAATTTAAAGTTCTATACCTCTAAAAAAAACACCCTTTACGTTCGGAACCGTGATTTTAAAAAAGCGCATAGATGGGTAATTTTCATGAAATTTCGTGCCACTTAGATTAGAATACATGCATAAATTTTTTTAAATGACATTATGAGAAAAAAATATTTAAACACAATATTTTGGCAAAAAATTAACTTAGAATAATATTTTTATCAAAATGTTCTCCTTTTATAAAAAATGCTTTTAAAATAATAATATTTCGCGTATATAAAGTAAAGACTTCTCCAGAGAGTCTGAAATAGAAACTTTGAAAAATTCGCATTATTTTCATAGTTACCACCCATTGAAATAATTATTGGTTTTTTTTTCTTAAAATATATTTGTCCCCTCTGTTGTCGTAAAATATGGATAAACCCATTCTAAGTCATATTTTTCAAAAATTCTAGTTGAGCCTCTGTACAGAGGTCTAAGTTATATACAGGCAAAATAATGCTATGGTAAAAGCATTTTTCACAAAAGGAGAATATTTTGAAAATTGGTCTTTCTATGTTCATTTTTTGTCAAATTATTGTACTTAAAATTTTTTATTGTAATAATACTATTAAAACAATTTTATATACATTTTCTGATCTAAGTGACACTAAATATCATATTATTATCCATTTATACACTTTTGCAAAATCACGGTTCCGAACGTAGTCGGATAACTTAAGGAGGATAATTCACGAAAATTGTTGAAAAAATGGATTTTTCCATTTTTTTGTATTACTTTTATATGTAGCGCTTTTTTGGAGTCTTATATATATTTTTTAAAACAACTAATGTATTTAATTTTTCCTTTATCTCTCTGGTGTAATAGACCCATATTATTAACATGCACAGAAATGCATTCAAGAATAATTTATAGATTTTAAAAGAATTCATTTCATTAATGGTAAATGGATTGCATTTTGGTGTACAGAAATACAAAATCTTTGATGTAACCATTAAGTGGTGTCTGCTATTACTCTCCTATTATTGGTGTTTTACCTGTGATAAGTATCACGTGCAATATTAAATCATGCACTGGTACAAAATCATGTTTCTTTGATCACATTATACGGCAAAATAAACGTCGGTTATTTATGAATTATAATCTAGACCAGGGATGGCGAACCTGTAGCACGCGTGACATCGATGGCACGTGACACAATTGTTTAGGCACGCTAGTGATCAAAATGGTTTGTATTATATTTCAAAATTTCAAAGTGCACTATGGCCAACAAACGCGAGTGATCGGTCGCGGGGCAGAGGAGAGCACACTCCTATGTCATTGCCTTGCCTTAGTTACGCGGTAGACCAGCGTTTCTCAAACTGTTGGGCGCGCTTCCCTTGGGGGCCCTGACAACTCTACGAGGGGGGCGCGAGCATATTGAAAGGTCGAAAACAAAACTTTATGTAATTCATTTTGTCTGTTTACTTTCAGTAAATTAATAAATACATTCTGACATAATAAAAAATAAAATACACATTTACTTTGATATATTACACTTATAAATGTATCCGTGCTACACAATGTATTTTATAATTAGTCTAACAGAACAAAGTGAAGAACAAGTTTAATAATTATCAGTGGCCCCATGAGCTTGACATATGTAAAATTATATACAAAGATTAACACTTGTGATAATCCCCCCCTGGGTTGATTATTTATTTGGGTATCAGCGTCAGCTAGAGGTATAGGATTAACGGAAGAACTAGACGTATACATTACCTTAATATAGCTTTATAAAGATATTAAACTTAAAGCTTTTACAAATTAAATTATAATAATTTGTGTGAGAGAATCTACGATGGCAAAACACACAACACACAATGTATAGATAATAACAAATTAATCTAACCCGGACCACTATCAGTAACTGACTTTCCTAAACTCAATTACAATAATATCGTCGATACTAATATTAATTAATCAATCCTACCTTGCCGTAGTTTGATGTAACGATTGTAACACCTAGATGAAACCGTACAATGACTCGAATGCAATGGTATACACCTTGATTCGATAGATCTCTTCACGTATAAATCTTACTATTCGCTACGTAACGTATCTACAACTTCTTTACTCTTGAACCACGAACTGTTTACATTCCTCGATAATTATCATTCCGCTTACTCTAACTTCTGATATTTAAAAGCTTCCTAATTTGCATCTTTCTTTCACACTTCACTTCTTGGATTTCGTTGGAAAAGAGTTTCCATTAATTCTGGCCTCAAAGAACCCAAAGGACATGTTAAAGAAAAGACGTGTGAGCCCGTCACACACTTATCTTAATAATGTGTACTCTGTTTATTATAATCCCTTAGCTGCCCATTAAAAGTTACGCGATTCGCTGCCCAATGCCAACGGTTTTCCACGTAGGTGCACATATGTGATACATAAAGGGGGGGTAAGAAATAAAAAGCAAATAATCTGAAATAAGTAAATCCTTCACAAACACTGTCAAGGTTCTTTTATTTCATTCCAAATCCTTCGGAATTTGTATGGATAGCAGTGCACATAATGAATCGTACTTCGGAAAGACGTATATATACGCCCGAGAAAAACAACGTTTTGGCTGAGCAAGAAGATTATATACGCCAGTGGCACCTAAGAAGCTAAAGTCGTACTCAACCTTTAGCGTCAAAGTATTGTTTTATTGAATTCAATACATTCTTATTGTATGGAGGGGGTGCGATGAAAATTATGATTGAATTTTGGGTCGCGAATATTGAAACTTAAAGAAGCTCTGTCGTAGACTACAATTGCTTGTGATGTAAAGTTTGTCTATGCATAGAATAGTCATTTTCATTGACTCAACCGTATTTTAAAGTTTATTTGTGTTACATTTACAATTTTTACCAGTTATTTAACATGGCTAGGTCAGCAGAACAACAGAAAGTGCAATATAGTAAGTGTAACAGAGAATTTCAAATTTGGTGGGCCGAGAAACATGGCATTATTATTAAAGGCAACAAAGTGGTGTTTGTTTTTATATTCTGGAATATGGTATGCAGAACTTATTGCGCAAAACGGCATTTTGAGACAAATCGCAAATCATTTCATCAAAAAAATTTAACCACAGCAAAAATAATTAATTGCTTATAAACCTTTCGGCACATGACCCTAATTCAGCATGTATTCTACAAAAAGTTATAATCCTAATATAAGTTATTTGTCATCCAATCTGCAACAACAGAAATCACACTAATGTTACTTTAATTTGAATAACACGTTAAACTAAAACATTTATAACTTTAAGTGCAAAGGTATTTTTTCGTCGTAAGTAGAGTTTTGCATTGTTAGTATTTATTTTTTTATTTTCCCAATAATCCCAAACCAAAATTATTTGACACGGCACGACTATGCCTCATTAAATGCTTCTTTAGAAAAAAAGGGCATGTTGACCCGTGAAGGTTCTCCTCCCCTGACCTTGACCAAAGGGACGCCGAGTTAGGATGGTAATTCTTTCCGAAAAAGATCGATTTTTAAATCAATTCTCAAAGAAATCGAGGTCTAAAAGATCTATTTCTAAGAACTCGATTTTTTTTTCAAATCTGCATTTACAATGCATATATAAATATATTTTATGAAAAACAAAAAAGTTACCATAATAAACGATCTCTTATCAGTAAAATCAGCGATTTTTTTAATTCAGGGTATTCGACAATTACTGTTATTTTTACTAACGTATCATAGTATCAGGTATAAGAGAATCCCTTTATTTTCTAAATGTATTTGTTACATTAAAAAGTTTAGAAAATAGATAATATAGCTTATAGTTCCCAATGCTTAATATATAAGCCTTTTAAAAACAAGTCTGTCAAGTCTACTGGGATCCAAGCGGTTCCCGCTCATCACTTGCGATGTTGCCGGCAATCGAAAAAAGGCGCTCACAAGGAACAGATGATCCCACGATACTCATATACATCTGTTCTTGTTAGTAAATTAACACCTTAACCCCCAACACCGTAATATTTATTACGGGTTTTTAAGATAGTACATTCAACTAATTGTAAATAGTTTTATGGTTTTTACCTAAACAGAAAAAAATCCAATTTCGATTTTCTAGGATGAAATATTGATTCACTGAATCGATTCAATGCTGCATATCGATTTTAAAAAATCGATTTTTTGGCCCGAGAAATCGATTTTTCGATTATTAGACCTCAGATCGTTGTCCCTAACACCGAGCTGTTAAACTATTTTCATAGTACAATATAAATATGGTGGATTTCGTGTGTGTATTACTAAAGGGATAAAAAACTTTTATCACGTCAAGTCAGACATCATTCTGACGAAATAAGCGAATGCGAATTAAATGAAACCGATGACTCAGATCATTTAACCGACACATAAATTTCTGACACTCAAGCATATATTTTACAAACAGAACAACTCTTGTGTCATTCGTGTCAAAAAGAAAAAGGAAAGTGTGATTCTACTATTCATTTTGTATCATGACGGAAAAGTTTTACAAGGGAAAAAAAGTAAGAATAATTTGATTCCATAAAAAATTAAGATAGGACAGATTATCTTGCTGGCACTTATGCATGAAAAAGAAAAACATGGATATGGCCGGTATGTTTATTTCTATATGATTATCTTAGCGTGTCATGATTGCTATTAATTTTACGCATGTCAGTTCATCGTATGATGAACGCAAATCTATCAAAAGATGTTTTTTTCTAATTAACTTGGTATCGGAAGAATTATCGAAATATTTGGAGGAAAAAACACTGATGAAACCTAAATAAAGAAGATATAAAAGAAAATCAGCCTTAAAAAAGATACAAAACTCAGATCAGTCATGTTTCATACCGGGCTTCTCTTTGCCAAAAACAAGCAAATATATATTGTAAATATCGTATGTTTGTTATGAAAAACCGCAATAAAAGAGCAACTAAAGTCTTTAAATATAACTGTAGCTAAAATTGACGAATCATTTAGTTTCAATATTTTCAAAATCTTATAAATTATTAAGACACCAACCAAATGGGGATTAAAATGATAATTAAAAGAGAGAAGCGAATATATGAATTTTCTAAAATAAGCTTGTTACAATAATAGTTTTTAATAATATATATAATTAAATGCTTGGTATAATTAATGGTATGATAATTAATTAATGGAATCATGAGTTGTGCGTACAAGTCGTGATACCATTTAAATGTCCTACTTTTGTATTTGGTCGAAATAATTTAAAATTACATAGATATTTTAAAGCATAAATCATTGAAGTAGCAAAAATATTATTTTCTATTTTTCAGGCTTACAGATAAATCTTGTTTAAGCGCTGATAAGTTAATATTTCTCTCTAGTAATAAAATACATTTCTGTATATTTTGTCGAGAGCTGAAACGTCCTCCCGTTGGTGTCAATAGAATAGCACGTCCACATAATCTTCTGTTTTCCGTCGCCAAAAGCCTTTTGCAGTACGTCTAAAAAACTATAACATTTAGCACACATAATCTGTTTTTCCGACCTTTTGCGTATCTAAAAATATAACATTTCTAGTAACTCTTTTTTTCCCAAACAGGATAGAAGAAAAAACTATTTTGTTAGTATTTCAAAGCCGATGGAGAAATGTTTATTCTCGAATGACGAAATATAAAGGTAAACATTTCTGAAATATTTATTTTTTAATAGTGGAAAAAGAAATAAGAATTTGGTAAATATTTTTGAATGAATTTCGAGATGTAAAATCCGAAAGCTTTATCGCGTATCTTTTGTTGCATTTCAATCATTTTATAAATATTTTCTTTTCTTTAATTTTGCTGATATTATGATAGAAAATGTTTCTTTTCGTCTTTATTTTACATGTGAATCTATAAATCATTAAAATTTTTATAGTTGATAAAATGCATAGATTTATACATATGCATATAATTTATACCAGGATTTTAATGAATACATAATATGTATAAACTCTTAATAATATATAATGGTATGAATAATTCTAGATTCTACGTAAGATTTTAGATACTTTGAACATCTGTTTTATATCTCTTATTCTAGTGTTAATAAACTGTGTTTATGGATGTCTTTTTTTATTCTGGACAACTACTTTTTGATTGTTTTAGTGCCTTAATTTAATTTTTTTTTCAGAACTCATAGTTTGAATACGTATGCAAGATCATTTTTTGCAGTGTACTTAAATTTATTACATTTGGACTTTTTTTTTTTTTTTTTATCTATTACGTAGATTTTTTTAATAAATAAATAAACAATTTTATTTTAGAAATTTCTGTCTGCTACACTTGAAAAATGTAATTTCTCTCTTGGGATTATTTGTTAGAAAGACAATAAAGACAAACGTTTCATAATTCAATCTTAAATTTAATAGTATAAGACACTTCTTTTTATAATTAAAGAATTAGAGATATAGAATACAGCTTATAAAATATGCGTATTTGGAGGGATGATGACTGAAATTAAAGTTAAAATTTTAAATTATGACAAATAAATGTAATTGAAATGTGCTACATTACAAAAGAGATCCTATCAGCGATTATTATCTTGAATTGTGCTGAAATTTTTATAAAAAAAAATGAGACTAATATGTATTCTACTAATATTATGGGGAAAAGACTGCAACCTTAGAATGAATAAAGATTTATTAAACAAAATGAAGGATGAAATATTTAAAATATATTAAACACGAAAGGAGAACATCTTTCTCCTACGTCTATAGCTTAGCGTCTCTAACGTCCGTCCGCGTCATTTGCCGTGTGTCGTCCTTTTGTCGGATATTCCTGGCGGGGTGTGTCGTCTGTGTGGACTGCTTCACTCGAAGTAACGGGGAGAGGGGATGTGACAGTGCACATATCTAACCCTACAATATGTACGTGACTTTTTCAATTTGGATTACTTAGTACCCTAACATTTAATAAGTCTCAATTAGCCTTATAGTCTCTTCATTGTTGCAACAAGGATTACTAAGTCATTGGAACCTAGGCAAAACGAAAAGTATTAGACAATATCAGAAAAGTTACAATAATAGCATTAGCGTAGACAAATATGCATTTCATGCAATAACTAATTATAATTTTTGCCATACTGAAAGAGATGGACTTCGTGGCTTCGATGGTCTGTCACAAGGATGATAACTGAGTTGTTACTTTAAACACTTAATTCCCACGTCATATCACGTGTGAAAATTTGAAATTAAATTCCATACTGTGTATACGTTAATCATTTCAAAGGAATTTGAATTTTTTTTGTACTTTAGTCATTTATAAAAGAAAAATGTCATTGAAATAAGGATAAAAGAAATGATGCGTGTGTGTTAGACATTTTTATCAAATAATATCATTTCAATTAATTACATATAATTTCAATTAATTACATATTACATACAGAGAAAAAGTAATAAAAGTGCCAAAAATGTTAGATTAAATTAGTTAACATTGAAAAGAATTAGTGTTTAAGGGTATTTTTCCCTACAAATTATGCGTGAGAATTTATTCATAAATTTTTATATATTCTAAGATTTTTTTTATATATTTAAGGTATCCGATTACGTTCGGAACCGTGATTTTGGATAATATTTATGATGTTTAGAGTCACTTCTATTAGAAACTGTATATAAAATTGTTTAAAAAATATTATTACAATTAAAAATAATTTAAGTACAATTTTTTGACAAAAAATTAACATAGAATGACCAATTTTTAAAATATTCTCTTTCTGTGAAAAATACTTCTATTATTACAATATTTTGCTTTTGTATAGCTCAGACCTCTGTACAGAGGCTCAACTAGAATTTTTGAAATACAGTACAGTCCCGCTAATCCGAACTCAAATCTAAAATTTTAAGACGAAAAAATCGGTGAATATTTCAATATAAAAAACAGTATAAACCTTTCAAAACAGTTCTTTATTTAATATTCACGCACTGTACATCAAGGTTTTTATGGAATAAACCATGTTTAGTATGAAAAATTGGAAACAAATTTTCAAATAGTGATTTCGCTGTTACTCGGCTAATCGAACAATCACGTAATCCGAACAGGGGGTCGGTCCGATATGTTCGGATTATCGGGATTATTATGTAACAGAAATGGGTTTATCCATGTTTTAAGACTACAGAGGGAAGAAATTTTAAGAAAAAAAACGCTGATAACGCTATTGTAGCTCTGAAAATAATGTGAATTTTTGAAAAAAAAAAGTTCAGACTCTCTGGAGAAGTCTTTACTTCTTATAAGAAAAATATGATTATTTTAGACACATTTCTTATAAAAGAAGAACATTTTGAAAAAAAAATTATTCTAAGTTATTTTTTTGCCAAAATATTGTATTTGAATATTTTTTTGTCAAAATGTCCTTAAAACAATTTTATTCATGCATTCTTATCTAAGTGACACTAAATATCATGAAAATTATCCATTTATGCGCATTTTTAAAATGACGGTTGCGAATGTAGTCGGATACCTTAGAACAAGAGCAGAAATATAAATGTCAACATACTGTAACGTCGTTAGATGGTAGCGTGAAAAAAATACATCACAGCAAGGTTGTGGAAGTAAAAAATACTTTAAATTTTTTTTTTCTTCTCCAATAGGAAAATTGATTTTAGTTAGATTAAGAAGTTGATAATTTCCGTGCCTAGCCAGTATGGTTGACCCGTTTTGCAGTCGCTTACTCCACAGCTTGTCTCCGTCCGATTCGCAAGGCGTTGTTTCTCATTCGCGTTTTGGATTCTTGGACAGCATCACGGATCAAAAAACCCTGGGATTCTCCTCTCCGCTTCCTCAAACGTCCAGCCCTTCTCTTTTCCGAGCTCTTTTCTCTTCTTTTTTTCTCGTGCTCTTTTTTCTCCCGTCTAGGCGGGCTTCACTCTCTCTCTCCCCGACTCTCTTTCAGTCTCTTTCCGTCTCCTCTCCCTCTCCGTCCGTTCTCTCTCCCGGACTCTCTTGTCCCTTTTTCCTCGACCTCTCCTTTCCGGGTCACCTCCTCTTTTTCTTATTGGCGCATAACACGCCAAAACACACCCGAGCCGTCTGGCCTAAGTTCCTTGCGTACACACTTGTCCAACGCCAAAACACACCCGAGCCGTCTGGCCTAAGGCGCCATAGCTCCTTGTCCACATCTGGACACACTTGTCCATCATGCCACCTGTTTCTAGTATTCCATTCACAAAACCCTAGAAAAGATGACATGATTATTTTGAGATAGGCTTCGCCTATTGTCAATGGGGCGCCGAACTCTTTAAGTCCATTATGGTGACCCGTCTGCTGTCTCCACTCCCTGAGTTCAGACAATAAACAATGGCCCCATGGCCACGTGCACTGGTCACTCCCCAGCTGGTTAATCATAAAAATCCAGGGACAATCGATGGGTGTCGTTCTTGTCCTTGACCAGCTGGTGAAACCATAAAACCTATTGTGAATCGGAAGATGGGAATTTACACCCATCGAAGATGTCACAATACCCTTAGCAATACTGTGTGTTTTATATTTATTGCAATTACCAAAGATTCAAATATCAATGGTTAGTAATGTATATATAACTAAGCATGTTTATTAGTAAATTAAAAACAGATAGATATGCGGCTAATGTATTATTGGGTGCTCTGAAACTTAAAAGTATTTAATATCAAAGATATTTTAAAAATTAATAAAAATGCAGTTCTGTTCATTAATGTCTAAGAAAGTTACCATGAATAGGTACTTAACACTTTAAGGAATTCTGAAATTAAACAAGTTTGAGTATAATGTAATCACAATAAAAGTCTAAAAATCTCGCTGTTAATAGCATATAACCCCACAAAAATTTTATCACGAGTTTGATTTTTTTAAACCCAGTTTAAACTGTTAACTGTTTTTAATTCTTAAGAGATATTTTGCTAATATTTTCTACTGATTTTTTTAAAGATTTGTTTACAGTGAATGAGCCGTATAATTTACAATACAATGAAAATGCTGTTTGTAACACACAACAATTGTATTCAAATCATGTGTTTCATCATTCTTCTTGTAAATTTCCATTTAAAAATGTTTCATTTATAAATATCATAGTATATTTAACGAAAACTGTATTTACGATTCTAGGATTTCACTGAAAATTCTTTTTCTGCCCTGTTAAAAATTGCTACCTAAGCATCTGAGTTAGCTAAATGTGATGCTGATTTCTATTCGTTCTCGATTTTTGAACATACTCGTATTTTGAAATTGAGATATTCCTTATTAATACTTATTAATAATTTCCGAAAAACTCGAGAACAGTGATTGCCAAACCATAAATCACAAACCACTATGTTATATTTTTCTTGCATATATTACACATTTACTAACTTGAATTGTTTGATTTACGCATTAAAATTAAGCTAGGTCTATTTAACTGATGACTCGATCAAGCACAAAAAATACCCATTTCATTTGTAATGCAAAACTGATTACTTTTTCACCAAGTTCAAGGACGAATGGTGGTGTTAACTGCGATATAAAAGTGTATCAGTTGGGAAGAAAGGGTCAAACCAACAAAAAAATCTACCTACTCTCCCAACAATAAAAACATGTCGATGACAAAAAGGATTTCTATTCAAGTCCGGTACATTCTTTTTAACTAACTACACTTCGGGCTTTTTCTCAAGTACAATTCAATTTCAGTTCCTTTTATTATGTAAAATTTTATTAAAACTTATTTCATATTTAACAGATACAGTAGAACGTCGTTTATCTGAATCGATTGGGATCTGGCACCGTTCGAAAACGCGATTGTTCAGATAATATAAAACCGAATGCGATCCATGCAGTATATGAAACCGGACATTATACGAATATTAAAAATCATCACATGCGGGAAACGTGCTTGAAGAAAAAGCAAAATTGGTGCGAAATGTCGCAATTTTACCTTTATTGTGGAAAATAATCACTTATTTTTCGCTGTACCATTGTACATCTTCGTTTTTTCGCTGCAAGGTCTCTGAAATAACTCGTTCGGATATTTGATGGTCCGGATAATAAACGTTCGGATAAACGACGTTCTACTGTATGTAAGTTTATAGGCAATGAACACAAATGTAAGATTATTTTCTTATAACTTTGGTAGGTTTTTTGGTTGGTAATTCACGGTAAGATTTAAAAAGGGTACTTTAGCCCAGAAGCTGCATTCATTTGACGACCTCTGCTGTACAACGCGAGTTGGGAAATTTTTGAGACAGGATAGCCAATTTGTAAGTAAACAAGACAATTAAACTATTAAAGGGCCTATAAAAGAGATCCTAATTATAAGAAACCTGAACTATATATGCATACGCTTGCGCTGGTTGAAAAGAGTACACTAGTAACGGTTGCGATCATGACTCTCGTGCTCCAAATATTTACTATATTTGAGTTACTCTAGTTATTAGGTTTGTTTTATTGATTACATTTTTGTCCAAAATCGTACTTTATATTTCTTTAAAAGCTAAGAGCTATGGAAGATCTTTTTAGTTCTATGGCTCAATGCAAGAACTATTGTGAACATTTCATAATATGTTATGAATTTAAATTTCAAGCTTCGTGAAGAAAGTTATGAAACCAATAATACTTTAAGTATTATTAATGTAGCATTTTCTGTTTAAATTAATAATTTAAATTAATTTTGGTTGTTCTTAAATTCAAAAGTCAATTCAATATTCTTTTTATTGACCTTACAGCTTATCTTTAAAAAAAAGTAATATGTTTTTTTTTTGCTTATCACACACACATGAGTGCTCTCGAACTCATTTATACAACTAAATAAACGTTATTAGAAATTTTTTTCAGTTATAACTTCTATGGCCTTTTTACCAATAAACTGTACTTTTTTATTGCTTTAGATATAAAATACCTTCATATAAGATACTTTCACCGATTCTCAATGAGCTTTTCTAATGAAATATTATTTAAAATACAGAAATAACAGTCTGAAGTAACTGTTTTAAGCAATTCAAATATTCAAATCAAAATGTAAAAATGTGAGTGATTTTTTTACTAAATAATTATAAAGGAAAATGAGAAAAGGAATTTAATTCATTCAGGTAGAAGTTTGAAAAGCGCGATTTTTCAATCCCAGCACTAGAATAATGTCAATAGTAGTGTGCTGCCATCTCTGTTTTATACAACCAACTAAAGTCTACATTTTACAAGATTTTAAAATAAATATACTGTTAATTGTGCAATTCAGCTCAAAAAATTGTACAATTTGTATCAATTTAATTTTTGGTAAACATATTTTTAATGAGGAAGACCAATAAGAAGTACCAAATTTAAAGGATTTTTTTTTTAAATTACTGATACTTATGTTTTAGTTTTTATTCAAATACAACGCGTACCACATTAAATTCCTAAAGTTACTGCAAATAATTCAGGTATAAAAATTTCATTTTTTATATTAAAAAGGATCGAAAACAAAAACGTTTGTTCACTTTAAAGGTTTACATAAATATAAATATATTTGCCGAGGAAGTGATTGATTAAATTCAATAGGTAAAAATTAAACTTAATGTCCTGCTGCCATCTGGTTTATAATAACAGAACTAATAAACGTGAAAAAAGATAGGAAGTTTTTATCGATAATTTACTTTTGTCACATGAACTAGAGTTAAAAAAAAAAAAAAAAAAAAAAAACATTGGTCACTTTTTCCATTGACGAATTACACAAAAAGTGCCTTCAAATAAAACAAAAATTTGGCATGTCTATCTTAGTTTCCGTTAACAGCGAACAAACAGTCTCCGAAACCAGATAATTGAAATGTTTGGATAACGATAAATTTATTCATTAGCATCACTAATCCGTGTTGTAACTGGTAATTTGAATGTAATTTAAGATAATATCTTACAAGACATTATTCATAAAACGTTTAGTTTAATTATCGAGTAGTAGGCAGTTTAAGTTAGATTTGAGATTAATTATTTCTGATAACAATAGAGAAGATAGTTAAAGTATAAAAAGATACCTAAACATTTTTATTCAGATTTTGGGAGCTAAATATGATTGAACTTTGTAGGCATTTGAGGAATTTAAATACTATATTTAAAAGGACTTGATAAAATTAAATTTTTTTATCTAATTATTGTGTTTTATATCAAAATATTAAATAGGCCATCAAAGCTTTACCAAAAAAAGAAGGAAAAAAACTTAAAATGTAAGGGTATGAAGTTCACACACACATACAGTGGCAATTATGCAATGATTTGTAAATATTTTTATACTTAATAAGTATATTCAGAACAATAAACCACTTAATATGTTTGATTGATATAGAGAAATAAGCAATCGTGTAAAATAGGAATATGTGTGAAACATACATATATTAGAAGTTATAATTCTAAATATTTCCACATATACAGCCTTATAATTAAAAAAAAAAAAAAAAAAAAATTCTATTAAATATCATATAGTTACCAAAAAGTTTTAAAAACACGCCTTTACAATGAATTTCATAAATTTTTGTTAATTACCTTGGTGTTAAACCTATGCTTAAAAATAGAGTTCAAAACTTATTAAATACTTCAATGCAATGTTCGTGTGATATTGAGTAAACACATTCTTATATATTTTGAGGTTTTTTCTTAAATTTTTGACCTATAGTAATGATATAATAAAGTTTCATTTTTAGAACATTAAAGTATTTATTATTTCAATAAATTCCCCATACATTCCCCAAATGTAAAATCCTTAATGCATTGGAACTAAAGGAAAATTACATCAGTATTCTGATAATCTCTTTAACAGAGAATTTCTCAAACTGTGGGGCGCGCCCCCCCAGGGGGAGCCGCGATAAATCTACGAGGGGGGCGCGAGCATATCGAAAATAAAAGATTAAAAAAAAAAGTATTTACTGGAATGAAGTAAAGCAAAATACTTTCTAACATAATAAAAAAATACACATTTACACTGATATAATTTATATATATCATCTGCGATATTACGTCATGAAAAATAAAACCTTCTACTTCAAAACCTCATTATATATCTTTTTTTCTATACTATAACCAAATAAAACACATTTTATTTGATTTGCTGTAATCCCATGATGAGAGAATTTTTTATTGCGTGATAAAAAACAAAACCCAGACCCATAATAAAAAAAAAATTAGGAAGATAAAAAATTCATCACTGTTGTATTATTGCCATCAGCTGTAGGCAGCAGAATGTATTAACTGCGGTTTGACCTTCGAACTTACTTGTACAGTTAGTTACGTCCCTGCTCTTATGTATTTGTTTTTTTCATTTAGGGAAGTTGTAAATAAACTATTTCTGTTGCGCTTTTTTCCTTGTAAAATATTTTTATGACTTTTATGATAACGAAAAACGTTTTAGATATTTTTTTAGAACATCCGTGTTATAATAAATACACTTTTAATTCGGGAGTGGTCATGCTGAGCAAGCAGAGTGCACGAAATCGGTAATTCTGGCAAAACTGTTTAATTGTTACCCATGGCCCTGATACTATCCTCCCTCCTGAATCTTAACGTGAACTAAAATATATTTGTCACATATCTCCCTCTTTTTTGGGAGAGACAAACGTTTTTTTTTACAATCTTAAGGTACTTGTTTTGTCTGAGTTCCCGGTGTGATAACTTTTTTCCAAAATATGTTATGTGTCCTTGAAAGAAGATGAGCATATTTTCTCTTAATTAAATTGTTCACTGGAAATACGATTTTTATTGTGTATTATAAAAAAAAAAAAGTTAAAAAAAAAGGATTGGGGTGACTCAATATCCCCGCTCGACCATTATTATCGAGTGCGCGCCTGCTCCAGGGTTAAAACATGTTAAAGTGAACAAGTTTTCGCTTTAAATATTACAAATAATACAATTATTCTTCATCAGAATTTTTTTATTGTTCATTATTCAACATCAATTCTAAATGCTAATTCTTTGAGGCTTAAAACTACAGTTCACTTAAAACTAATTATAATTTGAGCAATCATTTTAAAAAAATCATTTTACATTTTTGTAAACATTGTCGCACACTTGGCTTTACTCTCCTTACAATTCAGCGATTATATCAATAATGTTTTAATTTCTTATAAATGAACTCGTGCAAAGAGCGGGTACTTCAGCCGGTATACTTTTAATGTATCAGTGCTTCACAGATTATTTTATAACTAATTAATTAATACTAAATTAAGAACAAGTTTAATAAGTATTAGCGACTTCCATGGGCTTGTCTTGCAGAGCAAAGTTTTTCAAAGAAATGCTTATGATTGGAAATTGACCCTCTGAGTTCTTTTTCTATAATTAGCTTATATCTATATTTTTTTCTTCTAAGCAACCACTGCATTTTGCAATATGTTCCAATTTAAAAATTAGAGAAAGGAAAAATAACATATTAATTACACTATTACTTTTTTTTTCTTTGCTTAAAATTAACATATACAAAATTTAATACATATGTCATGAATGTGTACGGTTTATAATAAAAATTGTTGCTTTAGCGTCAAAGTGCATTATTATTGCATTCAGTATATTATTAATGTGTAAGGGGGGTGCGATAACAATCGTGATTGATAAGGGGGGCACCAGTATTGGAAGTTTGAGAAGCACTGCCTTAACCAAATAAAAATTTACTACAAAGTGGGTTCATTAGAAATATTTTAGATAATTAATGTGTTTAATTTTTTTCAAAAGTAATTACATTATTAATAATGATTTTTATATGCATGGGCATATTGCTGATAACATTGTTTTTGGTAAAATTAGTGAATATGTTCCTAATATTCCTTTTTAATTCTAATTATTTCAGCCTAATTAGAACAACGATTAACCTAATTGTTACAGATTACCCTGGTATATTAATTGGTTCTCAAAATTAAGATAATTTTCAGATTTAGTCAAATCAGATTATTTCTAGAACTGCAGAACCAATTTTAAGGAAATTCAATTTATACATTGGGTTGATTTAATACAAAAAAAAGTGCGTGTGCTTATGATCCCACGATAGAAGTGATAACTTCAAACTTTGTAATGTTTTCCAGGAATTAGTTCAGGAAATAAAAACAAGAGGATATTAGTATTGTCCTGTAAAATTATTTATTCATATGTCTGTATACATAAAGTATTATTTTTGTGCGAAATATACAATCATATTTCGGAATTAATTGTATTCTAAAAAGGGAGTAATAGGTTTATGGTAGCTGAAATAGATTAGTAATCCTTAAGATTCAAAATTTCATTTAAATATCTTTAAAAAAAACTCCTTTAAGCGTTGCTCCGTACATTGCCGTGCTTTCATTTGGATCATTTGACATAATTAAATTGAATTTTGATTTTGATTTGTATTTTGAAAAATTTACTTTAAAATTCCCACTTAAAATCATAGGTAATTTGTTAGAAGACGCGATCCGGCTTTGAGAATTTTGGTTGTAATTTAACAATATTCAATTCTATCCATGAATTAATTTGATCAAAGGGATATTAAGTCAGGTAGTTGATTGGGAAGAGAGGAATCTAAGTCAAAACCTTTAAAAAGGGATTTAATCAGAAGATTTATATCACGTAATCTCTGGTTTATACTAGCTCTTTTTTTTTGCCATTGTATGGCAGTTTTGTACAAATATATCTGGTGCTGCTGCAAGGAAAGTGTTCTTAATTATATTTTGTTTTCTTGTATTTAAATTATTTAATGTATTTTTTCTTGATACCTGTATACTTAATTTTGTTATTTTAAATTTTTAATTGTTTTAATTTTTTTAGACTTTAAGTATATTTAAGTAATGTGATTAATAGAACTGTGTTTGTTCATTGCTATTTCGATTCGCTTACAAAAATAGATTTTTATTTTTAAGATCTCTGCAATATTGCTAATGATAGTATTACTATTTACTTATTTCTATAAATAATTGTCTTTTTTCTACATTTTATGTTTAATTTTAGTGTAGGATTTCTCTTTCTCTCTAAGCCTATTTTTTAAAAAAATATTAGAAAGAATCTCGCATTCATTCCCGTATAAATAGTTGTTGGGGGAGAGGAAACCCCACTTAGATCGAAGCTAGCTAGCTTTACTTTTACGGCGTATTGGTGGTGGTGTGGGGGGTCAAACTACCACGTTTCAGAGTGGCGAGAGAAAAGTCCATTCTTTCCTTTTTAGGGGTGTATATGTCCGACTAAGGACAGAAAAAGCCGAGGGAGCGTTACATACCTGAGCGTGAAGTTCATTCAAGTTCACTCTCCAGCAAAACGTGCCAATAGAAGTTATCACTTGAAGAAAAACTGAGCAGTTTTAATACACACATATGATTGTTCATAACACTCATCGTATTCTGAAGGCATAAAACCACTGTTGTTAAAAAGAATTAAAAATGTATTAATAGAGAATATGATCCCCTCTTACAGACTTTGCACCTTGAATTTGTACTGAAAATAGGGAAGTTCATAAGTTCATGCGGCAATTAGTCCCTTTCTCTTAGCTACTCTACGTTCTGGCCGTGGATGGTTTTTGGAGGGGGGGGGGTACGAATGGAAATTCCCCCTCCAGAGCGACCTAGATATTCGCTAGGTAATTGACGTCAAGAGATATGGCTGGTCAGCTAATCTGGTGAATATCCTAATTTTACAAACGTTCGTCGATAAGATGAGCTCTACGAGTATGTGGCCCCACTTTGCCATCCATTAAAATGAAATCGGGGCTAACTGCGGCCCTGAAAAGGCGAACACAGAGCTCCAAGACCGCATCCCTACAACTCACATCAGTCACAGTGCTTATATGAAATATATGGAGTTTGTGTGCGGCCAACCATCGGGATGCTTTCCTGGACCATCCAGCCTTCTCTGCAGAGATGGTTGATTTCTCGAACATAAGAGAACAGGTAAAATGTCGTCTGTTCTTTACATTTAAAAGTACGGAGATAATCAATGGTTAGACTCAACTAGGGCTCTTTAGTGAAGAGGACTGTCACCCATTTATTCAAGCTCCATTCTCAATGATATGTGCACCATTTTATACAGACTCTCCTGTTCTCAGAATTGAGTGGGACTCAAACGACAAGTTTTTTAATGCAAACTATTCTCTCTTATGAAGTCTTTTCGAAACAATCATTCTCCACACTAGGGTTCCTATGGCCGCATACAGCTTCTGAGAGAGCTGAGAAGCTGTTACATCTCCTTCTTACTCCTTACTATAATGGACAAATGCGATTATCTCTGACTGTATTGGCTCTTGAATGAACTTGCCTTGAGGAATTTCCTTGACGGATTTAGTATCCTGAAGATGTTTTCATACGTTGAACTCGATGAGATGATGGACAAATTGAATTCTATACTATTCTTGATTTGAGATTAACCTGCTTTTGGCATACCAACATTTTGCCACTTTCTTTTATCATCGAAATGTTGGTTGTTACCCATTTTTAATGTTTGAATTCTGAGATTTAACCGATTTCAGCAAAACACACACCCACAAGAAATTCGGCGATATGTGCTAGCGAGCGAACAGAGTACGGAGGTTCGCACACATATACTTATAAATTCTGCTCCCAGACTAGCTTCCATTTTTATGATTATGTATCTGGTGGCCAAGATTTGTGCATTTATTTCAAAATAGTTCGAGCAGCATTTTCATCAATTATTTTCATGAAATTCGACAAAATACGCAAATGTTCTTAAATATGAACACCGGTGTAATTTTAAGTATTATAGATTTTATAAATTAAACAATATATATATATATATATATATATATATATATATATATATATATATATATATATATATATATATATATATATATATATATATGATACTAGAGAAGCACTCCATTATAATGTTATTGAAATACACTTCTTTAAATATTAATATTGGTGTATATCTTTTTATGCAAGTATTCTTGTTAAATGTTCGCATTGATTCTTATTTCTTAGCTATCTATATTTTACTATTTTACTTTTTTTGAATTTAATTTATTGTTCAGTTTATTTTATTTAGTGATCTTCATTTTTATTGAGATTTTTATAATTTGATAAAATTTCGGTCTATTCTTTCCAATAAAATATTTTTTTAAAAAATTTCCATGCGTGTGATTTTCATGTTTTGTTATCGTTATGTGTACTTACAGCTTTATAAAAAAATTCCTTCATTGTGCGATCATGTTTGTATGTTTTGACGGAATATGGTTCATGGGTTGATGTGCAGAATTGGTTAAATGTGGTTTTTCTACATTAACTTGGATTTCTGTCTTTTGGTGTTTGGATTAATGTTGGTATCTTAGTTTTTGCTTTTAGAAACTAACTTAAAGTTTTTTTTGTGTAATTAAAATTTCAATATTATGTTACTTAACTTTAGGATTATCAGAAACTATATTTTTCTTACCTTTTCATCTTTTTTTTTTCAGCTTAGCAGCATAGGCGCAGATAGTGGAAGATTGCCTGGTCTTAAAACTATGCTCAACCCTACTAAGACTATAAGCTTGAAACCACATTAGTGAGATCAATTAACTTTGGGTTACAATTTCTTGTTATACTTCTACTTATAGTTTAGTTTTAAATTAGATTTATGCAGTTTATATAGAGCGCATGAATATATAGCGATTATATATATAAAATGCGGGATTATAATTTTTGAAAAGTCTTCTGCTTGTTTGCAAGATAACTTAATTTTAATGGGAGTATGGAATTAATAAAAACAGATTCTGACGATCAGATATTTTGTATTTTGTTTCTGACTATAATAATAATAGTTTTTCCCAGCTATGTTTGAATACCTTATAAGCTTTTTCTACTGGTAATCTGATTATTTAAGGTATGTATTGTATCTTATTATTGAAAAAAAATCATGACTGTAATATCAAAATTTGATTAGTAGTTAATATCTCATATCTTAACTTGAAATAATTCTTTTTAAGCATTTTCTTGAATACAAGTCACGTAATTTTTTCACCTTTACATTCCGCTTTCTGAAAATATGTGATAGAATAAAATGATTTTATTTTTATTAGATAGTATTCAATAAAGAATTTCTAATATGAAAGATTTTTTCATCTGAAATAAAACATGCAGAAAAAAAAAAAGGATTTGTAAAGCCTGTGTAATTAAATCTTTTACGTATCTATGTAAAACGAATTAACGCAATGAATTATCGCATAAATTAAATTACATTGGCCATTATTATATGTCCGAAAAACCATACTACTTTTAATGCAGTGGTTTCCCAGAATATTTTATTTCTCAAATGTTCCAAATATTTCTTTACAAACATAGCTAAAGGAATGATCGAAAAAAATGTTAAAAATTATTGATTTTGATTTATCTGTCAAGGGATAGACTATCAAAACAAATTTGGTTGATAAAAATAAAACTGAGAAATTTTAGTTAGTAATATTTTATATCTGTACATATCATGTTTTCTCGATAACCTAATGTATTTTTAATGTAAATTTTTAAAATATTTTATTCAATTTTGGTTAAAATTTAAGCTTTGTAATACATACCGTAAAGTCCGGCCTACAACGCACACTTTTAACACTAAAAATAAGATCGAAATTTTGAGGGTGCGCGTTAAACGCCGGGTATAAAAATGATACCTTTCAAAATAATCAGAGATGAGCATAGAAAAAAACCAGACTTCTTGATTCATCGAAATACTGTTTATTTTTAAAGGAAATGACACATTTTATGAACTTAAAAAGGGATTGTAATTCTAGAAGTATATTTTTTTCTATGGCTTGGAATAATGCCTCGAATAAATGACTTCAAAACATAAGAATATTCCATGTGTACATTTCAGATTTCTTCGTTAAAAAGGGGGTGCGCGTTATTGGGCGAATAAACCTAAAAATTAAAAGTTGCAGCTTGAAAGTATAGGTGCGCGTTATACGCCAGATTTTACAGTAAATACGGATTTTTCATTGAATTTTAATGTAAAGATGCTTAGTTTAGTTTAATTGTTAATTAATTAAATGATTAATGTAAACTTTTTCAACTCGCAACATATAATGTAGTTACATCTAGTTAATGAGCAGAATTATTAAAATATTTATATTAAACCTGAACTACAGTAGGCCCAGTGGTCGTGTGGTAGCGTATCGCGCTTCCACACCACAGGTCCGGTTTCTTTTCCCTGGCTGGGCAAGGTCTACTCTGACTTTTATTTCTACTGCAGTAGGCCAATAAATAAGTATCATAGGGTCTTGATTCAGATTGACCACAAGATTGGGACATCTGCTCATACACCTCAGTGCCCAATGGCCACGTATACAGAGATGGACACAGTAGGCCCTGTCCCTCATGGACTGTGGCACCCATGTACTTGAGTTATGAACTATAGTATAATACACTGCTGGACAATTGCTAAGGACGGATCACAAATTGCTATGTAGCATAACATTAAGCGAGACATGAGGCCTAGTAGGATAAATATAGTTGCCACACTGTTCAGACATTAGAATAAAGAATATTTATTGTTCTGGAAAGTACAAAAGCTGTGAAACATCTGAAAGAAAAAAAATGTTCATTTGATCTGCGTACGGAGAAATGGAACAATGCATCTAAAAGTCAGCAGGCACCTTAAAGAAAGGTATCAGTACGGGATATGTCCACCGTGGAGTGTGATGCAACATTCCACACGTCGTACCATACTTTGCACAACATTATCCAGCAGCTGTTGAGGCAATTTATCCCATTCCTCTGTGAGTGCACGGATGAGGGTGTTCTTGTTTGTCGGAGGATAGTTTCGACCAGCAGCTTGCCTCCCCAAAGCATCCCACACATTTTCAATGGGGTTTAGATCTGGAGAACGCGCTGGCCATACGAGACGTTGAATACCCTCGCTGTCTAGAGCGACAGCGAGTGTTCGATGACATGTTGCGTTGTCGTCCATAAAAACAAATTTATCCCCGAGAGCACCACGGAAATTCGAACATGAGGAAGTAGAACTTCCTCAATGTATAGTTGGCCCGTCATAGTCCCATTCGCAACCACATATAGGCGCGTGCGGCCATTGATCATGATTCCGGCCCACACCATGATACTGCATGTCGGATATCGGTCCTTTTCCTGGATATTTTCTGGACGATAAACAGTACCACTCTCGCGCCAGATCAGTTGGCGTCTACAATCCGATGACAGACTGAACCTACTCTCATCTGAGAATAGTACGCATGCCCAGTCCTGTTCAGTCCAATTGTGATGCTCACGACACCATTGCAAATGGGCAGTACGGTGCTGTCTGGTCAATGGGACACACACAACAGGTCTGCGTGCGTATAGTCCTCCTCCTCCCCTCAAACGTCTGGAAACAGTTTTTCGGGAGATCTGCTTTCCTGAGGCAGCAAGAAACTGATTTGCCACCTGCTGAGCTGTGGTGCGCCTGTTCCTTTTTGCTGATAGGACGATATATCTGTCTTCTGCAGGCGTCGTACTTCTAACACGACCTCCCCCGTGCCGTCTACTACACATTCCAGTAGTTTTAAATGGCTTCCACAGCCATGAAAAACGCTGTGAGCGATGTCGAACTCCCTGGCAACATCTGTTATTTTTCGCCCTTCTTCGATCTTTCCAATAATTCGGCCACGCATAAAATCATCTATGTGATGTCGGGAAGACATGCCAAAAATTTTAAGTTCGTCTATTAAATCTTTCCTGTAAAACTTTGACTTGAAACAACAACTGTCCACACGCGTCAAAACCTTTAAAGCTCTTATGAACGCTATCACGTGATGAACAGACGTGGAAAAAAAATTTGCATACTCATACTTCTTCTTACTAATATCCCGCACTTATTCTAATTTTCCACATTTTGCTTCCTTTCATTTTGTGGTTGCTATGGATGATAGTGTTATCCGTCCTTAGCAATTGTCCAGCAGTGTAATATATTACGCCACTAATATTTTTGTATAGAATAAACTTCGTAGAAGCTATATATACAATTTCCATTAAAAATAATAATTTAAGCTAAATATCAATTTTCATCAGATTACATTTGTGTTAGGATATATAGTAAAATTCAATTTTTTAAATTGTTGTCGGCCGATCTTCAACCAAAGAGTTGTAGTTGTGTTGGAATTTTATTTTAAAAATATACATACTCAGCTTCATTCATACCAAAAATACTTTACATATTTTATTTTTGCGTATTATTTGTGAAAATATATAAATACTATTTCTTACATTATAAGCTGATAATTTAAATTTTACTTATTTTATTAAACGAATAGAAGAATAAAACAAATCGGCGTGACTGTTTCAAAAGGAAAGGGAAAATTAAAGAAATATATTAGTGTTAATTTTTTTTTTTTTGCTTAAACAAAATAAGTACTGATGAAGTGAATAGAATAGCGCATATACTTTATAATTCTGGGCATCTGTTTCTGTAAAGAAACTCCATTTCTTTTATCTTAAAAAAAATCGCAATATTTGATTTGAACTGAATTTATGTGACTGCCCAGACCCTTCCAAGTATTAAATTTCATACTTTTTGACTTCAAGCTTGACATTTTTGCAATTTTCTTTAAGGATTTAAGGAAGTTTCTCATATTTTTTCAGTAAAGTAAAGAAGACTTACTTCAGTAAAGATGATTTATTTGCAAAATATTTATACATATTTGCTTCAACTGAATTGCTGGTTAAGTATTTTAAGCAATTTGTATTTGATTATTTTTTAGAATAATTATGATTGAAAGAAATTTGCCTTAGAATTTTTAAATTATTAGAGTAAGATGTTGAAGGAGATTAAAACGATTTCGTTCGTTTAGTAATATGAAGCCATTATATAAATGAAGTATATTTCATTTGATGAAGTATTATAAATCTTTTCTCGGCACTTTTATGCACAGTGAATAACCGGTTTAAAATAGCTTGATTAAACCTACTTTAAAATGATCTGTGATTTTTTTTATTTATTGTTTTAAATTAATGTGGATTTTTGCACATTCCAGGAGCAGGACGTATTTCTTAGAATTCTTAAGAGAGATTTTATTTATTTTCTGGGAAATATTTCGTTAAATTAATATGGCTGTAAAAAATAAGTTATTGTGTTATGTACTTCCACTTATTTCCACCGGATCTCATCCGATAAAATTTTGCAATTTTTTTTTCGTGAAAATTAAATTATTCTCAAAGAGTATTCGTTCGTAAAGTTTCAAATACGTTTTATCTCAGCAGTAAGAGGACATAGCACTAATTGGACAAAAAATATGTAAAGAAACGAAGAAAATAAAACATTTTTAATTGCAATTTTCTTTTGTATATATCTTTATTGTCTCTCAAAACTTGAGAGATCTAAGTTAAAATACCTAGAATTATGAAAAATTAAATACACTTTATCATTCCCATCATCTCTATTGCAAATAACATTTTCAAACTGGTGTGTCTTCTTAATTTAATTTGGTTGATTTTTTTATAGCATCAAATACTTTGACTCTTCTCCCTTATTATTGTAATTACTATATTAACAAAAAGTTTTGTATTTTAAATCAAAATCACACACACAATGCTTGTTTGTTTTTTTAAAAAAAATCTACATTTTTTAAGGAATTTAAATAAATATTCACAAAAAAAACTACACTATGAATTTCCGCAATGTTATTTCAAAATCCATACGATCTTTTCTGCTGTGCACTTTTCTACATGTCTATAAATCAAATTTATAGCGTGTATAACAATTACTTTAGGTAGAGTAGTGTTTTAAAATCAACGATTTTTAAATATTTCTTAAAATAATTAAATCGTCTGATTTTTATGATTTCTTCAACGCATATCATGCTTTACTTATTAAATATACATAACTTGCATACAAACAACAAACAATAACGATTACACCATAGGTTTGCATTTAAATACACCGTGTACCTATAATGCTGGATTTTGTGTGTGAACAGTTAAGTAGAGAAACATCCAAAGGCGTAATACTTCAAGGGAATGTTAGACGAGTACGATTAGCAAGAAAAGCCCTTGAAGTCATGGAACCAACATACAGTGAAATACATTTATCGCGAAAACGCTTAAGACGAAAAATCGATTAAAAAGAAATAATACAACAGACCCGGCAAACTACTGTGTCTTTTTGTGCATTTTTTCCCTTAACACAAATCGAAAATCTTTTAACGTGAAAAGATTTCCCACTTGGGAATGTACTAAATACGGAAAAAAACAACCATGCAGCCGATATTTAAGAACGGTGTGAAATGAAAGAGAGGGGTTTCATATGTTTCGCACAAAGGAGGCTAACTTGGCTTTGATATACCCTCGGAATAGCCCGTGACGTCAGCCAGTTTTGTATATCTAGCTACTTTCACCCTCCACCCCTACAAACACCACACAAAATATCTTATACCTCATTAGTTGACTTTGGATTTTGGTTACGAGTGCTTCGCTGTGTAAGTAAATGTCAGTAAATTTGGCTCGTCAGTGGTAGAATGAACAATAAAACGGACGACAATGGATACTGTGTTGACACTTTGATGCTGAAAAAGGAAATGCAAAGAAAATTATCATATTATTCTCCAAAAGCTATGTAAATGATTTGTTTTTCAAAGAACTTGAAAATTTCTAGTGAATGTCTTTGTTTCACTGATTTTTGTTAAAAACATGCTTAATTACATATTTATATAAATAAAAGTACTATAATGAAATTTTTACTATTATTATTATTATTTAGTAAAAAATTTTAACACGAAATTCATTTGCTTGAAAAAATTTTTCAGTCCTCTCAGTTTCATGTTAAACGATTGTCTCTGTGTCAAAAGGTTATTGTTCAATTTAGTTTAGTCTATTGTTACATATTATTTGTGTAGCTTGCACGATTTGTCGAAACGACTGGCAGGGAATTATTATACTATGAAAGAGTTTCTTATCATGACTTAGTAATTATAAAAGACCTGTTCTCAGTGTCCAATGTTTTTGGAAAATTTCAACAAAACAATGCCATACCACATATGACGGACATTTGTATCACGTGGGTCCAAGACATTTTCTAAAATTTTACCACGGACCATTCAACAAATAATACCAAATGTAGGGGATTCAACATAACTTAGATGTCATTCAATGTACTGTAAAAAGAGATCAATTACGCCACGTTGTTAAAGAATTCTAGACTGCCTTGAAAGAAACTTGTGTGGTTTATCTCCAGGATACGTTTACACATTTATGGAATGTGTGCCACGTCTTTTTATAACAATTATGCTTGTTCGAGGTTAACAGTGAACCTATATGTGCTAAAGTTTTGGACTTTAGCATATATGTATGCATGCTGAATTGCCAAAAATATATAAATATCAGCACCCCCCACATATATATAACCTTTAAAGACCAGAATTATTTTTATCTTTAAATATTAAATTCTTCTGGTTATCAACACTATAGGATCCCAATGACATAGGGAAAAATAATAAAAAAATTCCGCTCCACCTCTGGAACGTAGACGTTACCCGCACGATCGTGCAGGGTGGGGATTATCTGTGAAACAGGTCACTTATGAAATTTTACAAGATATACATTTTTAGCACTAAGTTGATAGAAGGAACAATATTAATTCAACTAAAATTGTTACAAATAAGGAAATAACTGACGTATAATTAATTCTTTTATTAATTATTTATTTACTGTGAAAATTTTTAAAATATGTTTTGTTTTTTGGTAAGTATAAATGCACATCGCATGTTTCATAACAAGTACTCGAACTGTTTTCATTGTTTTCAAATCTACACTTGCGAGGCCTTGAAATGTCATTAACACGTTGAAAATTGCTATACATGTCAAGTTTTTTATCCTGGAAGGGCCAGGATAAGAGCCATGGCATGTATGGCAGGTAGATTATAACACTTTGATCTTTTTGCGTGTTCACTTACAGCACTGTTATCTTCATCATTAGTTAAAATGCTTTTGTTAGTAGTTAGAGAGGCTGATAACGCGCTTTAATTATCTTTAACTTAGATTTTAAGCCATCCATTTTGTTTTGGAAGAAATTTTATTCATATTGCACTTGGTTTGCACAGAAATCAAGAATTTGCTACATCTAAATCAATGAAATGAATGTGCTCAAGAGACTTTTATGGTAATGAATATATAATCCAAAACTATCTTTCCATTTCAAATATTTCCATGTTTTTCTTCATCGCTCTCATTTGAAAAACGTGATTCATATATTTTGTTCACAGCATTGCCATTATCCGAGAGATCACCAAGTTCTGATTTAAGTTCAATCTGATTTATTCATCAACTGCAAAATTACTTCTTGTGTCTGTGTAAGAATTATTCTCATTTTAAACGCCTGGAAATTATTTTGTTTACTGTTAACTCATTATTCTATGAAAAACAATAAAACGTATCAGAAAATTTTATAATTTAAAAAAATAAAATATTTTAACCTGATATTTATTCCATACTAACTCCCAACGGAAAACCTAGATTTTCTTGGGGGGAATAGTTATGGATACAGATATTTCTGTAAAGGATGAAAGTGCCATACCCCTCATCAAATGTGTGAAAGAGGAAATTAATTGCAAAAAAAGAGAGAGTGAAAAAAAGAACCGAACCATGGCAGTCACCAAGGAAATGCATTTTAATTATAAAGCAATATACTTTATTTTTATTTATAGGCTTAGATCAACTCTATTGAAACAGAAACGAAAACTCACACGGGAAGAAATTACCTTTATAGCTGCAGTGACTCAAGTAACACCCAACCCTCATGATCGTGAAGGTAATGAAATCCCGAGAACTACAAGCAACATTAGTAGAGTATAATTAATATTTTTTTCTATTTTACAATTATTTAAACATTAATACAAAAATTTGTATCTAAGCAACTAGAAATATATTGCTAATTATCTTTTTACGACATATTAAAAGAAGACGTGTTTTCGTTGCATTTGGAAACAAAGATAGAGTTGCCAGCTGAAAGTAAAACATGGACAACAACCATTGTCTGTTGATAAAATAAAAGTTATATTTTACACTTTCTGCAAACCCACTCAAATCGTTAGATTCGGGATTTTCTTACATACGACTATTCCAGAAGCAAAAACGTATAAGAATATGTAACCCGCAAGATCGTACGTGTTGGGGGTCTTAGAAGGATATACATGGATATTTATACAAATATACTGAGTTAGGCACAATAAGACTTGGCCCTCATGGACAGTTGCGCCAATGAGTTATATACACATATGCCCAGTGGATCAGTTGTAATGAATAGCGTTTCCACTCCACAGGGGCGTGGGTCGACTGCTTTTCGTCCGCTGTGCAAGGTCAACTCAGCTTTTCATCCCTTCAGTGGGTCAAAAAGTAACAAGCTTGCTTGGGAACTAAGCACTGGGGATTTTACTTCAGACTGAGCACCTGTTCGGAAAATGCATCTCAGCACCCAAGGTCATGTAAACTGAGACGAGAATAATAGTCCTATGGGCTGTTGCGTCACTTAGTTTTATTTACACATTGGTTTACGCTGAATTCAGTTTGAACACACTACATAACGCTAACTTACTAAGGTAAAATCATTTCAGTGCTTGCGTCTCTTTTCCCAAGAGCATTTTCTCTTTATATAAGACGCAACTAGAGTCCTCTGGTGGGAGAAAACGCGATTCACATACGGTTTTATATTACCGTTTTTAACACACAGGCTTGTAGAAACAAGTCGTGTCATGTTCATCACCTATCACGTAGCATCATGTTCTAAAAGAGGTTCTTCCAGATGACTTCGTAAGAGATACGGCCTAAATATGAGTCATGAAATATCCCCCACCACACATTTAATGGTAGCTATTCCTTGTGTCATCTCGAACGAATAGTATGTATATATTTAAAATGATCTATACAGGACTGTTGTGTATATTAAAAATGTGTATTATGTGTTTAAACGGAACAGATGTCATGACCGCAGTACATTTTCAACATTGTTGTTTAAATAAGACAAACTATTATAAAGATCTATTTCTTTAAGTCTTGCTTTCATTGGATGTGGTATTGGTTAAATCATTTTTAACGGAACATACTACATGCAGTCATATGATTCATTTTGCGATAATAAGTTTCTGTGTTCTCGTGCTTCAAGTCGCACATCTAAATTACATATTCATCTTTCTTCGTAAGTCCACATTATTTAATGTTCTGATGGTACTTGGTTGATATTGCCTGTGTGTTTAAACGTGAAATGGATACTTTTATACTAGTTTTAAATAAAATGTTTTTAGATAAGAGAATAGATTATAGGACCTGTTTGAAAGTCTTTAATTGTTAAACATACCATTTTTATTGAATTGCCTTTGGAATACCTATTCATAAAAATCATTGCAGCTACTTGAATATCCAAATATTATTCTATATCTGGCAAAGATCGGTAGTCTTTGAAAAATGCGAAAATAATGAAATTTCTTTGGAAGGAAATATAGTTGGGACTTGATTACAGGAGAAAAGAGAACTACCATCCCCCCCTGGAAAAACATTGCGTATAAATGCATTACAGTATTTGTAGTTTCTACAGATAATAATATATTTTGAGTCATTTTGTTTCACAGTTTTAGTATTTAATTAATGATATTACTTTATTCAGTGATACGAATTTTACAAAAATATAAACACTCCTACAAAGATTCGTAAAACAAATTAATGTTATTTGTGCTTGCATAACCTTAGTTTTAAATCTGAATTTTGAAAGGGGAAGTACGTGAATCAATAATAGTTCAATTAAATTTTTAAAAAATAATGAAGCAACATGTTATTGATTAACTTAAATGTTTATTACTTGATTATATACTTTGTCAGTGAAACATCTCGTATACTTTTTTTTAAAAATTTTAATGAAAAGTTTTCGATACATCATTTTTTATACATTGAACATTTCTAATTAAAATACGTAAAAAAAATAAAATTTTTGCCATTTTAATTTTTTCTATAAAAATAATGTGAAATATATTTAAAGTTACATAATATTTTGAAAAAAATTAAGTTCAAGAGATAAATAATTTAATGTTAAGTTAAAAAAATTAATATTCGATTTTTTTCATAATGCTTAGCTCTGTAATTACATTCTATTTAATCGTTAACTATTTAAGTTAATAAACCCTTCAATTTGTAGATTTTCGAAAATGTTTTTTTAGAAAATGACAACATAAATAAATGTAAAATCATTTTGATTCATCGAAAGCACTTTTTATGTTGTTTCTTAATAATAAATTTCATGATTTTCCTCAGAACATTAACAAGTCTTAAAAAGTAATCGTAGCATTTTGTAATTAGCCCTTAATGATGAAAACTAATTACTTTTAAAATTCGAATAAAGTTGTATTGAATAACATACAGTTCAGAAATAATTTGAAATTAATAGTATTTCACGTAATTAATTTCTCATGTATTGCAATTTACATATCCTTGGAAATCAATAGAGAATGAGAAAATAAAATGAAAACAGAAAGAAACCACGATGAGATAAAAAAAAATCAGATCGTTAGGAAAAGAAAATTCAGTGCTCTTTTTTAATCTTCCATATTTGCCTAATACATCTTTGATCAAAGAAATTTCTGAATAATCAAGAATGAAAATGTACGACTTCTAGTCATAAAAGAAAGATATAAAAAAGGGCAAAGGAAGAATAGAAAAATTGGCAAGTAAATATTCAACAAGCTTGATGATTGTGATGATTTTATCAGAATTAAAGCTTTCAGCACGTTCTTTCTTTATTCTAATGAGATGGCTTTGCATTTGATAACTGCAGAGCAATCGACTTCAACATCATGGAGTTAATGAGCACAGCGTTGCATATTATTACTCTATTCTGAATATGCTGATGGGCTTATGTACGTATTTTATACGCCCTAATTTGAGTTAAAGATTGGCTTTGCAGATTTATAAACAGCCACAAACTCCTTTTAGATGATGTAATTGTTGAATATATTTTTTCCCGATAAAGTTTTTTAGTGTTCTTTAATCACTCTGGGCTCACCAGTAAGGCATAGAATAGTAAGCAACTATCATTTTGTAACAGGAATATAAATATTTGTTTGCATTAAACATATTTTATTTATTACAGTTTTTTTTTTATAATAAAACTATCCTTAATATAGAGACTAGTACTTTGATTTTATTGTAAGATTATTAAAAATTTGTTCGCCTAAAAATAAACTAAATTATGAAAACTGGTAAATTTACAAAGGCTCCTTTATTTCCCCTTTTCTTATTCTCTCTCTGCATATAACCATTAATTTTATAATAAATTTCTATAGATATAACAAATATAGAATCGTTTATAACAAGACAATATAGGTTATGCACGTACATAAGTATATGTATCATTAAATACATTCATTGCCATAAAAATTTGCGCACCATGAAGCAAGAGTGGGATTGTTACGAAACATGGCCTGAAGAGACGTGTCAGGCAAATATATAAATAATTAGAACTGGGGTGTTATTGCTCATTGCCATCAGATGACCTTGACCTTCGTCTCTTTGGATTATAAAAAAGATAAGAAGAGCTTGTTTGTGCCTATTTAATCTGTTGCAGTAGAACGCTGTTCAACAAGAGGCCATCACGCAGCTATTGGAGAGAAAATGAGCCAATGTGAGATTTGAAGAGGAGGAAGAATCATATCAATGATACAAATCGGTTGTTCGTTTTGGCGAGTAGCTCGACACCCAAGCCATTCTGATTTTACTGTGAAGAGATATTGGGACCAGCGGAAAAAGAGAGAGGTCTGTTACGCACGGACCAGACTCAGAATGCCCTCAAAAGACCAATAGTCAAGAAGACCATGGCATTATACCAGTGTTTCTCAAACTGTGGAGCGCGCCCTCTGGGGGAGGCGGTAACCCTGCGAGGGGAGCGCGAGCATATTGAAAATAAAAGGTTTAAAAAATAATTTTTTGGAATGAAGTAAAACAAAGTGCTTTCTGACATAATAAAAAAATACACATTTACACTGATAAAATTTATTTTTATCATCTGGTGATCATCAAAAATAAAATATTCCACTTCAAACGCTCATTAGCCATCTTTGATCCTATAACCGAATTAAAAAAAAATATTTTGTTTGCTTTACTGTAATCCCATGATCAGAGATTTTTTATTACGTTTCTTTTAATCAAAAATATTACTTTAAGTGACCTTCGAACTTACTGGTATGATTATCTGCTTCTTTTTTTAGGGTAGTTGTAAATATATATAATATATTTCTGTTTCACCTTTTTCCATGTGAAAGAGTTTTATGATATATGGATAAGCATATTTTAGAACCTGCTACACTTTCCCCATGATCAATTTTGTGGTTTTGATTGCTGTGTTGTATGACTTATTATGGTTTATACATGTAAATGAGCAAACTATTTAAAAAATGGGCATTTGTGATCCCTATTGAAGGAAGTTGAAACTGATCAAGTAATTGAAGAACCTACTGAAATAATACATATTAATCAAGATATAGCAAAAGAAAATATCAAAAAAGCGTTAGACATGAAACGTTTGAGTTGATTTGAAATTTTCAAATGCTGCCTAAAGATCTCTATGAAGAAAACTATGAAGCCATAATGTAGCACTTCGCCTTGTCAAAAAGACACAAGGAAGAAAAAGTTCAAAATGCTATTTGTAGATCATCGAACAACCGCAAAACTACAAAAACGTGAACAAAATATGACAGTTTTGCTGTAAAATAACGTTCCTGTATTGTTAGCGAAAAATGTCTGTGATTTATGTCCTTTATTAAGAGCACACACATTTGAACTTTTTTTTTAGTTTTATTGGATTTTTTCTCAAATTTTCAAAGAAAAATTGAATAGTCCTTTAAAGTAGGTAAGTATATTTTCTCTTAATTAAATTATTCACTGGAATTGTGATTTTTATCGTGTATAGTAAAAATAACTATAAAATAAATTATAGTTTTAAAACAAACTAAAAAACACACTTTTATAGTGAATCGAACTAAAAAGTAAAAAAATAAAAAAATTAAAATATATATTACTTAAAAGTAACATATACAGAATTTAATACTTATCTTGTTAATTTGTACGGTTTATAATTATGATCGTATTGTAAGTTTAGCGTCAAAGTGCATTATTTTTGCATTCAATACATTATTATTTTTAGGGGGGGGGCGTGATAAAAGTTATGATTGAAAATTGGGTCGCCAGTAATGAAAGTTTGAGAACCACTGCATTATACGAAACGCACGAATGACTCTAACTATTTAATCTTTATAAATTGGCTGGTACATACGTTGTACCAGAATTTTTTTTGTCGCTTAATTTGGCTTGGTACGACGTGTGTACCAATGTTTCTAGAGACATTTCCCCCCCCCCTTTTTTTTTTCCTAACACAACCTTTTACGATGTTATTCGACCCTTGTTATGACTTTGCTTCTATTGTCCATAATTGGGTGAGGTTATTTTTCGCCAACATTTTGAGCATTCCTTATCATTGGTGACGCTTAGAAACAAATTTCGACTTCGTTAAAAAAAAAAAAACTTCATTCGATGACTTTACGTATTCTGAGCAACAGATTTTTCTTTTTCTCTTGCTGTTTCTTCTATAGTTTAGAATGCCTCGAAAATTTCGCACACAAATCGAGATTGACAATTTGATGAAAGATTTAGAGGAAGAAAATTTTGACCATAGTGATTCGGAGAATGAAAATGAATTCGAAAATAGTATTTTCGAAAATAATGACATATAAACCTCTTAACATATAAACCAATAAAAAACAAAGACCAGAATTCAATATATTAAAACTGATACATTTTTTATAAAAGTAAAAAAGGCTCCTTTTAAGAGCAAAAATTTTCAAAAAGTAGAATTCACTTACGCAAACAGATATTTTAAAAACATTACTTCCAAAAACTTTTAGTTTAAGATATAAGTTTCTTTTAGAAACAAAAAAAAAAAATGTAAAACAAACTAATACATTTTTTTTTCATAAAACTGATTGCTAAATCTGTCGAGTTTTGAAGTCCTCATGTTGGTGTGGTGTGGAAGTTTGTTGGGAGGATAAGATTTCTTAGGTTCATCCCCAGTATCTTTTATATTGCTTTAGAATGCGATACTCCTAAAAACTCAACTCTAATTGATCACAAAATATTTGGAGTACAATTATTATTTTTTTTCGTGCACTAAAAGGGCAATTAGAAAAATAAAATGTTTAGAAAAATGCCCTACATATTGTTCTTAAAGTTTTTACATATTTCGTCGAACAATTTTGAAAATTTGATAAGTTATTTTTTATTACATGATTTAATAGTTGTACTTAAATATGTAAGCTGTTTTATTTTAGAGTGAAATAAAATGTTTAGTATAATATTGTTTTACTCATTTTCTTAAAATTTTAACTTCTGTTGGAAATTTTGTCGAATGATTTTGAAAACGTGGGGTGGATATTTTTATAACATGATATTCATTATTGTAGTTGAATATATAAGCTGCAATAATTATACCGAAAATAAAATGTGTACACATAATCTTAACTGATCTTTAATTGGTTCTACACATAGCTACTACATGACTACCTACATACCTATTTTTATATAATATATATATATATATATATATATATATATAATTGAAAACATCGATATTATTGCGAGTTTATAGTTGATCTATATCGTACTCTCAGGGGGTGTTGTCATGAAGCTTTGTTTAAAGAAGCTATGACTTAAATATTTGGCGTATTTAAATAATGCTTTAACGTTTTTCTGGAGCATATATTTTAGTAATATGATATGATTGTCAACTTTGTAAAATAATTTATGTAATACACAACTCTAATGATATCTTAGTATTTAACGCTAAATTATTAACCTTTTTTTGGAACATGAAAATATTTTATAAAATTGAGAACAAAAACTTTAAAATCATTTTACAATACAAATGATTATTATGTAAGGACCCTTTTTTTTAAACTTTCTATAATAATTTTCTCATACTCAAGCAATGAATACAATAAAAATCTTGTTTCATAGTAAATCATTTTAAGCAATCAGAAAAACCTGAAAACATTGCGATTGAAAGAAATAAAAGTAATAAATATAATCATTTTATTTAAGTATGATGATTACTGCTCAACAGTTCATATAAATTCTACTTTCACAGTACTTCTGAAATGCTATACATCAAACTCTAAGAAATATCTATTTTACTTAATTTACTTAAAAAAGACAGGAAAAAACTACAATTATATGCATTTGAAAGTTTGCAAGCAAAATCAAAATGGGTACTATGAATTTAGAAAAAAAAACTATTTTGATATAACAATGCGCCAAATATTGCAATTTTCCTTACTCCTAAAATATCCCTGACTAAAATTCGGCAACCCTTCCCTCTTCCCTTTGTAAAGTGTGAAACTTTTAACAACACCACATGTGGCGAAAATGGTTAAGCAGGACTTCCAATGGAGGGAAGAAATTTCCTTCTCAGACCCGAAAGCGCCGAATGGAAGGGAAAATTTGCCTCAGATAATGCCGAGTTCTAAAGGTTAATTTTCCTCTATCCTTACCCAAGTAGCTCTTTTCCTGTTGGTCTCTGCATCAGTCTATAAAATGGAATAAGTTATTCTTTAGTGATGGATCCAGATTTTATTTTGACAATGATGAAAATCGTGTAAGTTTGTAGAGACCCCATGGTGAACTTCTCAACCCTGCCTTCGCAGTACAACGGCATACTGCTCTCTCAATTGCAGTGATAGTAACAGATATTATCTCATGCAACACATGGCTACTCCTAATATTGATCTAAAGCACCATGACAGCCCAGAGGTAGGTTTGTTACATTTTTCAGCCATATATGATGGCTGGGATCTCGAGAGCCATTTTTCAACACCTCAATGCTCACCTACACACAGCAAGAATTTCCCATGATTGTCTTCGCCACGTTTTCACTTTTCCCTTGTCTGCTCGATCTCCAGATTTGTTACCGTTCGAGCATATCTGGAATCATTTAAGACAACTACTTGAAAAGACAATGAGTTGAGTCAAATCAGAAGCGAATTTAGTGAAAATTTGTTACGAGTTGTCGAAGGACATCATACAGAACTTGTATACCTCAATGCCCGACCTATCACCCAATGCATTCATGCTAGAGTTTGTACAACAGGGTACAAAAATATCCTTTCATTTATACATGCATCTACATTAAAATATCATTTTGCTTTGATTTTGTAATCACTTTTGTAATTTACGTATGTAATTACGTCTTGGTGCGCAAATGTTTACGGCAATGAATGTAAATCCCATATACAGAACTAGCATGCAATTAAGCACAAGAAAGCATAATTGTGACACACGTTACAGAGTTATATTACACTAAGCAGTTGTAGTATTAAAATTAGGAAATACTGATCTGGTGTATTCTTTATGGATTTAAGTAAAAAAAAATCATTTATGTAATGTTAACAATATTTTTTGTTTTACGTTTTTAAATTCAATAATTTTTAGTTGAAAGTATTTCAGAAATTTCAGCAAGCTAATTAATGTTTACCTGAGAACACACAATTTAATTTAAACAAAAAAGCTTAGTATGTGTTGTCTTTCGGAAGCTCTTTTTTCAGGATAATTTTTTTGCATATTGATAATTTTTATGTCAAAACATACTTGTAAAACTAGTGAAATAAAACACAAAAAGAGACATTATGCACCCTTTTAGAGAATTACTGATGCTTTATGCAAGAAAAAACATTTTAATTTTCAAATTTTTGTTTTATTTTTAATAGAATTAAAACAAGATAGCGGAATCTTTTTAATTTTGGTCTCAATCATGAGAGTTAATAATATTTTTGTCGATTAATCTATTAAATTCCTGATTCTTTAAAAATACTTTTAGAAACTACATAAGGAGCTTAATAATAAAGTAAACCCGTTAAAGAACTTTTATGATCTGAATTAAAAGCAATGTAAGTGAATGTCAATTCATTGGGCATCCTCGTCAACTTATTGATATTTTAAATTACTAAGTCCAGTGGTTGATCAACCGTCATAGTTTAGCTTCTTTTAGAGATATTTACTCTAATTAAATGCATCCCTTGTGAAACCATACACTAATGACCATCTAGAGTGTAAGACCAAGAAGTAGAAGAAGACGGATTGAAAATACAACCCCGTATGGTGAAGAAAACCATGAAATCAGTATTAAGTGTTGCTGTCACTTCTGACAATAACCATTGTTCCACACATCAGCATTGAAAAAGAACATTTTACATACCTTGTAGGAGTAATGCAGCACGTGATGCCTCTATGCATTGTGGAAGTTGTTCTGGTCTAGCGCAGAGTAGTATAATCCCCACCAGTCGTTTACCAAATGAAGTCGAATGGTACTTGAGATCAATGGTTACTGTGCAGCAGACCATATTTATTGTGATATGGTTCCTGATGCAGCCAAACTATTATCCACTGCCATGCTTAAAGTATGCTTATTATCACACGTAGAGACATGCCAAGATTGGGAAGATCAATAATTTTGGTGAGTCTTGCCTCCCATATACATGGAATATGGATCCACATCATTGTTTCTTGTTTAAACCCGACAAGATCACCTAATTTCCGGAAAGAAATCTGCATTTTCTAAAATTTAAATTTCCTCGTTCTCACTCTTAAATAATGCTCATACTTTTCATCAAAGCATACGAAATTCAGTCACTCAAAAAGGATTCGTATGAAAAAAAAAAACATTCCCTGTACTTCAAAACTATTTTTAGTCCCACGTCCATATATAACTTCCTGGTTGCATTACTGGAACACATGATGCGCATCTATTTCGAAACGTATATAATTTGCACATACCATCGCGGTATAAGCACCTGGGAAATTTCATGCTGTTTGAATGCTTCCTTCAAGGTGTGGTGTTGCATTTTGGGTGGCCAGTGTATATACTACTGTTCTTCAAACACAATACACATGACGTAAATTTAAAATATTCTGATTTGAAAGACTTTATAAAGTATACGCCGTATTAAAAATACAGTAAAACCTTGATTTACGCTGCCCCAACTTACGTGAATCTAGAGTTACGCAATTTTCAAATTCCGTCAATTCGTCTTTCATTTGAGAGCTACGCAACTCGATTACTCACTCCTCACTTCCTGTTTAGGGGAAAATGATGAAACTGCTAATATGATTGAAGTCGTTGATCTTGCTAGACAAAAAAAAAAATTAAGAGTGGATAGTGATGACGTTCAAGAACTGCCGAATCCCCAGAATCAAGAGCTGGCAATTAATGAGCTCATAGAAACGCATGAACAAGAGAAAGACTTGAAAAATTTGAGTCTTCAGACCCAGTTTAATAATATGGATGATCGTCGGGAATGTGACAGAATACCTCCATTTAATTGAAAAAAAAAGATACATGTTTTAGAAAATATAGATTCCAATTAAGAATGTAATTTTACAAAAAAAAAGAATAAAAATATATATTAGCATGCAACGAAGAAATTTTACGGGCAAAATATTTGAGGCAGTAGACTATTTTGATAGATTTTATGAAACATTCTACATCAAAATAACTTCGGTTTGCGATTGTGTATTTGTGTGTTGCACATTTTTTTTCTAAATTATTATTTTCTTTCGTCTCCGGCTCTAACTAAAAATAATACATATGTATTTGTACTCGAAATTATGCCTCGACTTACGTGAATTCGATTTACGTGCTGTCACCCAGTCTCACCTATCGCACAAGTACGGGGTATTATTGTACTTATTCTTCTGTATGTGTTTATCTTGTACATTGAATTTTTAGAGGGAGAGTTATTACAGTTTTTCAGCATTATTCCAAATAAACGAATTTTATTTTTATTATTGTACAAATTGTGAATTTTTATCAGTTATTGAGGAAAAAAATGAAAAAAATATTTTTGAATATTAGTGAGAGAAAAACTTTAAGCAATAAACTAGTAAAGGTTTAATTTGCTTTATGGATAGGTTTAATTTTACCGTTAGCTTGCAAATTCATTCAAAACTCTTCTTTAATTTATTCCCTTGTGAACATTATCTTCATATAAATGTTGAAAATAAAAGTATATATTGTTTGCTGCAATCTATATTTGAGAGTATTTAAAGTCTTTTGAAGTATATTATTAAAAAGAAATATTATATAATACAGTGAAATATATATATTTGAAATGATTTTTATAAATATTACAAATTGAAAATTAAATACGGAATTGAAATTATTATGAACAGTTCACAGCAATTTTAATATATATATATATACATAGCAGCAATTACCAATCATATTATTTACCATATCATTAACTTATGAAATGCTAGGTGATATGATTAGGTAAATCTAGTTTTTTTTTATAATTATCACTTCTAAAAATAATAATTTTTAATCAATACTAATTTCATTTCATTGTTAAAATACAGATTTCTCTTTGGATGTTTGAGGGCACCGATACATCTACTTAACCTCCTCATGTTTATGAAACCATCGTGTGGAGCAATTTTCTGTTTGGAAGGGATCATTATATACCTGGAACTGGCTGAAATTAATCAAGAAGACTGCCTTTGTCATTAGATGAACATGATTCTGGAATATGCTATTCGTCCAAATGAATGCCAAGAAAAAGAATCCCAGATTATCAAAATTCACATGTAAACAGTTGGAATCAAAAGCAGTCAGAAAGGACATATAGGAGCAAAAACTCTGTATACTGATGCGACACTATTTTAACTTATTTAATTTTGTTCAACCCAGGTTCCATACTTACACATCGCATCATGACCAAATGCTAAATAAAACAAAAATCGTCAATTAACAGAATAACTTTTACGCTTAAAGATAAGTTTATTACTGAATTAGGTTTACAGCATAAATTATGTGAATTAGGTTTACTTAGAACAGACGATCAATAAAATTGAAACTTAGCTTGAGAGAGAGGAATTGAAGATGGAGTGGACACACACACACACATGATGGTTTCTCGGATCGGGTTGGAGTTTCGACGGATTTTTTTTATTTATTGCTTTTCTGCAATTCTGGGAGAGCCTCTCTGGTGAAATTCGAGTGCGTTCCCCTTTTATTCCGCACCTCATTACCCAAAAATCCTGCAGCCGAACTCTTTGCTCCTTCCTGTATTTTTTCTCTGATTGGTCAGAAGCCAAGCGCAGTGATACACCGTCTTAAAATTTATGCGTTCACTGAACTCCAAGAGCGCGGGAAAAGTTTGACACTCCCCACCAGAGGAATTTCACCACATCCGGTCAAGGGGGACTCGTATAAAAATCTTTAAACCACTGGGGGCTATTTCTAAAACTATGAACAATTCCCGGCCTCCTATCAAAACGATGGAAAGCAGAGTGAAAGATGATTCGTCAGACCATCGCTTGCATAACCGTATTTGACAACTTCCTATCCGTCCATGAGAGGAGACACAGTTTTTCTTGGCCTACTTTAATTTTTGCCTTAACAGCACTTAAACGGGTATTATATTAGAAGTGCTCCGATAATCGTACATTTTTTTTAAATCACTGAAAACTAATGCTTTGAAAAATTTTTTTCAATGACAGTTGTTTTGAATAAAAAATGTTTCATTCTTATGTATATCACTTATAGTTTATATCCTACTATATATATTTTTATATACATGCACTTATATACATGTATATACATGGGATATATTTACATACATACTTTATATACATGGGATTTCTAAACTTCACTAAAACTTTGCATAATAACATCTTTTGTCTTTCCTATTAATACAAATTTCCATGATTTTATATATACCATCTGAATAAACAATTAGTTATATGATTTCAGTTTATGTATCTTTGAGTTGGAGAAACATAAAGAAATCAAATACTATGTGAATTGAATTAAATTTTTTAAATGTAATTACATTATTTGAAATGAAGTCTAACAAGTAATAGTAAAATATAATATTGGAGCAATTATACATAAAATACGAATTCATTGTACTTAAAACATATTAATACCCCTAATTATATGAAATGGAATAGTCAGTTCATGCAGTTACTAGTGCATTATTTTAAATATAATCAGTTGGAATGATCAAATATTTTGATCCCTTAAATAAGTGTAAAGCATTTAAATAACAATTTAAACTGCATTCCGAATAACATTTTACAAATTCCTCATGGAGGTACAAATTTATGACACTGCTTTGCTATCATTAGTACATTTCAGTATTGTTCATTAGCAAGAATCATCAAACTTTCAAAGTGAATTATTCATTTTATGTAATAGGATTTTAGAAATAAGGATTTAGAGAATATATTAATGCATTTAGTTATTTTCGTGAGGAAGTTCATTGATAGATCAGGTTGAATTCAATGAAATTTTAGGAGAAATATTTGTTACGGTGGAATAGGTAAGGAATTAAGTATATCTGTTTAGCTTAAAATCGTTAGAATAACACACGTGTAAATTCCTTTTAAAAGTCTCCCCCCCTAAAAAAAATTGAAACAAACATCATTAATAAAATTCTTTTGGATGTATCTGATTTAATATGAAATATATGTGGAAATAAAACATTAATTAAAACATGAGAGAAGTGATAATTAAAAATATAGTTAAATCTTGGAGCAGAACTAATGAAAAATTCCTTAGCTTCCAATTTTATAAATCAAATTAAATTTTAACTTTACTCGAAAATCAGAATGGAAATTATTGAGTAGTTTGTTTACGAAATTTCTTAGTTTCAGGAGAAAAATTAACATTGACTATTTAAAAAAAAATCCATTAAAAGATAAATTAAATGTCCTATTTGCGTTTTTGATGGTTAAATTTGATGAAACTCTCGAATTTTATGAATGGAGGATTTAAGACAATTTCCTTACGGCTGTTTCTGCCATATGTACGAGAGCGTGAACTTAACGCAAAACACATTTTTGGACAGAAAAAATGCTTCAATTTTTATAAAAAAAAAGTTGTGGCATTGCATTTCACGCATATAGTGTTTTTTTAAAATTCAAAATATTTCATAAACAATTATTTTTTTTCCTTTTAACATGGGAATAGATATCTAATTTAGCATTACGGTATTGGAGAAAACATGCAAAACACATTTTGTAAAAGAAAAAAAAGTGTTCAACTCGGATAAAAATAAGTAGCATGTTAAAATAAGCGATTATCTACAGAATAGCGAAGCTATAATGTAATATTAATGCTTAAATACTTTTATATCTGAAAAAACATTCCGAATTTGGGTCCTATTCTTTAATATTAGCCAAAGATAGCCTTAAATCAGGCCCTTTTCACGAGCCACTAAAAATAATTCAAAAAGTGACGAAAGTAAGCTGAAAATGCTATAATTAACAAAGTATGTGAAGCTGAACGTCACGGTGAAAAAAAATACTGAGGTAAATTGCAATTTAATTCAATCATTAAAAATATTCATTTTAACCCCTTAAGAGAGGTACCCAAAATACTTAAAAAACGACACATTTTTTTATTGTTTATAACAGCGATTCTCAAACTGTGGAGCACAAGCATATGCAAAGTAAAAAAAACTATTTTAAAAAAAATTATAAATTTACTGAAAGGAATTAAAGCAAAATGCATTCTGACATAATTAAAATATAAGTTGTATGTTTATTGCAATGTGTTCCATTTTAAAAATTGAGCAGGACATGTAACATAATAATTATCCTATTATTTAAAACTTACTTATTTAAATACCTTTTACTTACGAGTAACGTATAGAAAATTTAACATTTGTCTTGATAATTTGTACTGATTTATAATTGAGGCCGTATTGTACCTTTAGAGTCAAAGTACATAATTATTGCATTCGATACATTGTGATTATGGGGGGGGGGGAATTATGATTGGAAATTTAGTCGCAAATAATGAAAGTTTAAGAAGCACTGGTTTACAACTCAACACCATACTAACTCACGTCTTCACCACATATAAAATACCGGATGAAAAGCATTTCAGTACTTCAGACAAACTTAATCACATTTTCAAAATACTAGCATTAAATAATACACCATTAAAAATAAGCACAAAACATAGAAAGAAAGAAAATATCAGTGCCCGTACTGTTCGGGCAAACCTCTAAAGGGGTTAATTTTGAGGAGAGATTATCCTTCTTAAAAAGACAACTTACTTTCACAATTAAGAAGTTGCTGGAAAAAAAACTCCAATGAAAATAGAAAATTGGTTGAATTTATTTTTGTATGGGGGTCCCTTTGTTATAATCATATTGCAGACTTGGCTTCAGAAACATATACTCTAGGTCGCATTCCTATAACTATGATTTAGGATTGTCAGACCCCCAGATGAATGCCAGCTGTTAATACCTGCAGTCGCTGCAGCCGTAACAACAACAACAAAAAAAACTGGAGGAAAGTGTTTCGAAAGATATCAATTGTCTCCCACATTTTTCACATCATTCTTTTTCTATCTCCTCCAATACATTGATATTTTGTTTTATACTTTTATAATCTCCGTCAACTCATGTGATTAACGTAATTTAATTTAATAATTAACTTTAAGAACGCTTCACACATTTCATTTTAAATACTGCATTAATTATTATGCTTTATATGATCACTTTCTTCATTACTAAGACCTCAGTATGATTACTATAATTTCCTGAAAGATGTTATCAATATGTTGTTATTATATATTATCTAAGTCTGCGTCTGCGATAAAAATACAAATTAATCATGTTGATTATTTTTTTTTTGCAAATAGTATTCCTTTTAATTAATTTTCTCATTAATTAGTGTTTATTCATGCTAGAATGATTTACTTTTTCCAAAAATTCGAAATTACTAAACGAGGTATTTCCTGAGCCATGATTTGTTTGCATAATTACAGATGAAAACGCGATAACATTTTCTATAAAATGTTTTTGAATGTCCTTTTCCATATCTATATAAAAAATGATTACTTTCTTAGTAGGTTGACACTTCAATTTTGTTTTCTAGCTCAAAAAGATGGTTAATGAAATAGGAAACATGCAGTACATTAACTTTGCAATAAATATGGTTTCAATTTTTTTTTTATTTTCGAATATCAGTGAATAATTTATATTTCAGTATTGCAGAATAAGACGAAGGATTTTCTAGTTCATGAGAAGAGATGTCTTTTGATTGATGGAACAAAACTACAGTTGTCTTATTCGAAAATATTATTTTGAATTGTATTAAACATTTTGGTTTATTCCATTTTCCTGTTGCTATTCGTACCCGGAGGTCAGCAGAGCTCGATCTGGTCAATGATTTCATATACCGTAGGAAAATCCAAAACCAGCAATACATTGGCTTAAAATTTTGATTAGAGCATTGTTTCTCAAACTATGAGGAACTGTGTGTGTATTGAAAATGAAAGGTTTATCAAGTTACAAATTTACTGAACGGAAGCAAAACAAGATACTTGTTGACATAATAAAAAATAAAATACACATTTACACGATATAATATACTTATAAATGTATCAGTAATGTACAATGTATTTGATAATTAATTTAACAATACTAAGTCAATAACGAGTTTAATAATTACCAGTGACTCCATGAGCTTGTCATATATAATATTATATACACAATTTAATACTTTTGATAATTTGTACGGATTATAATTAAAATTGTATTGTATCTTTACTCCAAAGTATATTATTATTGAATTCAATGCATTGTTATTGCATAAAGGGGGAGCATAATGAAAATTATGATTTAAAGTTGGGTGGCAAATTTTCAAAGTTTGAGAAGTATTGCTTCTAGAGATTGCAATGTGGAACTCTACAATATGTTATGGGGGAGCAATCTTATTAATACATTTGGTGCAGACTGCAAAAGATCCATGCGAAAGATCTAAGATTACCACAGAGAAAGCAACTGTGTTTGGTCCTCCTGATAAAACAAAGTGTCACAGAACCACCTGACCGATTGCTTTGATACCAGTAGTGCTGAGTTAGAACAGAAAGGTGTGTCTGTGTGTGTGCACTTTAAGGTACACGACTACGTTCGGAACAGTGATTTTCAAAAGCGCATAAATGAATAATTTACATGATTTTTACTGTCACTTAGTTTAGAATATATGCATACAGTGGTTTTGAGGACATTTTAGCAAAAAAAAATTATTTAAAAACAATATTTTGGCAAATTTAACTTAGAATAATCTTTTTTTCCAAATGCTCTCCTTTTGTGAAAAATGGTTCTATTATAATAATATTTCGTCTGTATATAGCTCAGACCTCTGTACAGAGACTCAACTAGAGTTTTTGAAATATATTTTAGAAGTGGATTTATTCATATTTTTACGACAACAGAGGAGAGCAATTTTAAGAAAAAAACGCGAATAATTATTTCAATTGGTTTCAACTCGGAAAATAATGTGAAATTTTCAAAATTTCTGGTTGAGCTTTTGTAGAGAGGTCTGAGCTATTTACAGGCAAACTATTATTATAATAGAATCACTTTTCACAAAAGGAGAACATTTGGAAAAAAGATTATTCTAAGTTAATTTTTTGCCAAAATATTATATTTAAATAAATATTTTTTTGTCAAAATCTCCTTAAAACCATTTTATGCATGTATTCTAATCTGAGTGACACTAAATATCTTGAAAATTATCCAATTATGCGCTTTTTTAGAATCACAGTTCCGAACGTATAGTCGGATACCTTAACTCGGGAATTGAGCTCCAAATAGTTTAAAGGTGTAGATGATATCGAAGTTTCTCTAGCACAAGCTTTGGTCAAACTGCGTCTCCGATCTTATTACCTTCAACGTCAATATGTGAAGAGATCCACTGAATCTCATGAGACATAGAGAGTAGATTTTTAGACTTCTCAGAATAGTAACTAAAATATTATCTCTCACACTCAACCAATTATCTAAGTATTGGAGATAACTTTTTCTATCAGAAAAAACTCAAATTTTACTAACCTCAAGTGATAAAGTAGAGAGAGTCAAGGTCTTCATTTCTTAATTTAAATTTCCCTATTTACAGATAGTGTCTTTGAATAAGGAGAATTTTCAAGGAGTTTCAGTAAATATGTTCTTAATGCTAAATACAGAGTTTATTTTAATTTTGCCTGCATCTTCATTTACTTATTTGGAAGAATAAAACATGTATTGTAAGGATTGGAAATGAGTATATTAAGAACCATTTGATTATTCGTTAAAAATATCGTATAACCCCTTATAAACAATACATTAATCAATATAAGACATTTAACTGTTATTAAAATGTATAAAAAATTCCCTGACTTAAAAATATTGATATTTTTTCTTAAAATGATTAATTTTGTGAACTAACAAATTCTTAAGAAAGTAAAGACAATATTAAATGAAGAAAACATGTATGCATTTACTTACAAATCTTTTTTCCTACAAACGATAGCAAATTTCTTAATAAGAAATCTAATCACATGTATATTGTTTTGATTATTATTTGTAATTAGTTTTTTTACCATTATATATTATGCGGTTAAAATGATGCAGTTTAACGAAATTTTTAACTTTTCTAAATAATTTTCTTAATCAAAAAATGTATGAATAAAATTATTAATGACTTAGACAAATTTAATTTTATTAACCATTTTTTTATTATTATTCTTTTAGATAAAATGAGTTTTAAAGTTATAAGAAAGTATTTTCTATACAAAAGCTTTATATATATATATATATATATATATATATATATATATATATATATATATATATATATATATATATATATATATATATATATTAGAGAAATATATCCAACCAAGATAGTATTTTTATTCACCAAAAAAATTTCATTCATTTTAAACTTCAGTACAACCTGTACAAGGATCCTTAATTCATTCAGAAGTTTGAAACCCGTGAAGTGAAAAAAATCAAAACAAAATTCTTTCAAATAAATTGAGGTAAAATTCTTATGTGTATGCAAAGAAAATTTTTAAAAAGTATTAAACAAACATTTCTATGAAATTTTTAAAATGGATTTAGGTTTAATGTCAGCATCAAAAGCATTTATGCTTACATCAAGAACACTTACATTTACAATACATGTAAATATGAATCTCAATTCACATGCGTTATGTTTTTGACAAAAAAAATGTTTAGATTTCCTTTTGCTATAAATCAAACATTCTGCCTGAAATACATTCGAAACCTCTTTACTTCTAAAAACAGCATTATAAATAAGAGTCTTACGTTCACAAGTAATATTTTATGTTTGATAACTAAGTCTGATATATTTGATGTGTGTTTCTTTTTCAAAAGCTCTCCATGTAGAATGTTTGTTCAACATGGGACTTTTCGGAAAGGCGTGGAATAAATATTTATTTGACTAGTGTGTATTTTATTTTTCAGGAAGAAAAAAATTGAAGTCATTTTTGAGAAACAGAAACACCAGCGGAAATCTTTTCTCTTTTCATATTTTAGCTGATCATTCGAATGTTTTACATATTTGCCAATCTATACAATGCATTTCAACATAGAATTTGCAGCTTATAATTTATGTGATAACAATGTTATGAAAAAATAATACGTATCTAGCGTTAATAATATTTTGAATAAGATATTACTGAATTAATATTAATCATATCTTTAATGTTTTTTATTTTATAAACATTACGTGCAAAAAAAGAAGAAAAATCTGGTTTTTAAATAAGAATGAAAAAAAATATTTATGTAATGAAAATTTATCCTTTAATTTTTTTGAACATAGCGATAACGATTAAGCAAACCATGGTAACGAAAATTAGCAAAAAACATCTTACAAGTACAACTATTACCTTTTAATAATGTAAGTTTTTATTTAAGTAAAATGTTTGGTTTATTTATATTCTATCTAATATATATGTGTTTTATTTATTTATAAAAATATTTATGTTTTGACTGCATTTTTCTAAGAATTTCGATATGTATTTCTTAATATAAACATTAAATTAGAAGTAACAAATACCATACTGAATTGTAATTTCTCATTAAATTGTATTAGGGAATTTCTAATGATTTTCATTTTTGTTACATACGCATTCAATTAACATATAATCTATTATCTAACTGGAATTTAACTCTTGCACTATTTAGTATGTATTAAAACGTTTTAAAAAACATATCCATTTTTCATTGGAAATTTTTCTATTTAAATAAAATTTGAAACAAATACCGTATGCTAACCAAGATATATTTTAAGATAAAATATATTATGTATATTTTTATTATTTAAAGCACTTCCACAAAAAATTTTCTATAAATTTATAGAGCTAAGAGATTAACTAACACGCTGGGTAAAGGAATGAAATATTTAGGAGGCAGTTAAGTTTTAAAACTAATTGAGTGAAACCTTTCGTTGCACGTTAAGAACTTTTAAACTTTTTATAAACTGTTAAGCTATTAGTACATAATTTATATTTTGAATTTAGCTATGGTCCGTAAATTTAATGTAACACAATGTCGAAAGGGAGGTGATATTTTTTTTTCAATAATAAAGCTTAAAAAAGTAGCAGAATCTAAAACTAACCTTCACAGTTGAGCAGTCGCTTATAGCAAAGGAAAATGATACAAAGAATTCCATCGCAGGAAATATACGCCAAACTCAGTCATACCAGTTAGGGATCGTAAATGTATGGACTGATTAGAAATAGCTATTTGGAACCACACTTGTCAACATTTGCTTCAACTGCACAATATTGTTACAAGTCAATCAATTTTAGAATACACTCTCAAACTAGAATTACATAAATTGGGAATATTTAGCCATTCACAGATGATACGTCACAGATTAACAATAATTGAAAAAGTGTAAACTGGGCAAAAAGAGCATCGGCATTGAACGATTGAATAACAAGGGCAGTTAAAATGTCCTGAGGACTCCGGACTTTCTTATATTCTGACGACATTGCTGTAGTATGTGAAGAGAGGCTGATTCTTTTAAACCTGAATATGTCCAAAAAACTGCGCATAAATAGAGATGAAGTGTATATATGAGTTGATTTCTAGTTTTGAAACTAAACCCTTAATTGAGATATCAAATTTTATAAAAGCTATGAACTGTTTGATATTGTTGGACAATAGGATGTTCCTATATTGTCTGTTTCAAAATACGAAAAGTAAACCATTTTATCTGCTGTTTTAAGAATTTAATTATAATATTCAGTGAACTTTAACTGTGCAAAATTGGTTGGATGAATCTTATGTTCCTCATTTCAGTGTCAATGGGGAAGTTTGGAATATCTCTGAACATTATGTTAAAATAAAACATAAGCACCCACTAAATTTGACTTCAAGAGTGTGTCAATGGATTATTGAGTAGATTTAACATGATACGTTACATACGTACTATACCGTTGACCAGTTTCACTGAATTAAAAGACATAGCCAAATCATAAAAAATGCTGTCAAATGCTTTTATCGTTTTGGAACATGCGCGAAAGTTCTACACACGCTCCTTTCATATTACTACGTAGTCTCTATATTTCGATCGCAGGTATGTGAGGGTTAAAGAAAGAATCAGGTATTTCTCTATTTAAACAATTTTATTACCTTTTTTCACTTATTAGACTTAATAAGAATACGAAAAGAATGTGCTCTAATAACTAAACACGAGAACCAATCAAACTTATTAATCTAAATATAATATAAATAGAGCTCTTATCTATTCCCCTGAGCGTTCTTGCTTCAACAATTGCTTTATCTTTTCTTTTTGGATTAACAATACTAAGTGCAACCCCCCGTCGCTCGCACTATGCTTTCTTCTTATAATCATTTTATAACCATCAACACCTACTCCACGACTAGCCCTTAAACAGAAGCTCGCACTTACATAAAATTGAATCATGTCTACGGAAATCGATTTTGAATTAAAATCACAGTTAAAAAGAATGTTCTACCCAAGAGGATTAGTTGAAGCTCGAATAGAACCCCTTACTGCGTCCATATAAATAAGCGAATATTCAACCACTTTAAATTGTTTACTTAAAATAATACTTGCACTTGAAATAACCGTAAAGCAGTGGTTCACAAAATGTGAGGTGCACTCCCCTAGGAGGAAACGATGACACTACTTGGGTGGGGGAAGCACCGGTATATCTAACAGTTGAAAATAAAGGATTATTTAAAAAAATTACTAATTTACAGAAAGGAAGCAAAACAAAATACATTCTGGAATGATGAAAATTAAAATACATTTTTAAACTGATATAATATACTTATAAACGTATGAGTACTGTAAAATGTATTCGATAATTTATCAATACTAAATTAAGAAAAGGTTTAATAATTGCAAGTGACACCCACAGGCCTGTCTTGCAGAACAAAGGTTTCAGAGGTTTAATACGGATAATTGACAAAGTTTTTTTTCTCTATATTTATGGTATATTTTAGTTAATTTAATTAAAAGTTATGCTGCAATATGTTTCAATTTAAAAATTAGAAATAAAAAATAACATAAAATTTATACTATTCTAACGTAATGTACTACACTTAGTAATTAAATATAGAAATAATAACTATATATATATATATATATATATATATATATATATATATATTTATAAACATAAAAATTATAAAAAAAAGTGTGTGTGCTTATGACCCCACGATACAAGTGATAACTTTATTTTTTTGTAATGTTATTTCAGGGATTAGTTAGGTGAATAATAAACAAGAAGATATAAGTATTGTCCTACAAAATTATTTATTCATATGTCTGTACTCATAAATATTTTTGTGCGAAATATACAATCATATTTGGGAATCAATTGTATTCTAAGAAGGAAACAGGATGTTTATATGGTAGCTGAAATAGGTTATAAATCCTTTAGATTCAAAACTTTATTTAAATATCTTTAAAAAAAATTGTCAAGCTTTGTTCCGTACTTCCTCGGGCTTCATTTTGTTCATTTGACATTATTCAATTGAATTTTGATTTTAAAAAATCAACTAAAGGTTTCCATTTGTCTTTTGAAAACCCTACTTTAAAATTCCCACTTAAAATCGTAGGTAATTTGTTAAGAAGACGCGATCCGGCTTTGTGAATCTTGGTTGTAATTTAACAATATTTAATTCTGTCCATGAATTAATTTAAGCAGAGGGATAGATAGTATGACTGGTAGTTGATTGGGAAGAAATGAATCTAGGTGAAAACAATTAAAAATGGATTTAATCAGAAGATTTATATCACAAAATCTCTGGCTTATACTAGCTCTTTTGTCATTGTATATGAGTTTTGTACAAATATTAGGTTGAGGAACAAGAAATCCATTATTTTTGTATGAAATACAAAACTTTGTTTAACATGTTTTGGCTTGTCCGATTTGGGTCAAATATGTACCGTCTTGTTGTATAATTTGTTGCCATTCTAAAGGTAGCTTCATATCGACTCTGCCATAGAAGCCATGGCCTTTATTAGCGAAAAGCTCTAGCAATCGATTTTCACAATCTAGTCTTGATTCCAATTTTTTATTACTCTGGAAGTTCCGCAATGCGAGAAAAAGGTGCTAATCGTTTGTTGCCAGGTCCAAACTATATGGTAAATGTATTACAACTTTCGAACCAAGCTCCCAGAGTGTCTGATGAGTCAATACAGACGTGTATGGCGTGACGTTGTCCTGATGGAAAACAACACCTCTTCTGTTGGCCAATTCTGGTTAGTCACTAGCTCCAAATGGTCCAGTTGTTGGCAGTAGATATCTGAATTTAGTCTTTGGCCCCACGGAAGCAACTCATAATAAATGATTATGTATCAGTCCCATCAAATGCACATTTGAACCTTCCTGGATGTTAGTCCTGGTTTGGCCACCACTAAGCTGCTTCACCGGGCTTTGATAACGATCGTTTTTGCACCATATTGTCGTATGTGACCCATTTATCATCCTCAATCACCATCCGTTTAAGAAATGGGTCGATTTCATTCCGTTTGACTAGGGCTTTCAAAGGGGAATTCGATCCATCATGTTTTTTGGTGTTGCACCCAAACATTGAGCTTCGTTTTGAATTCAACTTTACTCAAATGGTTTAAAACTTTTTTATGGTCAATCTTTAGCTCCTGGGCAATGCTACGACAACTAACTTCCCTGCCAACTTCGATTGTTTCTGTGATTTTATCGACATTTTCGATGGGTCGTGGGGCAAAATGCCTGAACGGAATCGATGAAACCAAAATTGAACGTAATTGGCTGCTACAGTATCGGTACCATAAACAACATTTAAAAATTCAGCCACCGGGCTTTTATTTTAGCATTTATCAAAGAAAAACTGTAACATGAACCGAATTTTCTCTTTGTTGACTTCCATTGTTAACACCCTGTAACTCACAATTGAATGAACCAAACAATAAACAGCAAAATAAATTTTTAGGGTGAAATGTCACCTTGACAACGAGCATAAATTTGAAATTGTTTGATCGAAACTTCACGAGATATCGACACTACAGCCATCTACCAAAGAAATAATGGATTTCTCTTTTCGCCCATCCTAATATATCCGGTGCTGCTGCAAGGAAGGTCTTCTTATAACTATATTTTGTTTTCTTATATTTAAATTATTTAATGTAACTTTTTCTTAATACCTGTATACTTAATTTTGTTATTTTAAATTTTTAATTGTTTTAATTTTCTTTTTAGACTCAACGTATATTTAAGTAATGTGATTAATAGAACTATTTGTTCATTGCTATTTCGATTCGCTTAAAAAATATATTTTTATTCTTAAGATCACTGCAATATTCCTAATGATGATAATATTGTAGCACTTACTTAGTTCTATAAAAATTTGTCTCTTTTCCTCATTTTATGTTTAATTTTAGTGTAGGATTTCTTTTTCTCCCTAAGCCTTTTTTTTTTTAAAAAAGCCAGCTCAGGTGTTATCCTTGTCACCTGACCATGTTCCAAAATTACGAGGTCCGTTGCCAAAATACCTTGAGTAGCTGAATAGTGCGACCTTAATATTCAGTCATTCCTTGAGCACATTTCCCGTAGGAGATAAATTTCAAATTTCATTCAGTTTTCAAAATTAAATAGGAGAGTAATAATACTACAAACAAAACCAATGTTATTATTTTCGAGCATGCATGGTCTAAATTTTTGTACTTTAGCATTATTCCACTATAGCCTGCACATCGCGGAATTTATTGATTTGACGAAACTGTTCAAATACCTGATACGTAAGAACCAATGGTATATATGAGATCCTAAATCCTATGAAAAGTATGCTTAAGGAAATGAAAGCTGCACTTAAAATAGGAGAGATGTAACAGCAAAATAAAAATATTTATGTTCTCCGTATTTTTGCCCGAGGTATTTATTGTAAAATTTAATTTCTTAGAGAAATGTTTAAGACTCTTTTTGGCACTATTTTGCAGAAACTGAAATGTCATTAGATGGAATAATAAGGATAACATACTTTATTTAAATAGCTCTTAGTTATTAAAAACGGTATTTTTCGTCTCCTGGGCAATCAATAATTAATAAAAATAAATCCATGCATGTTTTTATAAACTGAATGAAACAATAAGCATGATCATAATAATGCATGATAAGAACGAATAGTAATCGTGATGCTTGATGCAGCTACAAATTGTTCTCTTCATTGTTCATGTATTTTCATTCACTCAGTAAACTGGCTTTAGAACATTTTCATAGGCATCTTCCAAGCTGAAATTAACGAAACCTTACTAAAATTGTATATTAATCTTTGAAGTAAATTCGCAGTAACAGTACCATGTATTTATTTAAGGGGAGTTGGAAACCTCTCTTCTCTATACTGACAATGTTAAATTGGCTGTTTTCGATGTACCTTTTCTCAAAATCTGTTTTATGTACATGCTTGAAATTCTTCATACTATTAAAGTACACCTCTCTCATTATACTAAAATGAGCTTTTAGCTAATTTTGAATTTTTTAATAAATTATGAAATATTTTATCAAACATTGCGAAATTTGACTCATTTTTTACTTAAAAAATTTGTAAAAATAAAATTTTTGAGTTTTTTACAAAAAGCTCATTTTAGTATATATTAGACATCGTTATAAATAATTCATAAAAAATTTACATACCTGTGAACAGAAGTTTCTCAGAAAAGGTACATCGCACATTAAAATTTACATTTTGAGATAAATTGATTTTAATGTATACAGTGAGGCTTCTAATCGACTAGGAAATAAAAAAATAAAAGGCTCAATTTAAAATAAAAGATACATGTTTTGGTTCATATCAGTCGTTACACTTTTAAGCAAAAACAAAGTAATTTGTTTACAATTTTTGCCATTAAAATGGACGTGGCCCAAATTAAATGATTATTTAAAAATACGTTTTAAGGGCTTCTAAATACCCTAGAGGTTAAAGTAAGGTATTTTTAGAAAGGTTAAAATCTGTACAGTTTGAAAATGTAAAAATCTCAAATTGTCAAAAAAATAAGATTTTAGCTTTCCAACACCCCTTAATTATATAAAGAGATACCTGTAATTGTGTACATTACAAAGTCATATTTAGTTAACAAATTAGTATGTCTTATTTACAGTTATAGGACCAATTTTTGAGGTGCGATGAAAATTGAACTTTAAAATAATTAGTTCTAATTTTCTATTAGTTATAGCTTTCTTTTAATAGTGCATAGTGAGGGATGATTATTTCTTACATTTTTTTTAAATGTGGATAGATATTCTGGAAAGTAGAATATTTTCGATTCAGTGTGTCGCACATTGCTTAGAATTTGAATAAAAGTCTAAATAATCTAGATTAGATTTTGACCAAAACTTTGAAAGCTAATCGTGTTCAGTAAGGTGTTACAAATATTCATACAGTGGCATTGGAACTGATTCAAATGCTATTGATTGACCCATTGCTGATGTAATATTATAGATTAATTCTCTGGTAGAATAACTGTTTCGTTATAAATATAACTGCACCTATAATTGTTTATCTCATCAGTTTATAAAATGCTCTTATGTAACTGCAAGACAATCAAATTACAAAATAATTCCATGTTTAATTAAGGAAAATTGTGGGAAATTAAATTTTATTTCCTCTACCGGAAAATTGGAGGGAGAAACTCAGACAACTACTTTTTATTTAAAATTGTAAATAAGTGCATTTAAATGTGTTTTTTACACATTAAGTTTTATAATCAACCAAAGAGATAAAAGTAGTAATTGAATACCTATTAAAATAATTATTTTTAATGGCGGAAAAATAAAAATAAGTGTTGCATATAATGACATTATTTAGGAAAGCATATTCAAAATGAAAACAAAAAAAATCATGATTGAAATAATGACCAACTATTTTCATAATCCAAGATCAGGCGCACACTCGGTAGTTAATGTTAATGGTCGCGTGAGGAGACCCTTCTCTGTTTTACTATTATTTTTATTGTACACGATAAAAATCATAATTCCTATGAATAATTTAATTAAGAGAATGTATTCTTAACTACTTTTAAGGACTTTTCAAATTTTCTTTGATAATTTGAGAGAAAATATCAATCAAACTAAACCAAAGAAATTTGAAATGTGCGTGACTTTAATACATGACACAAATAACAAACACATTTCACCAACACTACAGGAATATTATGTGCAGGCAAAATTGTCATACTTAGTACAAATTACTGTGGTTTTATTTTCTTTAGATGATCCACAAATAGCATGTTGAACTTCTTCTTGCTTATGTCTTTTTGACAGGCCAAAGTGTTTCTTGCAGTAAGTACACTTATGAATTCATTTTTTTCTTGATGGAGTTTTTTAGGTAGCTTTTGAAATTTTTTCTTTAAACTTAAATGATTCATATTCAGCGCTTTTCTCAAATTTATTTCCGCTATCATAATTAATATGCATTACTAGTTGGTATACCCGTTCTTCGCACGGGTGAACTGAAAAATTAAACAACACAGATTGAAGGATAAAGAAGTTGGTAAAGAGTTAATTTTACGTGAATTGCAAATTAAACAAGAAAGATTTTTGCATATCTCAGCTAAACAAAAAAACACCTTTGTTAAATTTTAAAGTATGTAGATCTAATAGCTGATAAAAAGGATTTTTTTTATATTTATAACTCCCCGTAACACTCTTGAGAGTCGATTTTTGAAAATACCTCCCTAAGCTGATCTCCGCTCAGCAAAAGTAACACATTGTTAAAAGTTTTGTGTAATGAACACTTAAAATAGTGTTAATAATTTAAATCTGAAAGTATAATACATTAATATTACTTTCTGTTGTATCTATTTTATGTTAAAATTGTATTATTCGCAAGCAACGCCGTTTCTTAAATTATAATGGCGATTCAAAGAAAAACATAGTGAAATGTTATCGATAGAGTCAAGTTGGCAAATGTCTGGCTACTTTCATAGCTCGAGATATATTAGAGCTTTGTAAGACCCACCGTATAGGGGGGCGATGCACGTTAATGCTTTATCTACCGCATTATGATTTACTGCAGTTTTTTTCATGCAATATTTTGTTTGGATCACTACATTGAAAATTAAGGGATATACATAAACGAAATACTCCACTTTGGGAAATTTAATCCGTTAGAGATCATAAATTAATTAAAGATATTCCACTGTAAAATTAATTATATACACCGTTCACTTAAAATAAATAGTCAAATCGTTTCCTAAGGTCTTCAATAAAATACAAAAACATAAGACACTTAAATTTTGACAGAAACTATTTTTTTGACACTAAAATAATAATCTTTGCAATCCGCTGAAACCGCATATCTGCTGCAAAATTGTTCTCCTTCCCCGCTAAAATACTCATCATAGAACCCGTGCTGCCGTATATCATGGAAGAGTGGATTTTAAAGAATATTCCTGCTAAGTATTGTTAGAATATTAATTCTAAGTTAGCGTGGTGTAGTAGTTAGGAGAAGTGGGTGCCAGCTAAGGTGTCGTCCACGTCACTTGACCTCGGTTCAAAATTACGTGGTCCGTTGCCAAAAGCCCTTGTGTAGCTGAGCAGTGCGACGTTAATATTAGCTTACTCACTCCAAAAAATACAGTACAGTATTTATAATTATTTTTATACTTAAAAATGCACTATCCACCTATTCAATTAAATTCATAGCGTTATAATTAACTGCTAACCACAAACAAACTATGCAAATATGTCCAAATGATGTAGTGTGAAAGACAAAGTTTATCTACTGTAAGTACCAAAAGCAATAAATGCACATTTTAAAATCATTAAAAAACATTCAAATAAAGAGAAATTTATAACAACTTCTCCCTTCAAAACTTAGTTTTATTCTGAAATAAAAAATAGGGATTATGTTGATCACAGGAATTAATTAGAACGAGCACCTTGCGTAGCCAAAACAAAAAGGGTTTCTTCACAAACAAAATATAGATATATGCTGTCTTGGGCTTTTTTGCATTGCACGCCAGAATTGCTTGCAGATGGCAGAATGTTTTCCTATTTACTTGACAAATATCGCTATATTTTGGAGACTTCTCAGCCTATGATATAAATTATAGCCTACGTGTTATTCTGATGCATAAGCTATATTACTGTAAAGTGTTATTAAATTCAATTCAGTTGTTTTTGCGTGAAAAACGCCCAAACATCCTCACAAACTTTCGCATTTATAATATATATCTAGATTTCAGCAGGCCTTGCTTGATCAGTTTCTAATTCCTTCAATAGAGTTCACAGATGCCCATTTTTTTATTTACATTTATAAACCATAATAAGTCGTACAATACATCAATTAAATCTACTAAGTTGTTCTCATAGTAAAAATGTAGCATGTTTATAAGAAATATTTTGAAACAAAAGTGGACGCGTGTATAACTCAATCAAAACAAGTACTTTTAGATTGAAAAAAAAACACTTGCCACACACTCCCAAAAAAGAGGGATACATGTGACAAAAACATTTTATTTCCCATGAAAACCGTTATATGTAGGAGAATACTGACGAGGTCATTGGTCACAAATAAACGGTTTTCCCAGAATTATTGATTTCGTGAGCCTGGGGTGACTCTGTGCCCCACGCGCCTACCCCCGGGTTAAGGAAACACTATAGAAAATTCTCAAGCATTGGTAATAAGTATCTGAATTTCAAATTATTGAATTTATAATTCTGTTTTTAATAATTTTCAATATGTAATCATTGTATTCGGCCTATATGGAAGAAATTATTGCTATATTCAGCCTATTGTAAGATTTCATAATGTCCTTGGTAGTCATTTTAAAATTCTTCCCTTTTATCTCTCTTAAATTCTTTTCCTTAGGAAGTATTATGTATTTATATATTTATTGAATTTAATTTTATTTAAAATATCTCGTAATATTTCGTATTTTATATACTTTAAATATTGAATTTTACAGGAGGAGTAGAAAAAATACAAGAAAATAAGTACGAAAATGAGTTCAAAATTTTCAAATAGGAAGTTTTAAAACAGCATTTTTTGAATTAAAAACAAAATGATTACCTGTAAAATAACTTTAAGGAGACGAGAAAAAAAAGGAATTGAAAAAAAGCAATGCTGAAATTGAAGTAGGTTCTCACTGGATTTCAGTTAATGGAAAAAAAAATATATATATATATATATATATATATATATATATATATATATATATATTATTTATTTATTTATATAAAGGTATATTTATTTATTTATTTATATAAAGTTTCTCATGAATCTTATCCCCTGATCCTAGCTTTAGATGTGTGACAGCTATTATTCTAAATATATTGCCTAAGAGGTATAGTAAAGTATCTTCGATATAATATATCTTATGTACAATAATGGTATTGTATGAATTGATTGATTGTTCGCTTTTTAGCATTGTACTCCGAACACCTAGGCTCTTGGGAATGAACCTCGCTATTTTTATCCACGATCAAGTACAAATTACAACACCTAAGCTGGTACAACTCTCCAAACTTTCATGCCATATCATCGAGAGGAATTTGATGTTCAACAGATTTAATTGCATTAAATTTTCTACATGGATCACTTTAAATGCGTTTTTGGCCTTGATTTCCTATGCCCGTTACATAGAAAAACATTAATTTAAAAAGAATAATAATAATAAATTTTCAAAAGTCAATTCCTACTTAGATCAGCAAAGAAAATTTTTATTTCAGCTACTTATTAAATAGTTACAATTAATATAAATATGTATATACATATGGCAGAATCACAACATTAAGTGGTAATTAATTTTTATTAATTATTATTAAATTATCGTATTGTCATCCAAAATAATCGTGTATATAAAATTTCAGTTCAACTGAATGCTATAAAACGATAGCAAAAAAAAAAAAAAAAGTTTAAAGTTTTGACACAAGTCGCCAAAAGGGTCGCTAAGTCGCCAAAAAATGGTGCCAACATGGCTGAATTTGTAATTCTTCAAAATTATTTGTTTTAATCAATTTATTTTTATTAATTATAATTGAGTTACTGTATTGTCATCCTAAATAATCATGTATATAAAATTTCAGTTCAATTGAGTGCTTTAAAATGTACTTTATTAACGATTGAAAATTTTACGAAGATAAATAAATAAACAAATATATAGAGAGTGAGCTATTAGTAGGAATTGAAAAAATCTTATTGTGTAAACTCGTGTCATAGTGACTTTTTCAGTTATACGCCACGTGATTCTTATTTGAAAAGGTCTTGATTTCTAACTTATACCAGTGTCTGTTATTGATTATTCTTAAAAATCGATTTGTATATTAAGTTATGAACTCTAACTTGCAAGACCAATTGAAGTTTATATTAAATACGCTGTCCAATTATTATTCACATGGATTTTTTTTTTTTATTAAGCTAATTGTTCTTTTACTTGAAATTGAGCTCATTGATTGGAACACAGTGCTTGGAGTTACTTCAGTATAAAATATCCAATTTCTTTGATAATCCTTTCTTACTTCAAATTTGAAACACAGGGTTGAAACAACCTGTATTTCAGACTCTTCGGATGTCATTAAAAATAAAAGTGAAAATATTCCAGCAGTAAATCATTGGATAAAATGGTTACGTGGAACGACCACTACATTCACATGATTTGGCCATTGAATTTTTTCTAACAGATTCCTTGAAACAGCGGGTCTACGTGATGGATCAAGCAGATTTGGAGGGAGACGTGTTACTAGGGCTTGTGTTAGTGTCATCAGATATGCTATAAAATGTGCTGCATGATTATTTTTTAAGAAAAATAGTTAAAGGGGCATTGTCACTTATTGAACACCGAAAATAAAAATTTTGCTTATAGCAAGTTGTTAACTTCGTCTTACATGGATTAAAATGTTTGGATATTATTAACCAACTACCAACAATTTTACGCATTCTGTTCTATGTATAATTGTGAAAAAAGTAGCATTTTTGTATCTAAGTGAAGCTGTTGTACAATTTTGTATATCTAATTTTACTTCCGTGTTTCCTCGTGTTTTTATGTAGACACACTTTCTATTTTCATCTAGGCCTAGGCATAACTTATCTCCTTTTGTTGCACATAGCTCAGTGTTTCTCAAACTTTTAATATTGACGACCCAATTTTAACTCACAATTTTCTTCGCCCCTGCCCATACACGTTCGACAACAATGGGTTGATTGCAACACCAATGTCTTTTGACGATAAAGATAAAAAACGACCTTAATTATAAGTCTTTCAAACTATCAATATTACTAAATTTCTTATGCGTTACTTTAAAGTAAGATAAATAATTTAAAGGAGTAGGTTCACGAAACATGATTTGTATCTCAGTAATGTTAAAAATAGGTATTTTTAAGGAACATTTATAAACATTCTATTGAATAAATATTTCCAATTTTTTTACTGAATATTCTTTGGATCATAATACATACTTTAATCAGAGCTTTTATGGATAGGATGTCTAGTTATTTTTTTAAAAAAAATATTTTTTGCACATATATGGTTTTTTTTTTTTTTTCAAAAACAGTGAAATTTCATTATGTTTAATGCTATAAATTACGTCAGAATAAGTTTTTTTTTAAAAATTCCCTTGTTTAAAGTATGTATTAAAGTGTAATTTTTAAATATGCAAAGTTATAAGCTGTTAGATGCAGTAGTATAGGAAAAAATGTTCCTTATATAGTAAAAATGTTAGTTTTGAGAAAATGGATTTTAGTAAAAAACTTACTTGTAATTAATGCATAGCAGCTTCATAGCTTGGGTTTTTTCTTTCTTCCGCTAAAGTATCTTCTAATATACATTTCTTATGCCTTTTTTTCACCCTTGCTTCTTTAGAATTTTATAAAATGTCATAATTTGCTTTTCTTCGTCTCTCCCGATCAGCTGTTTACATTGCTCGAGCTATGTAAAAACCTGGTAAGATACATAATGTTGCAAGAACATGACATTTAGTGATATTAACTTGATTGTAGGAGACAATAGATTCCAGTATTCCAGTTTTTAAAGTGCCGAATTGCACAAAAATGTTTTTCGGTATCCGTGACCATATTATGCAATTTACACTTTCGTTACATTTTTGTGTCTTACCATGTAAGCATTTGGCAAGGAGGTTAGTTGTTGATAATTCCCTGCACACATTTTTGTGTAATTGAGTACTTCTGATGGCAAGGTGTTCTTGTGTTTATATACTTCATCTGTTGTGATTGATAGGTTATATTCACACCAGGTATCCGTTTGTTGGGCACAGACCATGTTGTGGATATGCATTACTAGATGCTTTATGAAAATATGTAGCCCAAATGGCTCGCTTCATTGAATTAATACTATTAATACTATTGATATTGTTTCTGATAGCCAATCCATAATAACGATGTAATTTATCAATTTCAGCGTCTGCAAGTCTACCGTGATCATCCAATGTATTTTTTGTCACTTAATTTCTTACATTTCATTTTTAGTTTTAAAGCTCGTAGTCAAGTCCCCATCTATTTCTCGAGATAGCCAAAATACTCCAGTTTTCAATACCTATATCTCCATACGGCTGCATCTCGTTAACTGCTTTATATGCTCTGGTGTCACCATCGCCCGAAAATTTGGTATATTGCAGACCATGCAAACTTTCAAAGCGTTGGAAGATTTCGATGGCTTCTGAAACTTCCAAACATCCACTATTTCCAAAATGATTCGCCTTACAGTTCTCATTATGCATTTTGTTGGGTCACTTACAAAATCTTGATAATAGTGAAGCATCAAGCACTTTGCTGGTATAAAAACTTGTTACAATAACAGCACCATTATACAAAGACGTATGCCCATGCTTTTGTCAAGTACCATCAAAAGCAACTGATATATCAGAATGTCCGCTGAGATCTTAGGCTTCTTTAGCTGCAATTTGCATGCTCACCGTAGCCACAGTGTCTACGGCTGTATCTAATCCTGATTCCTTTTTTATTAAATATTTGCGATGGAGTTGGTAAATTCATAACTCCACACAAAACTTTAGCAGAAGACTTAACTTTTACCAATACATCTCATTGCATATGAAAGCCTGGTATTGACTTCATAATACTTAGACTCTTTTCAATTGCATGAAATCATATATATCAGTACTTAGAAATGGTTGGCTGAATCCACAAGTTTCGCAAGAAACAGAAAATTCTGTGGCCAAGCCTTGAACTTTTCTTAAAAACTTAATTGAAATATTATTTTTGCATTTTTTACATACAACAGATATATTTTTTTAGCTTCAGACAATAAAGTATTATTTATAATTTCATTTATATTTCCATTTTCCCCAAGAAAATTGCTGTAATCCATACAGGATTTCAGCTTCTTGGCTGCAGCAGAAACATTCAAATTGTTAATGGTTTCACTTACCTTCGACTGTGAATGCAAACAAGCTGTTCTTCTTTTCTTAAAATTTATAAATTTAAAACGTGGCATTATGAGAAAAAAAATGTTTAAAAAGTAAAAATTATCAGAAAATATGTGACAAATTTTAAAATATTACTAAATGTAGCCATAAGAAAAGCTACTTAAAGACTCAAAATTCAATGCAAACAGCACGTTTCAAATACTTAACAAGTGGTTGCTTCACTTCATTTATTCTACTAAACGTTGCAATTCAAAGTATTTTAAATAATAATGAAAAAAAAAAAATAGTGAAATTGGGGGCTTACAATGCAGAATAAAAGTTGGTTTACATATAAGTGGGCGTGGCAGGTGGACTCTGACAGGTGGTGAAACATTTTCAAAAAATTATTAAAAATACTTTACTGCACGTAGAAGGATAACTTTTGCACCATTAGAAGCATAAAAGTTCATATTTTATAAAAATGGGAACAGTGAAAAATGAGTTTTGGGGTCGAAATTGTGAACCTACCCTCTTAAGTTACTTTTAAGTATAAGTATTTTGTTATTTGCATTGTTCTTAACATATTTTGCTTTACTTTATTTCAATAAATTGATAATTTTTTTAAATAATCATTTATTTTATGACTTTTCAATATGACCACAAACCTCACGTAGGGTTATCACGGTCCTCCTGGGGTGGCGCGCCCCACGGTTTGAGAAACGCTGGCATAACTACATCAACTTCCATGTAAAAGATAACAGCTATTACCTTCACCAAATTAAGGTATGTTGGGGAGTAAATTAAGGGCCATCCTATGTATAATCTAAAAAGTGAAAGAGGGGGAAAATTGAAGCACAGCATGTGACTTGAAACACTTCTAAGAAGCCGCCTTTCTTTAATTAACTATCGCTATTTAGAATTTACACTGATTTAATAATGTTACCAGATGGTTTGATTATCTGCGGACTCTTAATGAGTAATCTGCCCCTGTAACACATCTCACCAGAACAGAGTTTCTCGTAAATGAGGCATTTGTGGATTGTCCTTCTCTGCCAAGCTTGGAAGCTGATTATCCCCTTCGGGTGGTGAGTTAAGCTAGATTTATTGACGTTTCGATTGGTCATGATGGCCTTAGCAACATACGTCCACTAACGGAAACGTTACGCATCTTTAGAAGCTATAGCGTTAACTCTGATTATGTTCCTAATACACTGAGCATTCTTAGAAAAATGCTTTTAGCTTAACACGTATATAATTTTCTTTGAATAATGTTGATCAAGTAATATTTTAATTAAGTAACCTATTGATATATATATATATATATATATATATATATATATATATATAATTATTATAATAATTATTATAAGTAACCTATTGATATAATTATTACTAGCAAAATAATACAAAAAATTGTTCTTGTGTAGGAAAAATTATACCATTTGTGTAAATTTCTTCATAGTGCCATTCCTGCTATGCGCGATATACAAATTTTGAATTAAAATATTCATTTTCGTATATGCTTAAGTAAAAATTTCATAATATATATTCCATTGAATAAAAATTACGAAAGACTTTAGCTGCCACGATATTTTTATTTTTTCCACAAGCTTCAAGAATGAAATTTTCATTGAAGTTAATTGATAATTTATAATTGAAAAATTCAAAGCATATTACAATCTATATTTATGTTACATTTCTTTTGAAACATATGGTACATACAAATAATTTATTATATAATTTTATAGATTAAAACATTGAACTCTTATGAAAATCTCTCTCTACTCATACTCTAATATTACTTTTATAAATTATAGCCTAGTGGTTAAGGTAATGGTCTCGGATGGCACGTCATGAATTCGAGCCGACACTACACTGAATATCCACCGGGTAGAGGGGGCCGTTGCACTATATATCTGTCGAGGCTCGATGTAAAATACCTCCCTAAGCTGATCTCCGCTCAGCAAAAGTAACATATTGTTAAAAGTTTTGTGTAATGAACACTTAAAATAGTGTTAATAATTTAAATCTGAAAGTATAATACATTAATATTACTTTCTGTTGTATCTATTTTATGTTAAAATTGTATTATTCGCAAGCAACGCCGTTTCTTAAATTATAATGGCGATTCAAAGAAAAACATAGTGAAATGTTATCGATAGAGTCAAGTTGGCAAATGTCTGGCTACTTTCATAGCTCGAGATATATTAGAGCTTTGTAAGACCCACCGTGTAGGGGAGCGATGCACGTTAATGCTTTATCTACCGCATTATGATTTACTGCAGTTTTTTTCATGCAATATTTTTTTTGGATCACTACATTGAAAATTAAGGGATATACATAAACGAAATACTCCAGTTTGGGAAATTTAATCCGTTAGAGATCATAAATTAATTAAAGATATTCCACCGTAAAATTAATTATATACACCGTTCACTTAAAATAAATAGTCAAATCGTTTCCTAAGGTCTTCAATAAAATACAAAAACATAAGACACTTAAATTTTGACAGAAAATATTTTTTTGACACTAAAATAATAATCTTTGCAATCCGCTGAAACCGCATATCTGCTGCAAAATTGTTCTCCTTCCCCGCTAAAATACTCATCATAGAACCCGTGCTGCCGTATATCATGGAAGAGTGGATTTTAAAGAATATTCCTGCTAAGTATTGTTAGAATATTAATTCTAAGTTAGCGTGGTGTAGTAGTTAGGAGAAGTGGGTGCCAGCTAAGGTGTCGTCCACGTCACTTGACCTCGGTTCAAAATTACGTGGTCCCTGAGCAGTGCGACGTTAATATTCGCTTACTCACTCCAAAAATACAGTACAGTATTTATAATTATTTTTATACTTAAAAATGCAACATCCACCTATTCAATTAAATTCATAGCGTTATAATTAACTGCTAACCACAAACAAACTATGCAAATATGTCCACATGATGTAGTGTGAAAGACATAGTTTATCTACTGTAAGTACCAAAAGCAATAAATGCACATTTTAAAATCATTAAAAAACATTCAAATAAAGAGAAATTTATAACAACTTCTCCCTTCAAAACTTAGTTTTATTCTGAAATAAAAAATAGGGATTATGTTGATCACAGGAATTAATTAGAACGAGCACCTTGCGTAGCCAAAACAAAAAGGGTTTCTTCACAAACAAAATATAGATATATGCTGTCTTGGGCTTTTTTGCATTGCACGCCAGAATTGCTTGCAGATGGCAGAATGTTTTCCTATTTACTTGACAAATATCGCTATATTTTGGAGACTTCTCAGCCTATGATATAAATTATAGCCTACGTTTTATTCTGATGCATAAGCTATATTACTGTAAAGTGTTATTAAATTCAATTCAGTTGTTTTTGCGTGAAAAACGCCCAAACATCCTCACAAACTTTCGCATTTATAATATATATCTAGATTTCAGCAGGCCTTGCTTGATCAGTTTCTAATTCCTTCAATAGAGTTCACAGATGCCCATTTTTTTATTTACATTTATAAACCATAATAAGTCGTACAATACATCAATTAAATCTACTAAGTTGTTCTCATAGTAAAAATGTAGCATGTTTATAAGAAATATTTTGAAACAAAAGTGGACGCGTGTATAACTCAATCAAAACAAGTACTTTTAGATTGAAAAAAAAAAACACTTGCCACACACTCCCAAAAAAAGAAGGATACATGTGACAAAAACATTTTATTTCCCATGAAAACCGTTATATGTAGGAGAATACTGACGAGGTCATTGGTCACAAATAAACGGTTTTCCCAGAATTATTGATTTCGTGAGCCTGGGGTGACTCTGTGCCCCACGCGCCTACCCCCGGGTTAAGGAAACACTATAGAAAATTCTCAAGCATTGGTAATAAGTATCTGAATTTCAAATTATTGAATTTATAATTCTGTTTTTAATAATTTTCAATATGTAATCATTGTATTCGGCCTATATGGAAGAAATTATTGCTATATTCAGCCTATTGTAAGATTTCATAACGTCTTTGGTAGTCATTTTAAAATTCTTCCCTTTTATCTCTCTTAAATTCTTTTCCTTAGGAAGTATTATGTATTCATATATTTATTGAATTTAATTTTATTTAAAATATCTCGTAATATTTCGTATTTTATATACTTTAAATATTGAATTTAAAAGGAGGAGTAGAAAAATACAAGAAAATAAGTACGAAAATGAGTTCAAAATTTTCAAATAGGAAGTTTTAAAACAGCATTTTTGAATTAAAAACAAAATGATTACCTGTAAAATAACTTTAAGGAGACGAGAAAAAAAAAAAGGAATTGAAAAAAAAAAAAGCAATGCTGAAATTGAAGTAGGTTCTCACTGGATTTAAGTTAATGGAAAAAATTATATATATATATATATATCTATATATATATATATATATATATATATATTTATTTATTTATTTATATAAAGGAGTTTCTCATGAATCCTATCCCCTGATCCTAGCTTTAGATGTGTGACAGCTATTATTCTAAATATATTGCCTAAGAGGTATAGTAAAGTATCTTCGATATAATATATCTTATGTACAATAATGGTATTGTATGAATTGATTGATTGTTCGCTTTTTAGCATTGTACTCCGAACACCTAGGCTCTTGGGAATGAACCTCGCTATTTTTATCCACGATCAAGTACAAATTACAACACCTAAGCTGGTACAACTCTCCAAACTTTCATGCCATATCATCGAGAGGAATTTGATGTTCAACAGATTTAATTGCATTAAATTTTCTACATGGATCACTTTAAATGCGTTTTTTGGCCTTGATTTCCTATGCCCGTTACATAGAAAAACATTAATTTAAAAAGAATAATAATAATAAATTTTCAAAAGTCAATTCCTACTTAGATCAGCAAAGAAAATTTTTATTTCAGCTACTTATTAAATAGTTACAATTAATATAAATATGTATATACATATGGCAGAATCACAACATTAAGTGGTAATTAATTTTTATTAATTATTATTAAATTATCGTATTGTCATCCAAAATAATCGTGTATATAAAATTTCAGTTCAACTGAATGCTATAAAACGATAGCAAAAAAAAAAAAAGTTTAAAGTTTTGACACAAGTCGCCAAAAGGGTCGCTAAGTCGCCAAAAAATGGTGCCAACATGGCTGAATTTGTAATTCTTCAAAATTATTTGTTTTAATCAATTTATTTTTATTAATTATAATTGAGTTACTGTATTGTCATCCTAAATAATCATGTATATAAAATTTCAGTTCAATTGAGTGCTTTAAAATGTACTTTATTAACGATTGAAAATTTTACGAAGATAAATAAATAAACAAATATATAGAGAGTGAGCTATTAGTAGGAATTGAAAAAAATCTTATTGTGTAAACTCGTGTCATAGTGACTTTTTCAGTTATACGCCACGTGATTCTTATTTGAAAAGGTCTTGATTTCTAACTTATACCAGTGTCTGTTATTGATTATTCTTAAAAATCGATTTGTATATTAAGTTATGAACTCTAACTTGCAAGACCAATTGAAGTTTATATTAAATACGCTGTCCAATTATTATTCACATGGATTTTTTTTTATTAAGCTAATTGTTCTTTTACTTGAAATTGAGCTCATTGATTGGAACACAGTGCTTGGAGTTACTTCAGTATAAAATATCCAATTTCTTTGATAATCCTTTCTTACTTCAAATTTGAAACACAGGGTTGAAACAACCTGTATTTCAGACTCTTCGGATGTCATTAAAAATAAAAGTGAAAATATTCCAGCAGTAAATCATTGGATAAAATGGTTACGTGGAACGACCACTACATTCACATGATTTGGCCATTGAATTTTTCTAACAGATTCCTTGAAACAGCGGGTCTACGTGATGGATCAAGCAGATTTGGAGGAGACGTGTTACTAGGGCTTGTGTTAGTGTCATCAGATATGCTATAAAATGTGCTGCATGATTATTTTTTAAGAAAAATAGTTAAAGGGGCATTGTCACTTATTGAACACCGAAAATAAAAATTTTGCTTATAGCAAGTTGTTAACTTCGTCTTACATGGATTAAAATGTTTGGATGTTATTAACCAACTACCAACAATTTTACGCATTCTGTTCTATTTATAATTGTGAAAAAGTAGCATTTTTGTATCTACCGTGTTTCCTCGTGTTTTTATGTAGACACACTTTCTATTTTCATCTAGGCCTAGGCATAACTTATCTCCTTTTGTTGCACATAGCTCAATGTTTCTCAAACTTTTAATATTGACGACCCAATTTTAAAATCACAATTTTCTTCGCCCCTGCCCATACACGTTCGACAACAATGGGTTGATTGCATCACCAATGTCTTTTGACGATAAAGATAAAAAACGACCTTAATTATAAGTCTTTCAAACTATCAATATTACTAAATTTCTTATGCGTTACTTTAAAGTAAGATAAATAATTTAAGGGGGTAGGTTCACGAAACAGGATTTGTATCTCAGTAATGTTAAAAATAGGTATTTTTAAGGAACATTTATAAACATTCTATTGAATAAATATTTCCAATTTTTTTACTGAATATTCTTTGGATCATAATACATACTTTAATCAGAGCTTTTATGGATAGGATGTCTAGTTATTTTTTTAAAAAAATATTTTTTGCACATATATGGTTTTTTTTCAAAAACAGTGAAATTTCATTATGTTTAATGCTATAAATTAAGTCAGAATAAGTTTTTTTTAAAAATTCCCTTGTTTAAAGTATGTATTAAAGTGTAATTATTAAATATGCAAAGTTATAAGCTGTTAAATGCAGTAGTATAGGAAAAAAATGTTCCTTATATAGTAAAAATGTTAGTTTTGAGAAAAATGGATTTTAGTAAAAAACTTACTTGTAATTAATGCATAGCAGCTTCATAGCTTGGGTTTTTTCTTTCTTCTGCTAAAGTATCTTCTAATATACATTTCTTATGCCTTTTTTTCACCCTTGCTTCTTTAGAATTTTGTAAAATGTCATAATTTGCTTTTCGTAGTCTCTCCCGATCAGCTGTTTACATTGCTCGAGCTATGTAAAAACCTGATAAGATACATAATGTTGCAAGAACATGACATTTAGTGATATTAACTTGATTGTAGGAGGCAATAGATTCCAGTATTGCAGTTTTTAAAGTGCCGAATTGCACAAAAATGTTTTTCGGTATCCGTGACCATATTATGCAATTTACACTTTCGTTACAGTTTTGTGTCTTACCATGTAAGCATTTGGCAAGGAGGTTAGTTGTTGATAATTCCCTGCACACATTTTTGATGCAATTGAGTACTTCTGATGGCAAGGTGTTCTTGCGTTTATATACTTCATCTGTTGTGATTGATAGGTTATATTCACACCAGGTATCCGTTTGTTGGGCACAGACCATGTTGTGGATATGCATTACTAAATGCTTTATGAAAATATGTAGCCCAAATGGCTCGCTTCATTGAATTAATACTATTAATACTATTGATATTGTTTCTGATAGCCAATCCATAATAACGATGTAATTTATCAATTTCAGCGTCTGCAAGTCTACCGTGATCATCCAATGTATTTTTTGTCACTTAATTTCTTACATTTCATTTTTAGTTTTAAAGCTCGTAGTCAAGTCCCCATCTATTTCTCGAGATAGCCAAAATACTCCAGTTTTCAATACCTATATCTCCATACGGCTGCATCTCGTGAAATTGCTTTATATGCTCTGGTGTCACAATCGCCCGAAAATTTGGTATATTGCAGACCATGCAAACTTTCAGAGCGTTGGAAGATTTCGATGGCTTCTGAAACTTCCAAACATCCACTATTTCCAAAATGATTCGCCTTACAGTTCTCATTATGCATTTTGTTGGGACACTTACAAAATCTTGATAAAAATGAAGCAACAAGCACTTTGCTGGTATAAAAACTTGTTACAATGACAGCACCATTATTCAAAGACGTATGCCCATGCTTTTGTCAACTACCATCAAAAGCAACTGGTATATCAGAATGTCCGCTGAGATCTTAGGCTTCTTTAGCTGCAATTTGCATGCTCACCGTAGCCACAGTGTCTACGGCTGTATCTAATCCTGATTCCTTTTTATTAAATATTTGCGATGGAGTTGGTAAATTCATAACTCCACACAAAACTTTAGCAGAAGACTTAACTTTTACCAATACATCTCATTGAATATGAAAGCCTGGTATTGACTTCAAAATACTTAGATTCTTTTCAATTGCATGAAACCATATATATCAGTATTTAGAAATGGTTGGCTGAATCCACAAGTTTCGCAAGAAACAGAAAATTCTGTGGCCAAGCCTTGAACTTTTCTTAAAAACATAATTGAAATATTATTTTTGCATTTTTTACATACAACAGATATTTTTTTTAGCTTCAGACAATAAAGTCTTATTTATAATTTCATTTATATTTCCATTTTCCCCAAGAAAATTGCTGTAATCCATACAGGAGTTCAGCTTCTTGGCTGCAGCAGAAACATTCAAATTGTTAATGGTTTCACTTACCTTCGAATGTGAATGCAAACAAGCTGTTCTTCTTTTCTTAAAATTTATAAATTTAAAACGTGGCATTATGAGAAAAAATTGTTTAAAAAGTAAAAATTATCAGAAAATATATGACAAATTTTAAAATATTACTAAACGTAGCCATAAGAAAAGCTACTTAAAGACTCAAAATTCAATGCAAACAGCACGTTTCAAATACTTAACAAGTGGTTGCTTCACTTCATTTATTCTACTAAACGTTGCAATTCAAAGTATTTTAAATAATAATGAAAAAAAATAGTGAAATTGGGGGCTTACAATGCAGAATAAAAGTTGGTTTACATATAAGTGGGCGTGGCAGGTGGACTCTGACAGGTGGTGAAACATTTTCAAAAAATTATTAAAAATACTTTCACTGCACCTAGAAGGATAACTTTTGCACCATTAGAAGCATAAAAGTTCATATTTTATAACAATGGGAAGAGTGAAAAATGAGTTTTGGGGTCGAAATTCTGAACCTACCCCCTTAAGTTACTTTTAAGTATAAGTATTTTGTTATTTGCATTGTTCTTAACATATTTTGCTTTACTTTATTTCAATAAATTGATATTTTTTTTAAATAATCATTTATTTTATGACTTTTCAATATGACCACAAACCTCACGTAGGGTTATCACGGTCCTCCTGGGGTGGCGCGCCCCACGGTTTGAGAAACGCTGGCATAACTACATCAACTTCCATGTAAAAGATAACAGCTATTACCTTCACCAAATTAAGGTATGTTGGGGAGTAAATTAAGGGCCATCCTATGTATAATCTAAAAAGTGAAAGAGGGGGAAAATTGAAGCACAGCATGTGACTTGAAACACTTCTAAGAAGCCGCCTTTCTTTAATTAACTATCGCTATTTAGAATTTACACTGATTTAATAATGTTACCAGATGGTTTGATTATCTGCGGACTCTTAATGAGTAATCTGCGCCTGTAACACATCTCACCAGAACAGAGTTTCTCGTAAATGAGGCATTTGTGGATTGTCCTTCTCTGCCAAGCTTGGAAGCTGATTATCCACTTCGGGTGGTGAGTTAAGCTAGATTTATTGACGTTTCGATTGGTCATGATGGCCTTAGCAACATACGTCCACTAACGGAAACGTTACGCATCTTTAGAAGCTATAGCGTTAACTCTGATTATGTTCCTAATACACTGAGCATTCTTAGAAAAAATTCTTTTTAGCTTAACACGTATATAATTTTCTTGAATAATGTTGATCAAGTAATATTTTAATTAAGTAACCTATTGATATATATATATATATATATATATATATATATATATATATATATATATATATATATATATATATATATATATATAATTATTATAAGTAACCTATTGATATAATTATTACTAGCAAAATAATACAAAAAATTGTTCTTGTGTAGGAAAAATTATACCATTTGTGTAAATTTCTTCATAGTGCCATTCCTGCTATGCGCGATATACAAATTTTGAATTAAAATATTCATTTTCGTATATTTTTAAGTAAAAATTTCATAATATATATTCCATTGAATAAAAATTACGAAAGACTTTAGCTGCCACGATATTTTTATTTTTTCCACAAGTTTCAAGAATGAAATTTTCATTGAAGTTAATTGATAATTTATAATTGAAAAATTCAAAGCATATTACAATCTATATTTATGTTACATTTCTTTTGAAACATATGGTACATACAAATAATTTATTATATAATTTTATAGATTAAAACATTGAACTCTTATGAAAATCTCTCTCTACTCATACTCTAATATTACTTTTATAAATTATAGCCTAGTGGTTAAGGTAATGGTCTCGGATGGCACGTCATGAATTCGAGCCGACACTACACTGAATATCCACCGGGTAGAGGGGGCCGTTGCACTATATATCTGTCGAGGCTCGATGTTCATCCGTTGCTTTGGTGTGGAAGTTAGGAGAGGGGGTTCAGTTCATGAGTCGTCCTTATCACTTGATTGTGGTTCAGTATTAAGAGTTCCATAACCAATATCCCTCTTGTAGCTTTATAATAAGACTTTAATATAATTCTCCCTCATTCACTTATAAATTGCACATGCAAAATAGTCTGAAATAGTCCCCTGAAAAAAAGTACTTATATAATCTGAAGCAAATGTGACCTAGAAGTGAAATTTGAGAGTTGATTTATTCCATTATTTAAGTAAAATAGAAACGACAGTTTAGATAATCTTATTTTATAAATTAACTATAAACTATCTTATTATTATTTATTTTTTATTTTAATTAAGTATTGTTTTGTTTAAGTTAACCCTAAGAAATTCTGATAAGCTATAAATAGTAGATTGAGTATATATGTGCTAATTCTGATTTTAAAAGCATTAAACATATTTTCTGATTATTTGGGCTATCATCTATCCGGCATACTGTTTAAATACAACTTTAAATATTCTCATTGAATATTACACTAGACTATATATTAGTACAATATGTTTTTATTTTTATAGTCATTAGAAAGATTATAATATATTTCAAAATTAATATAGTGATGATAAATATTTGTTAATCTTCCTATAAATCCTTTTCTGATGATTCACTAAATTTAATTTAACCTATAGAAACAGTATTCCCATAATTTAATTAATACGGTGAATAATTACAGTATTCGTCCAAAAATAATAAAAAAGAGTTACTTTTTGTTGAGTCCCCTTAATCCGCTCTTAGTAATACGAAGAAACAAAATTGTTATTTTTTTTATCAACACGTGCATTATTTACTGAACGAAAACATTTTTTTTTCAAATTTATCATCTTTAAACATAATGAACGTAACAAAGATTTTTTTCAAATGTAAAATGTATGATAAACTCTCTACGTCTACGCAGAAATGGGTAAAATATAAGAAATAATTTACTGATAATGTAAAAACAATTTTTGCTAACGTAGAACAAGTAAGTTACTTTTTAAACTTTAATTACTCTAAATGTTGTTTCTTTTCTCTCTCTCTCTCTTTTTAAACAATAGCTTTTTTCCAAATTTTAATTAAGATAAGTATTTTTTTTTGCTTTTTAAAGAAAAAGTTGTTTTTCGAATTTTAACCATGCTAGATGTTTTCATTCTGTCTATATAATAAACAGTTTGTTTTCGGATGTAACTCATAATTGACTGTGATTTATAATTGACTTAATTCTCTCTTTTTTTTTCAGTATATATATATATATATATATATATATATATATATATATATATATATATATATACATATATATATATATATAATTATATATAAGTATATATACTTACATCCCTTCCTTCATACAATGAATATGTCAGATACTTTTTAAATAATTAATGCCCAAAAATAATTTTTTGATACTGATGCAAATTTGAATTCACACTACTTTTCTTCGTTTTAAATTATTTATTTCGACGAAGTTTTATTTAGTGATCGTAAAACATCTCTACATATTTCTGTTTCTCTCATCCTTTAGCATAAGTTTGTTAGACTGAAACATTGTGGTCTAACGAAAGACATTATACACTTTTAGAAATAAATGGTTTTATATCGTACCCTTAACAGCACAGAATATCGGGTTTAATGTATTAGTTCTATATATATCTCACTTATTCAAAACCATAAAATTAAATTAATTTGTTTTTCTGCCTACAAATCCATATTTTCAATGTCCCAAGCTAAGCCTATCAGATCTAATCATAAATCATAGTAATCTGAAACCGTTTATACTACATTTCAAACACACCTTGCATCAGAAAGGTTTATAAATTTTCTAAACTAGAGACTTTATCCGAAATATAATGCGGTCGGTCTTGAAAACAAAAGCAGTGGCCTTGTACGATAGAAAAAAAGATTAAAAGAAAGAAAAAAAATCACATAATGCACAGCTTCGTCTAGAACAAAAGCATATTTTTTTCCTCTCAAGTTTTTACTTTGAGAAAGTGGAGCAGCGCCACCTGTGATCATAAAAAAAAAAAATAGAAAGCAAAAAATCTTGGGTATAAGAACAAGAACGCACATGGGACGATAAATTATTTTCTTCATCATATAAAGGATAAAAAAAATGAGAAAAAACTGTATGTTGAACATAAGAACGTGGCAGCCAATACGTCATACTAAATTATACGAGGGTTATTATGTCAGTAACTGCATTGCTGTAATTGGGAACTCAAAATTGATTTAAGATCTTAGAAGATAAGTAATTTTTAACACTCATCTTCTACATATTTTTATTTTATTTTACGAGGCTTAAAAGAACATACTATAAAACGGAATTTATTTCATGCTATTGTGATACATAATGTAAAAGTGTATCTAAGAACTTTATTTTATTAAATTAAAACATTTTTATCCATAAAATACTTTAATACATGTGCATGGATGTTATATTAATATTTATTACTAATATAAATTGTTTTGTCAAAGTTGTTGCGTACTAAATATAAATTTATCGAAGTAATTTTTATTATTTAATGATACAGAAAATTTTTATCGCATTATGTTTTTACTGCGAAACTGTTTATTTCACCGTATATCCACTCACACATTCTCTGGTTAAGGTTACATTTTAATTCAATAGGAGTTAAAAGGAGTTCAATTCACCGACTGCCGATAATTTTACTTATTTATAAAGTTAGGATTAATTTTATGACAAATTTGTAAGAAGATAAGCGGATATAAACAAGGTGAAATTTAATTCAGATTTGATTTGGTGGGAGATAATTATTCTTAAAAATATTGATGACCCTATAATAATAAACATGGTTTGAATAAAATTAGCAATTTTGTTAGTATTAGTTAGTTCATATATATTTTTTTTCAATGTGAATAAAACGAGAATTCCTTTTAAATTTTATTTCTACAACAACCAATTCTGTATTTACACGAATCCATTTTACAGTTTTCATTTAGCATGAATTAAGGGAAAAATATTTAATACTTCTTTTACCCGACATATTTTGATTTACCTTAATCTACACAAATTCGAAGAAAAAATTTATTTTTATTTTTACAATTGCGCCGGAGGTGAGTAATGCAAGACGCTTTCTATTTGTGAGTATTCCCCGAATTTAATAGCCTAAGGGTGAAATTTTGTCTGTCTTGCCCGCATTTCAAGTTTGGCATTCAAAATAAAAAATACCTTTTTTGAATGTTTAAAAATTTAATAAAAGCTTAAATAAAATATAAATATTAACAACGTCACGGGAAGTATCCTGCGGCACTTGATTTGATGCGGTGGCAATGTTTTCACCAATGGTATACAAAGACGATAGCCGAAACACTACTTAAAATGGCAGTAACATTGCAGTCTTGGGCATGTATATGCGTTTATTGTTAGAAAATGGCAACGTATAAAATCATTTTTCTGCGTAACTCCTATTATTTTGACTAAGTTTTGGGTTCATGGATTTGTGGCATGTGTTTTTTTTTCAAATGATAATTCACTTTTTATAATACATGCATAAATTTTATTAAATAAAATATTTACAATCTTAACAGCTCAATATTTGTTACATTATTTTGATGATTTCTCAGTAAGCGGAGCAATCTTTTCCCCATAGAGGCAACATTTTTTACACAATCTTTTTTATACATATTTTATAGGAACGTATATATCGTGTGGAAACAGAATAAGGCGCATTAAGATATGATTCAATGAATTTCATAAACCCAGTTTTAAAAGAATCTACAGGAAACAGCGAAATTTTCAGTTAACTTGTTACCACAGTATAGCTTAAACATTTGGATCTTCAGAAAGTACAACTAAATTTGCTTAAATCAGTGCTTCTCAAACTTTCAATACTGGCGCCCCCCTTTTCAATCACAATTTTTATCGCACCTCCCCCTTATACATAATAATTTACTGAATGCAATAATGATGCACTTTTACGATAAAGCAACAATATTTATTATAAACCGTACAAATTCATGACATAAGTATTAAATTTTGTATATGTTACTTTTAAGCAAAAAAGTTAAGTAATAGGATAATTACTAAGTTATTTTTCCTTTCTGTGATTTTTAAATTGGAACATATTACAAAATGCGGTGGTTGCTTAGAAGACAAAGTATAGATATCAGCAAAATATGGAAAATGAACTCAGAGGGTCAATTTCTTATCTTAAAACTCCTTTCAAAAACTTTGCTCTGTAAGACAAGCCCATGGAAGTAGCTAATAATTATTAAACTTGTTCTTAATTTAGTATTAATTAATTAGTCATAAAATACTCTGTGCACCACTCATACATTAAAAGCAGTGTTTCTCAAACTTTCAATACTGGCGACCCAATTTTCAATCATAATTTTTGTCTCGCCCCCCTGTACAACAATAATGTATTTACTGCAATAAAAATGCACTTTGAGAGAGAGACGCTAAAGTTACAATACGATCTTAATTATAAACCGTACAAATTAATACGATAAGTATATTAAATTTTGTGTATATGTAACTTTTAAGTAATATATATATTTTAAGAAAATTACTTAAAATATATATATTACTTAGAATTATATGTTATTTTTCTTTCTCTAATTTTTAAATTGGAACAGATCGCAAAATGATGTATTTAATTAAAGATTTATTTCCTTCAGCATTCATTTCTCAAAGTACAAATGTTATTAGAAAAATAGTCTAGTCAATGTCGCTCTCTATCATATCCATCACATCTGGCATTATAGGGTACGTTTGCATGAGTCTGGGCAACCTATCGGACGTCTGCGCAAAACATGTAAAAATGCTTTTCCTCGTACAATTCCAGTCAGTTTTGGTCGACTCGATACTCCTATAGCTACCGAATCTAGCTTGAATGTACATTTTTTAAAATTTCCACGTTAATTGTAATTCACGGTAATTAAGTATTTACGGCAGTAGATTAAAACAATATCATACATACATTTTTAAGTCGTAAGCAAACATTCGACCATAATAAAGAATCAACAAGTACACAGACAAACGAACATGGTTACGAAAATTAAATCAAGGCAATCTTCTCAAAAATACTTAAATTTTGGATTTACCACTACTGAAGTAAATGATGGAAAAAAACCCCCAGCTCAATATGTGTTAAAACTTACAAATCTGTAGAACAACATGTGGAAGTTGTTTTTAAAACATGTAAAATCATTTAGCTATGTTGGCAAATAATTTTAAAAAGTATTTTCTGGATGAGGACAGCTTGGTAGCAAGTTACGAGTGGATTAGGGATCTATTTCAAGATACTCCAGAAGGGCTCTCAACTTCCGAAGAAGAAATCTTCATAGATTTCACATCCAGTGAAAAATTAAAAGGCAATTTTGTAATAAATCGCTCTTTAAATTTGGGGTATAGGTGGATGAGGAATTATCTGTACTGAAAACAAAAGCACTTCGTATACTATTACCATTTTCAACATCCTACCTTTTTCAAACCGGATTTTCTGCAGTGGATGCCTTGCAGACAAAATATAGATCTCAGCTAAATATAGAAAAATAACTCTTTAAGTGTCAATTTCTGATATTAAACCTTCCTTTGAAAAACTTTCCTCTACAAGACAAGCCCGTGGAAGTCCCTAATAATTATTAAACTTGTTCTAAATTTAGTAATACGATTGATTGATTGAATATTAACGTCGCACTGTTCAGCTGCACGAGGGCTTTTGACGACGGACCACGTAATTTTGAACCATGGTCAAGTGACGTGGATGACACCTGAGCTGGCACCCCTCTCTCCTAACTACCACACCACACCAACGGGAAAACGTTTCAACTCTCAACAGATTTAACGTGCATCACTGCCCTACACGGCGGGTCTTTAGTGGTACTGGGCTCGAACTCGTGACAAGGCAAGCCACGATCCGATATCTATACCACTCAGCTACCGCGGCCAAATTCAGTAGTAAAAAATTATTTATAAAATACCTTCTTCAGTACTGATACATCAAACGTATACTGGCTGAAACACCGACTCTTCGCACGAGTTCATTTTTTAAAAAAATAAAACATTATTCTTGATATAATAGCTGAACTGTAAGGAGAGTAAAACTGTGTGCACGACATTGTATACAAAAATGTAAAATGATTTTTTTTAGATAAATGCTATAATTGTAAATAACTGTTTAAAAGAACTGTAATTTTAAACCTCACACAATTAGCATTTAGAATTAATGTTAAATTATGAAAAAGAATATAAAATTCCGGTGAAGAATAATTGTGTTACTTTTTAACATTTAAAGCGAGAAGACTTCAAAATGTTTTAACCCGGGAGCAGGCGCGTACTCGATACTAACATTAATGGTAGTGCGGGGGACTCAGTCACCCCAATCATTTGTTTAGAATTATTTTTACTGTACACGATACAAATCGGAATTCTAGTGAATATTTTAATTTATAGAAAGTATACTTACCTTCTTTCAAGGACTATTCAATTCTTTGATGATTTGAGAAAAAATCCAATAAAACTGAACTAAAATGATTCAAAAGTGCAAGATCATAATAAAGGACGCAAATCAGACACTTTTCAATTATCCTACAGAAATGTTAAACCAATCAATTCTTTTCCAAATATCGCAAAACTCAATTATTTACAATTTCCCTAAGCGAAAAGCAAACGCATAAAAGAGATGGGAGGGAACTAATATTGATAATAACAATACCATAAGATTGAAGGTCAATCAAATGATTAGCAAACGTACTATGCAGCTTGGCTGAAAAGTGAATCATGACTTCCTTTTCTTTTTCTACAACTAATGTACAGTGTTTCAATAATAATTACAGTGGTGAATTGTTTATCTTAGAATTTTTCTCAGGGTCTGGGTTTCGTTTTTTCTTTTAACGAGTAATATTTTATGTTAAAACGTAATAAAAAAATCTCTGATTGAGGAAATACAGCAAATAAAACAAAATGTTTTTTTTTCTTCAATTTGGTTTTGGGATCAAAGATAGCTATTTGATGACGGAAAAAAGCCAGATAACAAACATAAATTATGTCAGTGTTGTTGTGTGTATTTTTTTTATTATGGAAGAAAGCATTTTGTTTTACTTCTCTATCCGGTTATTTTTTTTAAAAAAAATCTTTAAATTTTCGTACTCTCACGCCCTCCTTGTAGGGTCATCGCGCCCCCCAGGAGGGCGCGCCCCACACTTTGAGAAACACTGGCTTAAATACATTGTGTGAAATTTACGATAGGTATTTACTTAAAATTTTAAAAAAAAATTGAATCACCTTGTGATACATTTAAAGGAAAATTGTCTTCAAGTAGTTTGAAAAAGTGGTAAAAACTTTAAATAATACAAAAATTACTTAAATATGCAAAATAAGTTGTTAATATGTTGAATAAATTAATGCAGTGCATTGAATTTTTTTCCCTTTAATAAATCATACTTAATATTGCTTATTCGTTACAACTTGAAAGGAAAGTGTATAAATATATAATTTTTTTTTTACTTTTAAAGAGAAAAATTGTATTCATTTGAAATTTTAAGAAAAAAAAAATATTTACAAACAATGAACTCTCTCCACGAAGCATTTCCTAAAGAAACATTGGGTTGTTCGAAAAGTAAACTTTGTTTCCGGTATAGATTTTTATTTTGTTTTCATTTCCATTCACATTTAAGCCTCATAATCTTTGTGTTTTGAGAGTTGATATAGCAAATCTTTTTTTTTCTTTTTTTCTTTTTAACTTGTAAAATAGTCCAATTGATTTTACACACAGTCCTTTTGCTTGGTTTCCTTTCAAATATGGAAGGAGAAAAAAAGCATTTTAGGCATATTTTATTTATTTTTTTTATTGTCGGAAAGGTAAAAATGCTGTTTAAGTGAGAAAAAATTTAGCCGATGTCTATGGAGACAGAACGCCGGTTCTAAATTTGGTTTACAAAATTTCGATCCTGTACTTTTGACGTTGAAGTTGCGTCACGTTCTAGAAGGTCAGTTAAAGCTGTTCCCAGCATTAATTGATGAAAACTGGAAAATAACAACTCGTGAGATTTCTCAGAGGTTAAATTTATATAATTCAACTGTTAATGTCCACTTGAAAGGACTCAAATGATTAACCTCAAAACTTTACATATAGGTTCCTCATGTTCTCATGGAAATAAATTGTCGTAGTGTTTAGATGTCTGTAATTTGCTTCTCAAACGTCAAGAAAATTATCCAATTTTGTAGTGTATAGTTAAAAAGGACGTGGAATAGGTTGTCTGTAGCAATGTCAAACGCAAGAGAACACAGCGCAAAAAAAAAAAGATGGAACGGCTCAAAGCATTTCAAAAGTCAATATTCATCATAAAATTTTTTTTAAAAAAATGGTACTATATGTTTTTAATGGGATTTCAAAAGTATTCGTTTTTTTTTATTTTTTATCTTAGATTTTACCGGACATTACAATGACTGTTTCTGAAGTATACTGTCATCAGTTGTGGATAAACTGAATGATTTATTAAACGAAAAAAGGGCGAAAATTTATCAATATAAAAGGTGTAATGTTCCACCAAGATTATGTGTTTCCTAATACGAGTCTGGTAACTCTTCAAAATCTTTTACAGCTTGAATGGAACATACTGCCCCACCCACCATATTCTCCTGATCTGGCACCTTCTGACTATTATTTGTTCTGTCTTTAAACATTTCTAGATCGTAAAACTTTTACTTCAGATGAGAAGGTCAAAAATCACCTGGGTTAGTTTTTTGCCAGTAAAGAACAAAAATTATATGAGCGTAGAATTGTATTACTACAAGAAAGATGACAAAAGGTATTAGACCAAAATGGACAGAATATAATTTAATAAAACACTTATTCACTATATGAAAGTTGTTTTTGATTTTCTCATAAACAAATTAAAATTACTTTTTGAACGACAGGATAGGTATACAGAACATTTTACATTTCAATAATTTCGTCGTTATTAGCTCTTCATTTCTAATTATTTCCCTCAATGCTAACTTAAAAGTTCATATAAGAATAGGCTGAAGAAAAAAAAAGCATGTACTCTTCTTAAATTTCTATAAACTATAATATTAAATATATTCATTACTAGTACATTTTATCATTACAATGAAATTTTCAATTATTTATGCATACAAGATGAATGACATTTGTGTGCGTTGATGGTTCAAATTTACTGGTATCAAATGTATTGCTTGGTTCAATTTCTATATGCATGGAAGATTTGGTTGGCTGATGAAAGCGTCACCGAATGAGTGAAAGAAACTTTTCTTAAATGTCTCTCAGATCTTTTATAGTATTTAAGCAAATATGTAATTTATATCATATCGGTAATAATTATATTTTTGTCAACTCGGGAATTATTTTAATATTTTGTGATTCTTTTTTTTCTTCTTTGCATAACATTTTACTATGTTCGAAGCAAAAACTTTCTTTTAAAAATATTTAAGTAAACCAGCTAAGAAAAATTTCGGAATGACATTTGCAAAACAAAAATGGGTACTTGCGTGTTATACCATCGACCAACTTCGCAAAATCAGAAAAAAAAGATATATCAAATTAAAAATAAATTACAAATTGCTGCCATCCTCCACGTACATGCTTGAAAACGAATTCCTACATATTAGTTTTCCATTAATTTCCGTTTTAACTTACCACAATCAAATTACTGATGATTTAGTCTAATTAAATACTATATTGCAAAAGTAAAAAAAACATGAACATTTGAAATAAATTAAATATATAATTACTTTACCCAGACTATTATTGCGTTCAGAATCGGGATAAATGAGTCTATAATGTAGATGACACTACATAAATTCGCTTATTACTGGCCTAAAAACAAACGTGTAATTCTACGATGAATAATGTTCTGCCATCTTGCTGAACCCCGCGATTTTTCGGGTACTTACAAATTACAATAAAATTTTTGTAGTACCCCACCGCGTTTACGTTTACTTCCCCAGAAAATAGATCCCAGCTTTTAAATTTTTCCTTAGCAGAATGAAAGAAAAAATATTAGAAGTTATATGATGTATATATATATACATATTACCAAACTTATATTATCAGGATTTTTGTGCTTGAGCATGCGCTAGTAGAAAACAGCTCATGTGAAATGATAGTATGTCTGAGCAAGTGCAAACAAAATCCTTGTGTTTGAACACGCGTGGAACAAATTTCATTATTGGCTCCATATCGGGAATCTCTATTGGCGTATTTGATTGACGGTATAATGTATAAGTACGCACAAAGTTATTATGAATGATTTTCCTTCTTTACTAAGAGATTTATACCAGTAATATGACAAAATGTACAGTGAATTTAAAGCAAAGTGTGCACATTTGTAATACGTTAAGGCAGTAGCGCACACAAAACTTTTTCAAGGGAGGAAGCCAGGGATGAAAGTCTACCATTTTAGTAGCATACTCCAATACATCATCTAACATATTCTTTTGATTTTGTCGATTTTCGGGAACAAAAACAATACAAAATTAATTATTGGATAAATAATTAGCATTAGTTAATAAAATTAATTATTAATAACAAAAACATGATTAAATTTTAAATAATATATACATATTATTATAAGCAATCGAAAAAAAAATCAAGGCCTATGGGGTTTGTCGGGACCAGTAGGACACACCCCTTGTGTGCGCCCCTGTGCTAAGGTAATAAGTAATAAAGGAGAAAAACACATTATAAATTATATTATTAAACTTAACTTAGAAGAGAGTTGAGAATAATATAATTCGTGAAATGTAGCCATCGACTTAGTAATTTATAATGAATCAAAACTAAAAAATTTACAGCAGTTAACAGATATTAAAGTGATAACTTCTATTGGCGTGTTTTGCTGGAGAGTGAACATGAATGAACGTCACGCTCGGGTAGGTAATGCTCCTTCAGCCTTTTTGTCTTGAGTCGAAAATCCTGCTTGAAATAGGTCGTCTGCGACATACACCCCGCTAAAAAGTAAAGAAGGGACATTTCCCTCCTCCCCCACCACTCTGAAACGCGGTAGATTGTCCCCCTACCAAAACGCTGTACAAGTAAAGTTTTTAGCTTCGATCTAAGTAAGGCACCCCCCGCCACCTCTTTCTATAAAATTGAATGCGGGATTCCTTCTAATCCTAGGTGAAGCACGAAAATGAAACATGTGATATTTTTAAAAATTATACTTGAAAAGAGAGAGAAATTCTACACTAAAATTAAACAAAATGAAGAAAAAGGACAAATTTTTTTAGAACTAAGTAATTAGTATAATTATCATTAGCAATATTGCCGTGAATTTAAGAATAAAAATTTTTTTGGTAAGTGACTCAGAATAGCAATGAACAAAGAGTTCTATTAATTACATTACTTAAATATATTTTGAGTCTAAAAAGAAAATTAAAACAATAAAAAATTTAAAATAACAAAATTAAGTATACAGGTATTAAGAAAAAGTTGTATTGAATAATTTAAATACAAGAAAACAATATATAATTATATATGATGAGTTATACATTGCAGAAATACCGGATATATTTGTACAAAACTCCCATATTATGACAAAATAGCTAGTATAAGCTAGAGATTATGTGATATAAATCCTCTGATTAAATCAGTTTTTAAGGGTTTTGACCTAGATTCATCTGTTCCCAATCAACTACTTGTCTTACACACACAATCCCTTTGCTTAAACTAATCCATGGATAATATTTAATATTGTTAAATTACCACCAAAATTCACAAAGCCCGATCAGGTCTTTTGAACAAATTACTTATGATTTTAAGCGGAAATTTTAAAGTGGAACTTTCAAAAGACAAATCAAAGTCTTGAGTAGATTTTTTAATACATAAACCTATTGTTTCCTTCTTTGAATACAATTAATTCACAAATATGATTGTATATTTCGCACAAAAATATTTTTCAATGAGTAGAGACATATAATTAAATAATTTTTTAGGACAATACTAATATATTTCTTTTTTTTATTCATCGAACTAATCCCTGAAGTAACATTGCAAAATTTGAAGTTATCACTTTTATCTTGTGGTCATAAGCACACACACTTTTTTGTTGCATTTTTTCAGTGTAATCATTTTTTTTAATAATTATGCTTTTTTTTGGCAGTCTTAAGTCTATTTACTCTTAACATTACCTATTTCCCCTGTGTTATGTTTTCTCAAAATAAACTAACTTCTTACTTAAATTAACTTTATACATGTATGTAAGAAAATGATTTTATTGTCTTAGTTGAAAAGCCAAAAAAATTGTCGAAACCAAACTTTATTCAGATAAATTAAGAATAAAAAATAAATACGCTGGAAACACTATTACATATAACTGTTTGTAAAGTTATTTCAATGAAAATTTATCCGACGTTAAGTCTTGTTCAACTAATTAGCACTTTTCCTTTCTTGTAAATGTTAAAAGAGCCTTTTATTTTTTTGGGGGTTTACGTTTTGATTCAATATTTTGAGAGAAAAAATACAATGTTTACACTGAAAATGATTTTTAACTCAACTCAATTTGTGTTTGAAGATAAGAAACTTTAAGATGCTTTTCTTATTGAGTAAATGGTACTTTTCTGAACAAGAAATTTATACTTAAAAGTTAACTGAGCAATTTACTTAAGAGTTACGCAGTGGAGACTGCACTGTGGAGCCACGGACACTGTGAAGCCAAACATTATGAACACCCAAACATTTTTCTATGAAATCGTCTGGAGGAAAGGGAGAGCACATGTTATTCAGAAAGAATGGTATTAAACTGTTATTAAAGATGAGAAAAAGACTAATTCTTGCACTTACTTTTACTAGTGATGGGAATCGCTGCTGAATTTACTGTGTTTGAGGGAAGAAACATTGTAATGGCCCATAGACTCAGATCTACGAAATAGCATGAAAGGCAGGTTGTTCATGATGTGCCGCTTTTAGTATTTGAGTAATTTGATAAATAGCTATGAAATCAGCAGTAGAAGCCTAGTTGTAGGACGTCAACGAGCCCTCATAGAAAAATGATGTCAGAGGTTACCCCGTATAGTAATGAAAAATTGGCCCTGTATAGTGATTCAGCTGATTACCCAATATACTGTTGGCCCAAGTGCGAGTGTTTCGGAAAAAGCAGTTCCACGGGCACTGTTGATAATGGATATGTGCAGCAGACACCCCAATATAGTGTAGGCCCAAGTGCAAGTGTTTCAGAAAACGCAGTTCCACGGACACTATTTATAATGGATCTATGGAGTAGACGTCCCAGTGGTGTATCATTGTTAACTACGCTTACAGTGCGTCAGGGAATATTGAAACTGAACCATAGAAAAGAGGAAGAATGTTTCCTGGTCGGATGAATCATGATCTCTCATTGATTACATCAATGGTCGTTTCAAAAGAGACCGTCTTCACGGCAGTATCACGCTTCGGTGGAAGCTCTCATGGATGGTCGTGGAACCTTAGTTATAGCAGAGCATACCAGCAAATCTGTGGAACTATCGGAGCATAATTGTGGATCCAAGTTGACCCTTACATAGTGTCTACCAGGGCAATGTCTGTAGCACAATATTCTAATTGTGTTGGAGTGGTTCTAAGAGATAACCATAAATTTCAATTCATGTCGTGGTTACCTATCTTTCTGTATCTTAAGATTAGTCGGTAGAGCCTATACCGACAATGTTAAATTGAGCCATTTTAGGAACCTGTTTCTCAGAAATTGTTGAATATAAAAACTTCAAATCTTTTTTTTGGCTGTACAAAAATTAGGCTTTTTTATTTAAGTAACAGTAAATTTTTTCAAATATATTGTTTACTTTTTTCAAAAACATTCATCGTAAAAGTATCGCTTTGAAATTTGTGAAAATTGTCTTTTTTTTACGATAACTGCTTCTGAGCAAAATATTTCGGGAAAATCTTCAAGAAAGTAGCTCTATTATAAATAGTTACATATTATTTATGTGCAGTAAAAATTGCAAGTATATTATTTTTTTAGATTCTTTGAAAAAGGTACACGTAATTTGAAAACAGTCATTCTGAGATAATTGCATTTTAAGTGTAAAAAGGCACTTAATTACAAAAATAATGAATTACAACATGAATTTGCCCTATTTTATTAAACATTAGTATCTTCTTAATTTTTTAAACATAAAAAAAAAAAAAAAAGCCTTAAAATGTTCAGAAATTACATATATAGTAATTTTCAGTTTTTGTTCAACGAGATCTTTTTAGCATTTTGCATCAATTTTCACAAATTATGTAACAATCTGTGAAGAATTTTTAGCTCCAATGCATTACAAATGTCAAATTTGACCTTATAACATCATAAATTTATAGTTAACATGTATCAATATGTAAAAGTCATGATTTGGGAATATGTGATTTTACGACATTAAAAGAATTGAATTATGGATTTGTAACTTTCCATGCAAACACAATTTCTAAAAGTTTCAAAATTCAAAATTTTCTCTAAACTGTACAAAAGATTTAAAAAAAAAGTCACAAATAAAACTGTTTTTATGCTTTTAAACAGGAAATTTGTGTACTTTTATGCATGCAACAAGCTTCTCGCAACGACAAAAAGCATTACACATCTGAGTTATAATTAGTTAGCTATTATTGAAAAACTTTTGAATATCAAAGCTTAAAAACTTGTCAAGAAATAAATAAGCAATAATATTTGCAATGAAGTGAAATATTTAAAATGTATTGTCTAGTTTTCTCAAAAACATGTAACATAAAAATATCACTCTGAATTTTTTAAAAAAATGACGTTTTTTGTCACGATATATGAACTCCAGTCAAATATTTTGAGAAATTCCTCAAAAAAAACTCACAGGAATATATATATAGTTACATATCAGTAACATGAGGGAAAAAATTTTATGTACATTTATACCTTATATTCTGAGAAAAAGATGAATACAGTTTTAAAAACATTTTTTAAAAAAATTGAATTTTTACTATAAAGTGCCTTTTTATAACAAAAATCATGAATTGCAGCATTTATTTGTCCCATTTTATTAAACAATAGCATTTTTGCAATTTATTTTGCATAAAATAATAAACAAAAAAGTCTTAAATTGCTCAGAACAGCATTTTTCAGTTTTTTTAACGAGAAAACATCAAAATTTTCTCAAATACTGAATCAATTTTTAAACAATTTGTAGCTTGTATGAAAGCTACAAATTGTTTAAAAATTGATTCAGTAATTCTGTAATGTATGAATTACAGATAGCAAATTTGAATAGAAAGAATCATAAATATAATGTGAAAATATATCAGTATGGTTTTGGTGTGAATTTGAGATGGTATTTAAAAATACCTGATTACACACACACACGACGTTTCTTAAGTTTTCGTTAGGTTTTCGTAACATTATCTTTAGGTCTTGTTGTTTCAGACAGTTTCTAAGTTTAAAACTTCAAAAGTTACTTTAAACTGGACAAATGATTTCTAAAACAGACAAAATAAAACTGTTTCTATGTTCTTAAACATGAAATTTATGTATATTTATGTATGTAACATGCTTCTCGCAAAGACAACAAACATGACATTTAATGTATCATCTCATACCATTTTCTCAGAAACTATTAAACATAAAGACTCAAATTTTTATTTATATTAATTAGAAATTATATTTATACTGGAGTGAATTTTTTTTAAATAAAATAATTAGTTTTTTCAAAGACAAACATTTAGTTCACCGAACAATTATTATTATGAATTTATTAAAAATTGTAATTTTTTTGTTATGATAACTGCTTTATATTTAAACGTTTTAAGAATATTTCAAAAATGTCACTTCAGTATACACAATTGCTTTTAAGAAACATACACACAGTAAATTTACTCAATTTTAAAAATATAAATTTTAAACATGCATACAGTAAGTTTACACAATTTTAAAAAAAGGAGTTTTTATAAAAAAAATATTACCTTTATATTAAATTTAATCCAAATTTTTCTTAAATATCACACATAATTGTAACTTCAAGTATTTTAAAAATATTTTTTAGCGTTTTTCTAAGTCTTTTAAAGTTTTAACTAGTTATTATTACTAATTATTTAAACTAATTTTAAAGTGAAGAACAGGTTTAAATTTAGGTAAAATCACTAAATATTAAATATAGCATTCAAATTAAGACACTCGCTTACAAATTTGGCACAAAATTTTTTTGCATATCTAGCACAGTTAAATTTACAGTTACTATACAGTTATCTAATGCGTATTAATAAAAATAAATTGAGGCTTTGCTACTTTGCTTCAGATTTAAAAAGACAATGTTTACATTTCTACCTGTCAAATGGGCGTGGTTCATGAGCTGATTATTTTTTTAGAGACATAGTACCTTTAAACCTTCAATTTATCGATTTTTCAAAAATACTTTTAAAAAATCATTTGAACTGTTTGGAGCATTTTAAAACAAACCGCGTCAAAATCCGATAATTATTACTTTCTGTACAAGAAAAAATGTAAATGTCTAAAGAGACTTTGCTCTTTAAATGGAATGTAAACAAACCACGCCTCCTAAGTTTCGCTTTCGACCAGGAATATATTATTGCATTTTTTTCTTAAATTTTCAATTATATTTATAATTGTCTTTTGATAGAAGAAGTATATCTACAAGTCAACATATTTCTAATTCAAGCAGATGTTTATTTACGTTTGTATTTCTACTGCGCTGTTGTTTTTGCTTGCTAAAGTCTGCCTCGTGTCATAATAGTTTTCGAAAAAGTATTGAGTAACCATTAATTTTTTCATTTGATTATCCATTTTTGTGCATATATAAATATGAGTTGTAAATCCGCTAGAAGATCTACGGATTATAGAAGAAAGAAACGACGTTTTTGTGTTAATCAACATTCCAAAAACAAAACATTAGAGCCGGTAGCTGTCGATGTGACATCTGCTTCATCTAAGAAACTGTGTTTAGATAGCGATTCCTATCAAAGCATCTCCAATGAAAGTAAGGGATATCGATTATTAAACCTGGATAATTTTTCTAAAGAAATTTCAAAACATTTAGTATGCTTTTACTGTGGCTCAAAAGCAGAGCTGAAAGAAAAGGTTCTGTTTGGATTAGTATCAGAATTTTACATTGATTGTAATTCATGTGCTATGCAATCAACTTTTAAAAGTTCACCGGTGTTCGAGTCCAGTAACCATGACTATGAAATAAACACCCGTATTACATATGCTATGCGTACACTAGGGGTTGGTCTACGTGGAATTAAAACTTTTTGTTCGGTGATAGATTTGCCTCCACCTGTTTCACAAAAGTCCTATGATAGGATTTTAAATAATATAAAATCAGCCAGTTCCATTTTAGCTGTTGCTTCGATGAATAAAGCGGCAAAAGAAAAGATTGCAGCATCCGAAAAAAATGAAATTTGTGTTAGCGGTGATGGAACTTGGAAAACTTGGGGCCATACATCTCGTATTGGTGCCTGTAGCATTATTGGATATATAACTGGTAAAGTTATTGATGTTGAAGTTTTATCATCATATTGCAAAGGCTGTGATCGGTGGAAAAGTCTAAAATATGGATCAGCATATCAAGAATGGAAAAAAAGCCATGAACCATATTGTGTCAAAAATCATTCTGGTTCTTCGAATAAAATGGAAGTAAAGGGAATGAAGAGAATTTTTAAACGATCGTTATTGGAACGAAATGCCAAATATGTGAAATATATTGGTGATGGTGACACTAAAACATTCCCAGAGCAGCAAAATACGGTGCCGTATAATTTAGAAAAAATTGAATGTGTTGGACATATACAGAAGCGAATGGGTGCCAGACTTCGTAGGCTGAAATTGGTGAATCGTGGGAAAAAAAACTATCAGATGGCAAAAGTATAAGTGGAAAAAATCGCCTGACGGATAAATTAATAGATAAATTCACGACATACTCTACGGAAATGCTATACGTGAGAACTGCAGCTCCACAGATGATATGCGTAAATCCATTTGGGCCATTTATTGCTATTACCGCTCAACAGATGAAGAACCAATGCATTACTTCTGCCCGGTTGGTGCGTCCTCATGGTGTAGTTACCAAAAGGCGAAATCCTCAGAAAATACATCATACAAACATAACAGTATTGTGCCAACCTCTGTTATGGATGCAGTAAAACCAATATTTGCAGAATTATCCTCACCTAAGTTATTGAAAAAATGCTTAGGGGGAAGACTCAGAACTCAAATGAGTCTTTCAACTCGACGGTATGGAAATACTGCCCGAAAACATCAGGATCTTCCAAGAGAATAGTTGATGTTGCAGTGAATGAGGCAGTAGTAATGTATAATGATGGAATAGCTGGTCGTTTGGATATTATGAAACATCTGGGTTGTAAATTAGGGCATTTTTCTGTCACTTATGCCTTTCAGTCTGATAATGCTCGAATAAAATAAGCCGAAATGAAGTCTAGGTCTTCAACATTAGATGCTCGTAGGGCTTTCAGAATGCGAAAAAAAGCCACGCATGAGCATTTTGTTGAAATAGAAGATGTAAGGTATTAAGCGGGTGCATTGTAAGTATTAAATAATTGTATTTTCTTGTATAAAATTACATTGCATTGTTTAAACGTGATTTTCTCAGTTTCTATTTTTCATACTTTCCCGCAAGATTAAAAAAAAGTTTTGTGTGTGTGTGTGTGTGATTGTAGAGATCTATAATTTTATAAGAGTATTGTACTTGTTGGTTTTTATTCTGTGAACCTCACATTGGTTAATGGAATGAATAGATTTTATTTTATAACATGATAGATGGGAAAAAAATTACTTATTATAAATTTTATGATTTCTAAATTTTTAAATTTTTTAAATGTGGTAGAAATTTAAATTTGAGCTTTACAGAATAAATACTTTATTTAGCTTTAATTTGGTACATAAATGAAGATTCTACAGTACATCTTTCAAAAGTTATCTTGCGGGTAACAGAAGGTAAGTTTTTTTTAAAAATTTTTGTATGCATATTTTGTGTTCTTAAAAATATTTTATCAACTTAAAAGCAAAAATTGATCAAGTATTTTAAACTTTGAACTGTTTTGTATAAATTGTAAAAAAAACCCCATAAGAATATGGAAAAATCATTGATTTATGTTGAATCGAAAAAGTATGTCGAAATGTACATTTTTTGGTTTCGAAAGGTACTATGTCCCCTTAAAATCATTTTAAAGTACGTCTAATTGAAATAATGGCTTGTATGTTATATCAATGGAAAGCTCCCGATTAGGGGTTTATAGAAATATCAAAATCTCAAAATCGATTTTTAAAAGGGGTCTACCGTACAGACTTTTCTTAATACGATGAAGCACATTTCGGTTTTCATAGAAAAAACACTCAGTGGTCATACACCGAAATATCTCGATTTTGCATGACATTAGATTGCTTAGAAATTTAGTACAACCTTCCAATCATCTACCAGAAACTTGTGGCATCCATGGAAAGGCAAGTAATGGTTGTTTTACAGGTAAAATAAGAAGCAATGATTATTTAGTAGGTGTTCATAATGTTTTAGTATTTCAATGTAAATATTTGAGGAGTTATAAAGTAACACACACACACACGCATTATATAAAAATAAAACTTCATTCTTCTCAAGATAAGAATAAAATTTAGAAATTATTTATACAAGGATTAAATATGAGTGTACATTTTATGAAAATCTTAGTTTTTTTAATTAATACAATGATCATACACTTTAAATTCAATAAGTTGTAAATACTATGCTCCAAAATAACTGGTGTTTTAGTTACCCATATTACTGATCCTTCGACTAACTTAATGAGTAGGGAATTAAACTTAGACACTTTTTTACATTCTGTGAATCCCCCCTACCACTTAAAATCTTAAGAGAGTCGTTTCTATGTTTCTTTACTAAGTTGAATCTGTTCCTTAATTTAAATATTTTTACGTTCACAACAAACTTAATGCACCATTGCTGTATCTTCTACCCTTAGGTCGTCCCCGCCTAAACTCAATCTTATCTGTGATTTAAATACTCGTAAACCTATTTTTAACTTGAAGCGAGGAGATATACGTCACCATATGTAGCATTTATCAGCACGGATTGAATTATCTCGGTAGTTTCCATTGGAAGAAACATCGTGATAGAAAGGAGCTTAAAAATAAGGTAATTGCATTTCGGCGTGAGAAACAACTGTAACTTTTTTTTTCTACACTTTTATTTTTTTAACTTCTCACAGCAACAAATCCCTTATTCCAGTCTCGCTCCTAGTTCTCCTATCATTCCAATCCGTTCTTCTTTCCTTTCACTCACACCTAGTTTATCTCTAACACCATAGCCCCTTCTTTGAAACGCTGCGTTTTTCCAAAAGCATTAATCTGCTGTGATAAATGTGAAATGGAAGAATCTTACGTCTCTGTAATGTAAAAAAACGTTATTTCAGAATTTTTTTTAATGTTGCGATTTTTTCTGTGACTTTTTCTCAGTTTTTTTTTGTTTCGTACATTTTCTCAGAAGGCTTCAAGTTATTTTTTTCTTCGATCTTTGTTCTCCTATGGGACACTTTTTTGTCTTATCTATAGCCGGCCAATCTTTACTTTTTATCGTGTTCTATTAAGGCAAAAAAAATATATTGATTAAAGTATTAAAAAATACATAGCTATTTGCGAATTCATCTACTGCTATTGTAGATTACTGCGCGCACGTTGCAGAAAAACACGTAAACTTTCCACTTTGAAGTTATTTAAAAAAATTATCAGATTTATATTACTTTATTCTTATCCGGGTGTATTCAGCACTTTCTCTCTCTCTCTCACTCACACACACACACATATACATATATATATATATATATATATATATATATATATATATATATATATATATATATATACGTGTGTGCGTGTGTATAGTATAATATATGTATACATTTTTTACACACACATTCATAAACGAACATGATCTCTTTAAGCGAAAGTGAATTAAATTAAGTTACGATATGCAAATAACACAAATAAAACTCCCAATCAATGACATTCCGAATGACAACATTATATTTCTAAGATGAGTAAAGGTAAAATTTAGTTGTTTGGTGAACATATATAGTTCGTAGTAGTCAATGATTCATGAATGCCAAAAAATCCGTAAACGTAGTTCGTATGCCATCTATGTCGACGAACCATGGGGATATACTTTTCTACACTGATAGATGTACTCAAATACTATGCCAAAGCGAGTGAATATTAACGTCGCCCTGTTCAGCTACACGAGGCCTTTTGGCGACGGACCTCGTAATTTTGAACCATGGTCAAGTGACGAGGACGACTCCTGAGCTGGTACCCCCTCTTCTAACTACCACACCACACCAATGGGAGGACGTTTGAGCTCTCGAAAGATTTAACTTGCATCGCTCTCCTACACGGCGGTGTGCTACTATTAACCTAAATAAAACTATTTTAAGTACAACAACACTGCTAATAGCATAATTTATATATATATATATATATATATATATATATATATATATATAAGTGTTTTTTTCCAGGTATCGAAGTTTAAGTTGGCATTACTTTCCAACATGGTGACCGATTTAACAGCTGTCAAGTGATTTATTCTCAGTTTGGTTTGGCAATTCATCAAAACGATCATCAAGCAAGGCGTAGATTCGTCGAATGGGCCCAAAAGGAGATTGCTGTCGTTCCCGACTTTCATAAGCGGATTTTGTTTAGCGATGAAGCGCACTTCAAATTGAATGGCTACGTCAACAAACAAAACTGCCGCATTTGGAGTGAAGCTAATCCACAAGTGTATGTCGAAACACCGTTACATCCAGAAAAACTGACTGTTTGGAGCGCTTTATGGGCTGTTGGAATCATTGGTCCGTACTTCTTCAAAAACGATGAAGGCCACATCGTTACAGTCAATGGTGATCGGTATAGAGCTATGATTACTAACTTTTTCATTCCTGAATTGAACAATCATGATGTCCAGGAGTTGTGGTTCCAACAAAACGGCGCAACATGTCACACAGCTCGTGCCACAATCGATTTATAGAAAGACCTGTTTAGTGACCGCCTAATTTAACGTTTTGGACCTGTGAATGGGCCTCCAAGATCTTGTCATTTAACACCGCTAGACTATTTTTTGTGGGGCTATGTAAAGTCATTGGTCTTTGCGGATAAACCACAAACGCTTGACCATTTGAAGACGACATTCGCCGTGTTATTGCCGATATACGGCCACAAATGTTGGTAAAAGTCATCGAAAATTGGATGTTCAGATTGGACTACATCCGAGCCAGCCGTGGCAGTCCTATGCCAGAAATCATATTTAAAATATAATGCCACAAAATTTCTTTCGAGTAAAAAAAATCATGTCAATCGAATAATACATCGTTGTTTTATTGCAATTTAAAGTTCTATACCTCTCAAAAAAAACACCCTTTATATATAAAAAGAGAGAGCGAGTGAAAACGGCCAGATTGAATTAAATATACATTTATTAAGGGGAATTATTTACAAGGGAGGGCTAAATGTTAGTAAAAAGTAATCGAAACATCATTAGATCGTTGGATTCCACGAGGTGTTTCGTTCTTGCGCCCTCGTCATCGTCTCCTCGCCGTCGTCCCTCTCAGTCGTCTTCCGCGCAATCGTTCTATTCGAGTCTAGTTTACTCGTTATCCTCGAAACACCTTGTTAGATAGGTGGCGCTCTCTTGGCATCACATCATTAAGGAATGTAGGAGTGATACAATATGTGCGCATCCATTCCTACATCGGCCATCATGACCAAGCATGCGTCATCGCATGTAAAATACAGTGTATTTCAAAATTTCATGAAAATAAACTGAAAAGCTGGAGGAAATAAACTTACAAATAAAACTTATTAAAACAGACAAATATGTATCAGAAAATAAAAACTAATTATAAAGATTAAAAAATGAAATAAAATAAAATAGTTATACAGATGGAAAGAAGACAAACAATACAAACCAATCTTGAGTAAGGTGATAATGTCAAAAAAATGTTATTGTAAAAGTTTTCGTTTGTAATGTAACATTTATTTGTTTGGCCATGGTTTCAAGTATTCGGCACAAGTACTTGTTTTGGTTGGGCCATCAAAATTTCCACATTTTTCGACGTTGTAGGTATCGTTAGGTTTTACTTATGTAATTTTATATGGACCAATAAATTTATTGCAGAGTTTTTGTTCAGGTCCTTGTTGCGTTTTTTTAATAGCAACTAAGTCCTTAACACAATATAAATAAGGAGATTTTTGTCGAAGATTATAAGACTTTTTGTTTTCATTTTGCACTTTAATTATATGCGCTTTTGCCGCTTTACGTAGGAGTTCTCTGTTTTCATTAAATTCGAGTTGTAGTTGTTCGTCGATTAATTGTTGAATGCGCAAATCCGTCTTGATATTGATTTGTGTTCCAATGAGTAATTCAAAAGGAGTGGTGTGAATGCTTCGTTGGAATGTTGACTTTAAGACTTCTTGCAGTGAAGGAACATGTTTGAACCATTTCGTGGGATCGTCTTTTGACATCTTAGATAAGACAGGAATAATTTTTCGATTAATGCGTTCTACTTGACCATTAGCACGTGGCAAACCTGTAGTAATATTATGAAGTGTAATTTTTTGTTCCGAACAATAAGTGTGGAATTCGTCAGAAGGGAAAGTAGTTCGACGATCAGTGATAAGAAAACGAGGATTTCCAAATGTAGTTTTTTGAATGTCTAATTTTTTTATGACCTCAGAAGCAGATGTAGTTTTTGTGGGGTATAACCAAACAAATTTAGTGAAAGAGCCAATGACATCTAAAATGAATTTGTAATTTTTACTTGATGTTTTTAAAGAATCAAGATGATCGATATGGTATGTATTTAGAGGTATATCATCTTTGACAAGAGGATGGAGAAATCCTTCTTGTTTACCAGACTTTTTATTTTTCAATATACATGTTACACAATTAGAAATATATTTTTCAATTTTGGATTGGAGTTGTGGTATAAAATATTTATTTTTTATATGTTCTAGAGTTCTTTTAACTGAACAATATCATTTGTCGTGAGCATTTTTGATAAAGTGATGCTGCGTCTCGTCGGGAATAACAAGGACTTCGGCACCGTCAATAAATTTATACAGTATATTATTTTTAATACAGTAGCTATCATATGGACCATTTTGAAGAAGAGCTTTTATGGAAAGAATATGTGGGTCCAGCTCTTCAGATTCTTTTATCCTATGCACAATAGAATCATTACACTGATTTGTTAAAACCTGTATTCTACTTAAAGCGTCGACATGGGCCCTTTGTGAGCCAGAGCGATGTAAAATGGTGTAATCATAATCTTGTAAATTCAGGCCCCAACGCGCGATTCGTGTGTTTAGATCTTTCTTACTCATAGTTTTTGTAAATGCATTACAATCAGTAATTATTTTGAAAGGCATTCCTAAAATGTACACTTTAATTTTTCTGAGAGCTTCTATGATTGTGCTAAAATTTCGAGTTCGTAGCTGGTATATTTTCTCTCCGTTTCGGACGTTTTTCTAGACATGTAATATATAGGATGTAAGGAATTATCATCGGGGGATCTTTGTAATAAAACAGCAGAAAGTCCATCGATTGATGCATCAGTATGTATTTCAGTTTCACAATTTTGTCGATATATACCTAAGACAGGTTTCTGACAGAGCAAACGTTTTAACTCGTCAATAGAAGCTTTTTGTTTTACATCAAAATTGAAAGGAGTATCTTTACGTAGAAGATCACTAAGTGGCTTAGCAATTACAGAATAAGCAGGGATAAATTTACGAAAATATTCAGTGAGACCTAAAAAGCGTTGAACTTCTTTAGTGGTTTTTGGTTCGGGGTAATGGCCAACTGATTTAGCTTTAGAAGGGGAAGGAAAAAGTTTATTATTTTCAATAATATGGCCTAAAAATTCAATTTTCCTATGCAGAAATTGATATTTATCAAAATTTCTTTCCAATCCGTAATCACTGGACACTTTAAAAATTATTTTGATTCTATCAATAGCCTCAGATTCATTTTCAGCAAGAATAACTATATCATCCATGTAAGGGAGAACAATTCCTTGAACAACTAAATCCCGAAAAACTGTATTGATAAAACGTTGAAACGTTGAAGGGCATGTAGAGAGCCCGAAAGGCATTTTAAGGATTTGAAATTGACCATTTTGTGTTACAAAGGAGGTATATGGGCGACTCTGTTAACAGGCACTTTGAAAAAACCATTACGTAAATCAATGGTACTGAAAAAACTCTAGTATCCTGAAGTTTATCTAAAATATCCTCAATGAGGGGCAGAGGTTAGTGATCCTTAACTAACACACGATTTAATTTTCGAAAATCAATGCAGACTCGTGGACTGCCGTCTTTTCTGTGGACTACTAGGACTTGGCTGGTATAAGCAGATGAACATGGTTCAATAATACTATTTTGTGTCCATTCATCTATTTGTTTATCTACTATATCACGTTAAGTAAAAGGTAAACGTCTTGGAGAATGATAAATTGGCTTGTCGTTCGTCATGGTAATGCTTAACTCAATACCCGTCGTTTTAATTTTATTCGGCCTATAAGATACGAGTAATGCCTCAACACCATTACGAGTTTGTTTTGGAATTTCAGGGCCAATATTAAATTTAGGAATGTCGTCAGTAATTGCGAAAACAAATGGTTGTGGAGAAGCGTCAGATACTTCAATTTGTGGCTTAGAAAACATAACACTATCAGGGGTGATAGTCAAATTAGATTACAATCAATAATAATATCAAAGTTCATTGAGTGGTTGGGGACAACATTAATTTTAACAGGAAAGTCTTGGTTGTCAATTGAAACAGTTGAGTGAGTTGAATGAACCTTTTGAAAGGCCAAAACCAGTTAGTATATTACCACTATTTATTAAAGAAGGGGAGCCTAATTGATTCCATATACTTTCTGTCATTAAGGTTACTTGACTTCCGGTATCAACTAAAGATAATATTTTTTTAGATAAAATTTTAACTTCTTTACACATAGTAGTTAATGGGGTAATTTCATCAACATTACTAGAAGAAGGGATATTTTTTTGAGGACAAGCATCAGATTTATAGCCAAAATTTTCGCATAATATACACTTTGGACCACGATGTTTATATGGGCAAAATTTAGAAATAGGACCGAATCCCGAACAATTAAAACAAGTTACGTGATTCCTATCTCTAAAATTTTTATTCTCAAATTTTGAATTAGGTTTTGGTGCATTGAATTTTGGGTATCTATCATATTAATGGTTATGAAATGTACTTTCAACATCACGGCGGTGGCTACTAAAGTTTGAATTACGCGACGTATCATAAGAAGAGCGATTTTTGCTTTTTTTTAAAAATATTTTGTCATAAATTCCTAATTTTTCTTTAAATTCCTCAATTGTTGTACATCCTTGTAATATTAGCTTATTTGAAGGATAATCGGGGATTCCATTAATACAATATTCCATAATTGAAGTCGAGAAATCTTTGACCTCGATTCGCTAATTCCCGAATAGCGACTAAATATTGGAATACCGTTTCATTAGGCCGCATTTTTCTATTTTGTAATTCCCTATGCAATTGAGCTTGATTTAATTTTTTTCCAAATTCCTGAATAAGTAGTGTTTTTATAAAACTGTAAGAGTTTATACCACGCTGAGATTGGATAAATAATTTTGCAGTTCCTGTGAAAAGCCGTTTTACAAAAATAATTTTTTGTTGCTCGGTTATTGGGCAAAACGTTAAATTTTCTTCCACATCAGAAAAAAAAAAGTTCGATTGTGTATGAGTCATCTGCACTGAAATTACGAAGAGTTTGAATTAAATATTTAACAAAAAACCACGATAAATCGTTTTTCGAAATAGAGGGAACGACTGACTCAACAATTGGGCTAAAGGCGTCAGCCGATTTTCTATCTGTAGGAAGTGGGGGAAAAGCAAAAGAATTTTCTGCATCCCGCGGGGGGCATTCTTCTACACTTCGTGTATTTAGTTTATTATAAAAAGGGGATAAATCAGCTAGTGAAAGCAAAATATTATTACAAAGTTCTTCGGCAGTTCCATTTTTTTCTAGTTGTAAAATATTAGCTAAACAGATTAAATCGGGTAGGTTAATTTTTTTTAAAATAACGGCGGAGTAGTCCTCAATATCAAAATCTGGTGCGAAACCCGTAAATTTTCGCAATGGTTCTCTAGAGGTCCTACTGAATGGGCGATCGTTAAAAATAACAGAATACAATAATTTTACATTTTATGTATTGCCAAATTTCAATGCTTGCGCAATAACTGGGATAGCATTCAGTGTTAAACAAGATATAATAAATCCCTTAAATTGAGCTAAAATACGTAAAATATAGAAATAGTCGCAGATGACTTAAAATGATATATTAGTAAAATATTTCAACATAGAAAAAAATTAATACGCTATAAAAGGATAAAAGTCTAGAATAAAATGTTACTAGTAGCAGTTGTACAAGTTTAAAAAATATCGTATCACAGTCACATTAGCAGTTTCAAAATATATTTTCACAATCACTGAGAGTTTGTAAAAAACAATGGAAATAAAAACTCACAGTATACCTTTGCACACAACGTCTTGCTTGTTGAATATTACTTTCATAAATGTATAATAGTGTTGAAGAAAATCTTGATGTCGGCAAAATTATCGAATAAATATCTTCACAATCGTGAATTTTCACACAACACATAAAATTGAATGAAAGCGTCAAATCACAAAAACGCTTTTAAGAATAAATGCAGTTGAAATGGAAGAAAATCGTCAAATACACCTTCGGTTTTCTAGGGGATTTTAAGTTAAGGGAAAGGCCTAGCCCCCATATAGAGAGTGACAATGGCCAGATTGAATTAAATATATATTTATTAAGGGGAATTTGTTACAAGGGAGGGCTAAAAGTTAGTAAAAATTAATCGAAACATCATTAGATCGTTGGATTCTACGAGGCATTTCGATCCTACGCCCTCGTCATCGTCTCCTCGCCGTCGTCCCTCTCAGTCGTCTCCCGCGCAATCATTCTATTCGAGTCTAGTTTACTCGTTATCCTCGAACCGCCTTGTCAGATACGTGGCGCTCTCTTGGCATTACGTCATTAAGGAATATAGGTGGGATACAATATGTGCACATCCATTCCTACATCTATGTATATATATATATATATATATATATATATATATTTATATATACACATATATCAATCACAACTTATTAATCATTTAAAAAATTTAAATTATATTAATATATAATAATACAAAATCCCATTTCAAAATATCAATGGCGAATATAGAAGATAAAATTCCAACGTTTTCAAACAAAATTAAAAAATTATGAAAAAAAAATTATAAAATACTCAAGTGTAACCTCGGACTTAGGACCGATTAGTGGAGTTAAACTAGTTTGATGGCACCAACCTTCCCCCTATTGCAACTTGGTAAGTTAATCGGAAAATATGCAATTCTCAAAATATTAAAAATTAAAAAGTTAAAATTAAATCAATAAACTTGAAAAATTAAACTATTCGCCATCGCATTCTGAAAGATATTATAACATTAAAATATTAAAATTCTAAAACAATCAAGGGCTTAATATAAGTGAACCCTCGAACACCAAAGATGGTGCACCTATCTTTAAAATAGTTGTAGAAAAAAATATCTAAAATCCGAAAGTTTAAATTAAACACCCAGTATGTTCACAAATGAATAGCCTAAATCATTAAAAACTCACCAAAGAGCATTCTATGAATAATTCAATTCACATTTTTTGAACGATTTCTCCGACAATTACCATTCCTATATTTTGCTCATAACTTCCACTAATGTCATGTCAATCCAAATGATTCATAATCTCCCATTACAGTTTAACTATTTGGTATTAGATGCAAATCAGATTGCACGCATAAAAGTTGCTCGATTGGTCATACATAATTTTAAAATGCACACGTGTAAATATTGGTGTATGTGTGTATTAAAATGTATCCTGTGTGTGGAATGCACATGTTCTTCATAGCTGGACCACTAACAAGCTGACTTTGGGGACTTAATGTTGTGTGGTATATATATATATATATATATGTGTGTGTGTGTATTAATTCCCTCTAGTATCCTTTTTGTTAACTCTTTGCATTAATATTTAAACAAACTTTAATTCTTTAGTTTAAAAATAACACTGGAATCTTAATCGTAATCTTCTAGTTCGAAATCCCTGTCCCGCTCATTATATCCAATCAGAACTACTATTACGTAATAACCACTGCTAGTATAAAAGCCAAAATCTTGTGTAATCTCTCTCTCTTCTTCTCTTTGTCCGCTTGCCTTCATCATGTAAGAATGTAAATAGCTGCTCTCTGTGTCTTCGTGTGGTGTCCTCCAAGATGTTGCTGCTGCTTGTCTCCTGTCCGCTTTGCTTTATAATCGTCGCAAGTTTGTTTTTCTCATCAACGTGAAAATGTTCCGCAATTTTGTCCTAAGATTTTAACGTGTGCTTCAAAATAAAAAAAGATGAGCGTTCACTGAAGATGTTTTTAATGAAAACCTACTAACACTCGACAAAATACTACACTCGGCCAATACGTAACAAAAAGAAAGTTGGCAAGGATAGTTTCATGCCGTGAAGATGTGAATGAAAATAAGAAACAACGTGTTGAAATTCAAGAAAAAAAGTGTGCGTTGTAAAGTTTATGAAAATTCCTGATGTTTTTAACTACTTCGTTAAACAGGGGGATATCTATCCCCTTTCAAGTTGTGCGAGACGGCTTCGTTTGTAAAAAAATAATCCACAAAATTTTGTGAATAAGCCTATAACAGGTTCGTGTTTCGTCGAAAAGTGCAACCGTCAACAGAAAAGTGAAAATTTTTTAAATGTGCGTGACTAAATTGAAAAGATGAATGCTGAACTCAGAGGAGTTTTCATTTTGTTTCTCAACGGTGGTGGATCTTGTGGTTTTTTGGTGATTTCTTTTAAAATATATTTTTTAAATTACGAAATTTTATTTTCAATATCATTTATATTGCAAATATTATACATATGATTTTTTTTTACAAGTGATTCTGATCTTTGATATTTTTATGCTTAAATTTCATGAAAAATTATTTGACATATTTTTAATAGTGTTGCAATACATGTGTTTGAATTATGATAAAACAATATATATTGAAATAAGAAATTTAAATACTTTAATTTTTGATATTTGAATTTAATAATTAATAGCTGCAAATGTTTTGATTTTGTTGAATTTATTTTTGGTAATTCGAATTTTTAAGTTAAATTAAAATTTTAATTTCTGTATGATTCTCAGATCTGGTTTTAAAATGGCGAATAATGAGCAAACTAATTTGGCTGGTACTGCCAACCAAACCCCTATTGAACCATATATAGTCCCTTTGGATTCTGAAACTGTCCACGTTTCAAAATTGAGAACTTATTATCCTCCTGAAGATTTGAAATTAAGTCATGAATAATATTAATAATTTTATTCAAAATTTTAAATTTAATATCTCTGTAATATATGGGTCTGTGTCAAGGGCCCTGGAGCCCACACGCGTCTTACGGAAGGGGGAAATGTAATAATTTCCCCTATAGCATCCTTTTATAATTAACTCTTTTAATAATATTCAAATAATCTTTTAATTATTTGGTTCGAAACTATCACAATGATCCTAATCGTAATCGAATAATATTATTACATCTTAAATCCTTTTCCCGCCCATTGTAACCAATCAGAGCTCTTATTGCAAAAATATCACGTGGTCTTCAACGTCAGGTATAAAAACCGAGGTCTCTGGAAACCGCTCTCTCTTCGCTCGTTTCTCTGTAGTCATGTAGCCGGCTGCTTTGTGCTCTATGTATGTGTCATGATGTTTGCTTCTTTTTATGTGCAATGCCGTCCCTACTGGATCTTTATGTGTTTCCAGATGTGAATAAAAACGAATAATGGTTTACAGGAGTGCCTCTTCGATAATACCGTACTCGACCACGCTCCACGTAACACCGAAAATAACATCCCCTCGCCATGCCTTACAATTGTTATTACCAATCTTCGAGAAATATCATAGAGTTATAATATATATATATATATATATATATATATATATATATATATATATATACCAATATTTATTAACCTAAGTATAACTAATAAGAACAGTAAGAAATTTTAGCCATATTAGTACAATAGCAAACTCTTGGCCTTAGGAATCAAGAATGCAGCTTTAAACACACACACACACACACACACACATATATATATATATATATATATATATATATATATATATATATATATATACTACAAAATATGTGTGTGCGTGTGTATATATGTATTTATTCATATGTGTAAGTGAATATATATCTAATATATATATATATATAGATAGATAGAGATATACAGGTTTCTCCTTTTGAGAATATATTCATCGTAGATATTATTATTTTCACGAATGCCAAATGTTTAATATATAGATTAAAGTTACAGAAACATTTATAAGCATATTCTGCGATTCATATTTTTTTATTTTTTAGAAGAGGAAGCTTCTTTCTTGGATTGTTCTCTCTAATTTTTATGTTCCTCTTGCGATTAATATAACTCTGAGGCCATTTAAACTACTCTATGATAGTAATACTCAGGAGAAATTCTGAATCAAACTATGCAAATAAAATATTTAAAATATTTTTTCCCCTGATCTGAGTCAACGAAACATTATATTGGTATATTCAATACTCGGGAGATATTTCAAAACGGATTATGCAAATAAAAAATGTTTAAATTATTCTGTATCAATTTCATTATACGCAGAAGCATAAAATAAACTTTAACTCCTCTTTACGGAAATAATTTACAATGTGACATTTCAGTAATAAATTATTGTTTAAATTCTGAAATATTGTTGTGGCATAAAAGAAATTGCCTTTGCTTCGAAAAGAATATAAGTATTTTATCTTTTAAATGCTTTTGATAGCATGCATATAGTTTTCAGTTTGTTTACTTCCACGCGGTTTATTAATAAAAAATTATGTATATTCTCTGATGAATGAATTTAATAATTTATTTCCGTTGTTATGTTATAACAAACATGATATGTAATACATTAACAAATTATAATTATTAAGGTTTAAAATAAAGAGTATTCTATGAACTTATCTAATTATTAATATTAAAAACAATTTAAGTAAAAACGTATTTTGCAAAAGAAATAAAAAAATTACGCAAAGTTCAGAGCAATGCAAATTCTTTAATTGAAAACGTGTACAATTTTGCGGAATTTTTCTCGGTTGATTTTATTTACATGTAAATGAATATAATTACACAAAAAAATATTAAATATCGTTAAATTTTCTATCTTTTTAACATTTTGAAAAATAAAAGTAGATGCCGGTATTGCAGCAATAATAAATGTTGTCAATCGGTTTTTAATATTTATCTTTGCAAAAAAAATTGATTAGGAAAGTTTCAGGATTTAAAATTATTCTTTTTCGGCTTAAGATGTGACATTGGTCTGATGATGACATTATCCTTTGTGCGTGTGTTGTAAAAACACCTTTATAAAATTCCATCTCAAATTCTACAGGTATCAGAGAAAATTATTAAATAATTTAGCTATCGAATAAATTCATGTGGATTATAATTCTTACAAAGAAGTAAATTCCCCACATAACATTACACAACTAATATTCCATTTTCTGAAGAAATGAAATCTATTAATGGTTTGGATTGCAGAAGTTACATTCAGATGCAATTCTTGCTAACCAAACATTTCATCTACAAAAAAAACTAAAAAAAAATCTGGATTACGTTCGGAAATGATTCATTAATCTTCCACAAAGGTCATCTAAGCATACAAGAAGAATCCAGACAAAATGAAGAAAAATACGACTGTTTGCTACCATATGCCGTTCCCCATGTTTTTCATATATTTCTTTGAGGTGATCTTGTGCTGGAAGAAAAAATAAATATTACATGAAAAATCTATTTTGTTAATACTTTATACTTAATGGAAACATCTGAATATAGAACGCTACAATAATTAGCTTTAGAGAAGAGGACAATTTTTAACCTTTATGAATACTTGGAATAAGGATTGAAATAAAAATTATCGCATTATTAATTGATATTATATTGAAAAGAAAATAAATTCATTGTATAAAAAAATGGCTGAATAAATTTTGCTAAGAAACCGAAGAGATTAGTTTAGTGACACTTTAATATAGTACTTATTATTCCAATTCTGCTGTACGGGGAAGGTTGTAGCCACAAAGCATTGCTAACCCTAATTCGCTGGCCTAATTCAGCGACAGCTTTAGAAATCATAATAGGTCTCCAGTTTAGTCCAAAGACTTTTTTGTATCTACATTTGTTGAGTCTGCTGAATTCTAATTTCTTACTTTTTTACCACTGTATGTTCTAGTACTTCTTCAATTTTATTTTATTATACTATATATATATATATATATATATATATATATATATATATATATGCTGGTATCAAAAACACCATTTAAAATGAACCTGTTTAGTCCATTTAACTCTATTTCACGACTAAGGAAGACATTTTCCCTCCCCTAAAGATCAGCAATTTTTGTATTTAATTATAACCTTATCTGCACTTTTCATACATAATGTCAAAATAGAATGTATAGTGAACACAATTACGTAAACGGGGTGAAAAAACCCCTGTCAAATCTATGTACACCAACGATAAAATATTCGTAGGTTGTATTCCTATTCTTGTTACTTATTCCAGTTTATTGAGTCGTATAATAATACATTACTGAGTTTTCATTCGTGTTTTTAGCTATTTGGAAAGCATTAATACTTTGCAATATAAAAGTATATTTGAACAAATGAAATCAAGTCCTGATAAAACTACATGTTGATTTAAATAAACTACACATTGTCATACATTTTTCTTAGTATAATTTTTAATTTTTTTGTTTTTAAACAAACTAAAATAACTAGTTACGTACTAATATTTACTTTTAGAACCATATGGTTATGCAACAGTAGAAAAAAACTGTGAAAGCTAATGTAATGTACTATTTCCATAGCTTTACGTTGACAAACCTGTCAACCTTTAAATGATTTGTATTATTTTCGTTTTAATTATATTATTTAAAAAGAGAAACTACTACCATATTTGAACAGTATAAAAATGAAATTATTAGAAGAGATGGTAAAATAATTGTAATACATGTAACTTAAGCAAATGCTATGAGCATACTTTTAGAGTCACATCATAAATTACAAAAGAAATATTGTATATAAATGTTGTTTATTTTGTATTTTCTGAAGTTTTTAATTTTGAACTTAAATTATTTAAGCAAGTAATGAAAACAATTACATCAATGAAAATAAATCTGAGTTATATATAAAAAGAAATATGTATAATAGTATTACGTGCTTATACTTTGAGTAAAATTTTCAAACCAATTAAAAAAATATATGCAAAAAATATTTCAAAAAAACTTAGAGTAACTAATTTTTGATTTTTTATATTTCTAATGGCATATTACGAACAAATATTAATAGAGCTCATTAATCTACCTAATACATCACCGTAAGCTTGTACCTCTTTTTTTAGGTCGGTACCATATCGGCAGATACCAATCGCTGCAGGTAATTTTGTTTCCCAATTTCCTCCCTAGAGGGAGGCACCTGAGCTCTGATGATGCGAACATGTACTAGAAACTTATTTTGCCTAGAACACCTCTAGGGAACTTTTACTTGCCGTTTAATCATACGACAGCATGGCCGCTGTCGATATTCGGCATCATGAAAATCCACCGACCTTGAGTACAGAACGCTAGCGACAAACCAACCACGCCACCCAGCCGACTTAATTTAATAACTAAAAACTAGCATTTAAATGTTTTTGTCTCAGAATTATGTATTAAAAATATGATTCTACACAATTTCACTCCTTTTTAATATTATTTAAATTAGATTTAAAGTTTTAAAGTCCAGTTGGAATCTGTCAATGTTGCGTGAGAGGTTTTTTTTTAAGTATTTTTCTAACATCGGGGTCTTCTTATTACTTCTTAATGTCTTCTTCTTAATGTCTTCTTATTACTTACAACAAAAATAGTACTTAAGAAAATAAAATTATTTAAAACTTTTATTTCAATTTAAAATCAAAATCAAACACTAATATAATTGAATACAAACTGCTATAGTGAATAAAGTAACATATTTTTTTCAAAAAGTAGTTAAAAATGTGTGTGTGCTTATGACCACACGATGGAAGTGATAACTTCAAATTTTGTAATGTTACTTCAAGGATTAGTTCGGTGAAAGAACAAAAAGGGGATATTAGTATTGTCCTATAAAATTATTTACTCATATGTCTGTACTCATTAAGTAATATTTTTATGAGAAACATACACTCATATTTGTGAATTAATTGTATTCTAAGAAGGAAACAATACGTTTATGTTTTAAAAAATCAACTAAATACTTTGATTTGTCTTTTGAAAAATCCACTTTAAAATTCCCACTTAAAATCATAGGTAGTTTGTTCAGAACACCTGATCCGGCTTTGTGAATTTCGGTTGCAATTTAACAATATTCAATTCTATCCATTAATTAATTTAAGGAAATGGATAGTAAAACATGTAGTTAATTGGGAAGAGATGAATCTAGGTCAAAACCTTTAAAAAGGGATTTAATCAAAAGATTTATATCACATAATCTCCAGCTTATACTAGCTTTTTTGTCATAGCGTGGCAGTTTTGTACAAAAATACCCGATACTACTGCAATGTAAGTCTTCTTTATTATATATTGTTTTCTTGCATTTAAACTATTTAATATAACTTTTTCTTAATACCTGTATACTTAATTTCGTTATTTTAAATTTTTATTGTAAAGTAATGTTATTAATAGAACTATTTGTTCATTGCTATTCTGATTCGCCCACAAAAATAGATTTTTATTCTTAAATTCACTGCAATACTGCTAATGCTAATTATACTATTTACTTTTAATTCTATAAAAATTTGTCTTTTTCTACATTTTGTTTAGTTTTAGAGCAGGATTTCTCACTCTCACTAAGCCTATTTTTTTAAAAAAAATATTGCATGTTTCATTTTCATGCTTGAACTAGGATTAGAAAGAATTTTGCATTCAATTTAGTAGAAAAAGGTTGCGGGGGGGGATGAGGGGTTCTTAGATCGAAGCTACAAACTTTACTTTTACGGCGTATTGGTAAGGGATAAACTACCGCGTTTCAGAGTGGCGGGGGAGGAGGGAAACGTCCCTCATTTTCTTTTTATCGGGGTGTATGTCGCAGACGACCTTGTACGAGCAGGATTTCCCATTCGAGACGAAAAAAGCGGAAGGAGTGTTACATACCCAAGCGTGACTTTCATTCAAGTTCACTCTCCAGCAAAACGCGCCAATAGAAGTGATCACTTGAAAAAGTTTTCATTTTCTGAAAGAGAATGGCAATTTTTGTATAATTTTTATGTGTAATACTGCCAAGAGTACTATAACATGAAGAAGTATTTTAAGTGTTTTAAAGCGAAACAGTACAAAAAAATAAATAAATAAAATTTCCATGCAATATATATGTTTTATAATATATTAAAATATACACTTTAATATTTAATGTAAGTCTGTCGAAATATATTTTGAATAACTTCAGAAATGAGACAAATTTTGAAAAAAAACCTTCTGCATGAAGTGATGGTTATATTGTCTTTCAGAGCTATGCCAGTGATATTTTCGTAAATGATACACATTACATCACAGCAAAGCGTATTGTACATCGTAATTCATTTGAATTTCTTTTGAAGTTTCAATGTTTCTATACACTTTAAAACTATAATTGAGCATTCACGTACAAATTGCATTGAAAAGGTGTATTCACCTCTGAAAATTCAATTTAAAAGGGAGTTTTTATTTATTTTCCTGTAATTAATTGAAACGTGCCGTTAGCTTATTTTAAAGATAGATTAATTACTTCAAACATTGAATTAAAATTTGTTTATATATAAGTCTTTTTATAAAAATCTATTTTTTTTTTAGGTTTGTCCAAAATTATATATTTTTTTCTTATTCGCACAAAAGTTATTGGTGTGTCGCTTTTATGTGAGGAAAGTATTGAAATTAAGTATATTTGCTTGAAACACCGCTGCATTACAACCTTAATTGTTTGGCTAAAAGTTATAGCAAATTTAACAACATTCATAGATGCTCAACACGCATAAATCATTTTGAATTCTTACAAATACCAGAAGTCATCCATGCAAATTTATAAAACTGAAAATCGCATTTAGCCAAAATACAACAATGTCTCATATATGTAATTTTCATTCATAATTAATGAATTTATTATTTTTGTATACTTTATCTTAGCATTAAAAATAGAAAAATGTTATTCACAAATTTTAATTCATCCTCAACTTGGAATTTAACAATCCACACTATATATATATTTATATTAAGCTATGACATTGCTTCAAAAACTTTCAATATTTACCACCCAATTTTCGATCATATATTTCTACACTCCCCCCACACTTGAATGGCAATGCCTTGATTGCAATAATAAAGTACTTTGATGCTACAACTTTTATTAAAATATCTACGGACTACTAAGATATGTTTTAAATTTGATATATAGTTTTACACACGACAAGCCCATGGGAAACGCTAGCAATTATTGAATTTGGTCATAATCAAGCATAGATAAATTAATTATCAAATACTATATACTGTACTGATACAATTTTAAGTACATTATAAAGTGAATTTTGTTTCGTATTTTATGGGAACATATTTTAATTTGCTCTCTTTCAGTAAATTAATAATTTTTGAAATAGTATTTTATTTTCGACTTCTCGATATACTTGCGCCCCCAAGTAGGAATATCCGGCTCCCTAGGGGTTGCGCCCCTCAGTTTCAGAAACACTGAGCTATGGAAAATATGTTTTCTACTTTACAGGTTACTCAAATATATATGAATACTTTTTATTAATGAATTCATTACTTTATATGTATACATATCCCTTTCTTAAGAAGTATGATTTCGTTAGATTCAGGACTTGATTCCTATTCAGACAATTTAAAACTGAATAATATCTTAAAGCCATAATCTGATTGTTGATGTCTCTGTGTATGACCAATAAAAATAAATTAAACGAAACATTAAATTAATTTATACATTTTGGATTAGTTAAGAACATTAATTTCTTTTCATTTTATCTAAGATTGACTCCAATGATCTATTTAAGAATTTCAAACTAATGGAAAATTAATGTTGTGCATTACTTTGGGAACACACAATAAACCCCAATCTAAATCGTTCAACGTAGAGACGTCTTTCCTACAATTGATATAATGCCTATAAGGAAGCATTTCTCAAACTGCGTGGCACACCTCCTAGGGGGCGTGATAATCCTACAGGTGGGGGAGGGGGATCGAGCATATCGAAAAGTCAAAAATAAAATATTATTTAAAAATATATATATTAATTTACTGAATGGAAGAAAAACACAAAATACTTTCTGAACTATGAAAAGTAACATATTACTTATTCTAACACTTAAAAGTAAATTAAAATATTTATTACTTAAGGTATCCGACTACCCTAAAATCATGATTTTTTTCAAAAATTGACAAATTTTGTTAATGATTTTATTTTATAGGCCATCGTATAAGCTCAATAAAAATACCAAGTGTTATATTTTCCATTCACTAGAACAAAAATTACAAGTGTTTTAGTAAAAGCAGATGCCATAACTTTACACAAGATGACAAACTTTAAAATGCGTTTTACTCGAAATGTGTTTTTCGCGAAAAGTTCAAACGGGGACAGCGATTGCTCAACAAGTTTTGAAAATAATTTGCTGAAATTTTTTGAGTATGTTATGTATAACAATAGAAGTGTTTTGATTTTCAGATTTATCAATCGCTGCTTTATTTTAAAATTTAAAGTCCTTTATGTGGATATAATCACTTTCTTTTTAAGCAATTTCGTATAATCACTAAGATAAAGTGCTCTAGGTTTTGTAAAAATTGAAATATCTCTTATCCTGAAGGTAATTTCAAACATGAATAATAAAGTAACACATCAAAATATAAAAATTGAGAATTTTCTCAAAAAAATTTTGTACAGAGCGGGCCCCGTTTATGTAATTTTTTGTACATTTTTACCAGTTTTTTTCCATTTTAATAATAATCAATTTTTTTTCTGCTTTCAATTTTAAGATTTTTTCCTTAAAATGTACTAAATAAATCTAAAAATCACAAAAAAATCCTCATATTTCCATTTTTTCAAAAAAAAGTTGTCGCAAGTAGTCGGATACCTTAAAAGCAACACCTATACTAAATTAATACTTATATTGGCAATTTATACGATTTTTAATTAAGATCGTATTATAACGTTCAGCACACATCGTCATTGTAGGGGGGCGCTGAAAATAGAGTTTGAAAATTGCGTGACTAATATTGAGAGTTTTAGAAGCACTGTTGTAAGAAAATATATAAAAGGTAAACCAAACTCTTAACTTATGAAAATCAGCATGTAATGGTTGACAATTGTATAATCTGGATTGTGAATATCTTTCAGAAATTAAAATTAATATACTGAAATAGGTTATGATCTTATTTTATTTTAAATATATGTAGATATATATATATATAGTTTATACGAAGGTCATCTGCAGATTTAATTCAACATTTAATTCAGCTTCAATTTCTGAGTTTTATGGCACACTCTTCATTAATTTTTGGCTAAAGTAAATTTCGAACAAATGAGAACTGATAAGTATCTACGAAACGAAGATTTTGGGATTTATTTTTGGAGGAATTCAGGAAAATGGAATATGACAAAGGAGAAAAAATTAAGAGTTCTTTCAATCATATAAAGAATAATATATTGTTAACTTCATGAAAATACAATGCATTAAAGGGCAGGTGATGTTGTCAGAATGAATGAAGACCACACCACTAAGAAAGTCTTCAATGCTCAACCAATTGGCACACGAAGAAAGAACAAGCCAAATCTAAACTGGATTGATGGTCTAGAAAAAGATCTCCTGGTTTTGAGAACTAGGAATTGGAGAACACTAGTTGGAAAAAGGCTGACCTGGAAAAGGTTTCTTGAGAAGGTCAAGACCCTTCCTGGGCTGTCGAGCCACTGGGGAAAGAAGGAAAGTATATGTAAAATATCGTTTTTTAAGTGCAGGAAATATTGCTATATCAATTTAATCGTTTTTATTCTAAATTTAATTTTAATAATATATTTTAAAAATGTAATCATATGAGTTAGTAAATGTCTATTTCTGATTAATACAGTTGAAGGTTTTGAAATATTAGACAGTTAAAAGGGTAGTAAAACGTAATTTTTTTAAATTATAGGAGATGCAATATATATATATATATACTTTACTGTTATTTAAGTACCATATTACTATTTCCTATAAGAAAATAAAAATCCTTGCATTAGAATTTAACATTAGTAAAATCGTCAGTCAGTGAAATGTTTAGAAACTAGGTGAATCCATATTTTCTAAAGCGTATGACACGCACGCGCGTTAAAATAAATTCAAAATTTCTTGTTTTCTGTAAGGCTTTCGACCCCGCTATCAACAGCATGAAAAAGATTACTAAGCAAATATTTACCGATGTACGGTGAATTCTTTCGTTGAATTTATCAACAACCGAAGTTAAAAACGATGCGATTTCGACTAGATTGAAGCCATTTCGAGAGTGACAACTTTTCTGCGTAACTCAGTACAAATAAACGGAATGTCCTAGAGGACATTATATAAATCACATCGATCGAATCGTGATGCTGGAAAACCGAAGGGAAGGGGGAGGAAACCCAAGTAGACCCAATATATCTTTTCCTTCCAACTTTTTTTTCTCTCACTGCCCCCTTCATTTTATCTTGTTTCCTCAGAAGTAAGTGTTGGTCCGTCGCAACAGCCGCATTTAATGATCTCCAAAGCTGGTCATCGTCGGAAATGAAAACAGCGACCGACGAGGACATTAAGCGGTAAACGAAGCATTTTGGGTTAAATCTCCGCCTACCATAAGCTTTGTTAGACGGAGGGATGATGGTTAATGAAATATATCGGCAAATGTTGCATGCCAGCTTTAGTGTTCAGTCGATGGAGGCAATATTCGGAACGCACTTACAGCGAAAGCTGCTCATAATGGCCAAAGGATTTTGTTTTTGGATCGCTCAGGATTGCTAATGGGAACGTGCTACAGGGGAGTGACTCTTCTCTTGGCACGTTTTTTCTTTTCCTTTTTAAATTTTGTCTCAATTATTATGCCGTTAGCTTAGGATAATTTCAATAAAGGCAATGTAATCATTTAACGTATTCTTCAATAGTATTATTTAAGGTATCCGTACACCTTCGAAGAAAATTTTTTTAAAAACTGTCATATTTGCTATTAAAGTATTTTTTACTGATGAAATATAACTTAAAACTATGAAAATACATTTAATATGTTACTCGTAGTACATAAAAAAAATTTAGAGAGTAAAGCATAGTGTAAATAGTAATTAAATTGATTATTAGAATAACGCACATAACTCAAATGTAAACAAAAATATCCCTTTTCTGTAAATTTGATGATGATCATAATAGCATTTTTTAGGGCTGGTACTATTTTCCTGATGATAATCAATTTATTACAATTTTTAACAAGTTTCGAGTAAAAGAACATTGAAAAATCCTTAAAAAATTATTACGAACATGATATAAACCTTAGTTACTAAAAACATATCAACTATATAATTATGAAAGTAGTAGGGGTTCCTTAAATCTACAAAACAAATATATTTATAAAATTTGAACTAATTTGGTTCACAACTTTTTCTGATGTTTACGTTGTCAGATGTCAATACGTTAAACAAATTCATTTTGAGATAAATCAGAAATAAACTTTGAACTGCAAATTTTAATATTAAACACAATTTGATATACTTAAAGTGCTCCTGATTTATAAATAACACCTTCTTTACTCTCTAAAACATTGATTTTTTTCCCTTGTAGCTCTTAAAACTTTTCTACGCTGCTTTTAATTTGGTGTTGAATGTCGTTCTGCGTGGTTAATTCTATTGATGTCAAGATGTTTGTATGTTTTTAAAGTAAAATAACCAGGAGTTATATTAAGTTTTTTAAAAATTTCAACACAACCCTTGTATCCATCATTAAATTGGATCACAGCATCCAATGCACCAGATTTTAAAATTTTGAGGCACACGAAAACTTCCTTGGGTACTCTCTGCCATATAACGCCATTTAAACACTCGTTTGAATTTTGTGATTTGCCATGCAGGCATTTAGTAAGCAGTTCTTTGGTACACAACTCTGAATATGTAGGCTTAATCGTGTTTAGTACTTCATTTGATATGCCTTTATATTTTTCGTTTGGCTTTTTGCCACAAGACAGTGCTCGCTGGTAGTAGCACCAACTATCTTTTCCGATGGGACACTGCCCATGCATCGGTTTCTCGACACTGATGAGCAATGAAACAAAGCCGCAATAACATTTTGCTGAAGACCCGATAGGTTTCCAACATTGCTACGAACCGCAATCCCATAATAGTTTTGCAATCGGTCAATAAAAGAGTCGGTGAGTTTGCCTTTACCAGACAGATTTTTATTTTTAGACTTTAGTTTGCGCAATCTCGCACCTACTCTCTTTTGAACATGACCAATGCATTCATATTTTGTGACGCTATCCTTCCCATAAGTATCTTTGACACTGATAAAGTCCTTAGAGTCCCCGTCACCATAATAATGTGCATATTTAAGGCCTCGTTTGGCAATAGAACGTTGGAAGATTCTCGTAGCACCAACAGCTTCCATTTTTAACGCAGAACCTTGAAAATTGCTATGGCACACGTGATCTGCTGCAAAAGTTTCCGATTCAATGCTTCTAGGCATTTTAGAAATCTTTCTGCAGGTGGGACAATATGACGACATTATTTCAATGTCTACTACTTTACCAGTGTCAACTGACAAAGCTGCGACACACCCATTCCTGGAAGAGTAACCTCTACGCTGCCACGTTCCATCAACTGAAATGCCACATTCAACAATTTTATTTTTAGTAGGATGTAGCACTAACAGTTCAGGAGCTGCTTTTTGCATTGATAGTTCACTAACATGAGTTTATTCTCATGATTAGTGTACGCAGTTTTACTGAGCCTGGGTAAATTTAACGTACCACATAATTTAAACCTAGCAGAAAAACATTTCCCAATTTGTCTCATACCATACACAAATCTTGTATTTACTTCAGGACAGTTTAAAGTTTTCTTTGAACTAGAAAACCCTGAGTAAAAGTCACAATGTTTACACCTGATAACAAAATTTGAGCACAAACCATATGTGGAATCCTCAGAAAGCAGGATACCTTCTTCGAAACATCTTGGGCAGCAAAGTTGTAAAAACAAATTTAAAGGGGGACTTCCATATCAATTATTCTGTTACCAGTAAGTGGTTTACGCTGATATTCTGCTATTTCTTCATCAAAGGCAGCAGGTATTTAATTTTTTGAAGAACTGGCGTTGGTATATGTTGCGCTGCTATTTTTTGAATGTTTAATGGTAGATGTATTTACTAGAAATTCGCGTTTTCTCTTTGCACTAGCTTTACGTTTAGCATTACCCATTTTAAATGACAAAAAATAAAATTTTCTGCTATAAAAAAGGATTAAACAAAAGCTTATAAAGAGCTACACAATGATAAGCAAATGTAAACAAACAGTAAAGCACTCTATTTTCTTGCCAGATTCTAGATAAAAATATAAATAATCACCTGTTGCCAATTATATTCTTGATAATTCTGAAAACTCAAATTCATATTTTAAAAAGTTTAAATTTCTTACTATTGCATATTTAAACGATACTTTGAAAAATAAAAATGTCAACAAACAATTTTTCCTCTTCGCAATGCAGACTTGTACTTCCGGGTTCAAAAAGTTGCTATCGAATGAAACTCAAATCCCCATAACTTAAGTTCTAAATAAGATAGAAACAAAATTTAAACACCATTTTAAAGAAAAAAGTTCATATTTTCAAATAACATTTAAAATAAAAAATCGAAAAATTTGATGAAAATGACGTTTTGAAGGTGTACGGATATCTTAATAGGTATTTAAGCAGTAGGCATGTAATAGTTTTGTTAATATATTATATCATTCACACAAATGCGTCAACAGATTCAAAATAAACAGAAACCTATTTTGAAATTGTTTTGATAATGTATTCGGAATGTGTGTGTCATAAGCAGTAGCGCATACAGGAAGTTTGAAGGGGGCGTCCAGGGTTGAAAGTTCACCATTTTTGTATCATGCTCCTTTTGATTTTGTCGATTTTCGGAAACAAAAAAAACTGCGAAAAACTAATTCTTGAATAAATTTTTAGCATTAATTAATAAAATTAATTTTATTAATAACAAACACTTCATTAAATTTTACGTACTATATATTTAGAGTTATAATCAATCGGAAAAAAAATCAAGAGCTTTGGGGGTCTCTGGACCTCCACCTCTCCATGTGTGCGCAACTGGTCATAAGTAATGTCATAATAACTAAGGCAAATATTAAGTATGAAGTATTCACTTAATAGAAGTAAATTATGCGGAAGAATACATTGACGCCGTCATATCATTGCATTGTGATGTTATATAAAAATAATTGCATAAATTATAATATTTGTGTAATTAAAAGAAAATCCCTTTTTGATGCTGAATTGAATTGATTATATTTTGCTTATATATATAAAAATAGCAATTAAAAATCATGATTTAATTTATAGTTCTGATTAATTTTATTTATATAATAGTAAAAATTGCCTCTTTGTAGGGGAATTTACAGTAATAAATACTTTAATCCTATTTAACATCAGGTAAGCAAATTAACTAGCAAAAACCAATAGATAAAGTAATAAATATCAAGGAAGAAAATGAAAAAAATGAAATATTTTGATGCATTTAAATTTTATTATTTTAACACATCTAATTATTGTATATTTAGAATTATATATACCATACATCTCTATAAATCTACTAAGTAAAATCCTTTCACTCAAATTGAAAATTATTTTACTTTTTGTTATCAATAAATGTGCAAGTATAAACTATTTGATTCAAAACACATGTTTTGAATTGATATTGTTTTTTCGAAACATTATTTCATTTCTTTGAAAAAATTGTATCCCCCTTATTTTTTTTCAATTAAAATGCTAAGTCGAACTGCACTACTTAGAGTTTGCATTTTATTCACAAAATACAATGTGATTTTCTAGAGGTTAAATAAAAGTGCAAAGTAATTTAAGTGATGATAATGTTTGTTGTAAAAAATTTTATATAAAATACTACACACACACACACATATATCTATATATGTATATATATAAATAAATATACATATATTATATATATATATATATATATATATATATATATATATATATATATATATATATATATATATATATATATATATATATATATATATATATATATATATATATATATATATATAATATATATATATATATATATATATAATTTCAAAAATATTTGAGTTGGTTCAAAACGGAAAGCGAGCCTAGTGGTTGAGTGGTAGTGTATCGCGCTTACACGCCACAGGTCCATGGTACAAATTTCGGGCTGGCCAAGGTTATCTCAGGCTTTCATCCCTTCAGGGGGTCGATAAATGAGTACCAAGGTTGCTTGGGAACTGAACAGTGGGGGTTTCTCGTCAGACTGACCACTAGACTGAAACTTTGCACATACACTCCAGCGCCTAAGGTCACGTACGTTAAGACAGGCACAGTAGGCCTTGGCCTTCATGGGTTGTTGAGCCACTAAGTTCAGTTGTTTGAAAACGGAGGTACATTAAGCAAAGAGAAATATATTATAATGCAATAATAAATCTACACACTACGAATTTGAGAGACATATTGAAGAATTTACCTGACTAGAACTAGTAGTTGCATTACCCATTTGACAACGTTGGCGTGGCAAATGTAACTGAAAATATATTATGTTATCTCTATCTCTTGAGGGAAACCAAGTTTTCCTCCTACAAAATGACGTAATTTTTAAAGAATAACTTTTGGAATTTAATGGACGAAGTAAAGTATCCTAATTTGAAAAGGCTGCATTTCATTCCACGTCATTCTCTTGCACCTGTAACCTGTGTAAACCTGCAATTCTAACAATGAATATAATTAAGACAAGATATCATTCCCGTTTCACAGAGGACCACTTGGAATACAGTGTACGATTAGAAGTTAATAATTGTTTTTACGGATATTTAAGATTGGGCGGACAGTATGCAGACTAAGTTTTCTACTGAAAATTTTAAATTCAACAAGAACTAACTTGAAATGAAAATTATTTATTTTGTAATGATTTTTGAGTTGTTTGATAATAAATGCATCACTTGATATTATTAAATTTGTTGGTATAATTATTATATTTGTATCTTGCGTTTTGCTTAAAACATAGTTTTAAAAGTGTAAGTTTTTTTATTGTAATTATATATACGTAGATAAGTGTATATTATATATGTATTTATTTTTGTTGTAATATAAATGTTGTAGAACTTTCTTGTAGCTTACCTCATCTACGTCACTGGGTGGATCGCAACACCTTTAAAAAATTAGACGTAGACCGTACCACGTAAAAGTCTGTCCACCCCTGCTCTAGCACAACAATACTCAATCTGCGACCCACCGAGCCTTTTTAAATGGTCCGGTTAGGAACCAATACCCTGAGAAATTTACTCATTTAAAAACAATGTATTAAAAATTTGGGGAGGAATTCTTCGACGAATTGATATTCTTTTTCTGTTTGGAACGTTAAAGTTAGTGATAACAGAAAACAGTGCAGTAGAGAGAATTGTGTGGATGATAATACTTTTTAACTATCTTTCATATCTTGGAGGAGGTTGGATTGGGAGGTTGACTATTTTGTAGTGAAAAACAAACATGGATCAGTAACTGATTTGACACGAAAGTGCCGTATTTAAAAAATAGCAATAAATGGGATTCATTCAATGACACTTTTCCTCGAAGATCTCTTTCAAGAGGTGATAAAAAGGCTTTCTTCAATAATACTTGCAACATCAACAAAGTGTTTTGTCAGTGGTATTATCACAGCGGTAACAAAGATATCCTATGAAGTGTGTTATATTATTGATAATCATATGAAACCGTTTACTGAGACAGATGCAGAAATTGTGAAGGAGTGTTTCTTAAGCGTTTCTAATTTAGTGTTAGTGTGACAAAAAATATGCAAAAAATAATTGTTATAAAAAGGAAAAAAGGGGTTATAATATTTTGATCAATTTTCCTCATTTAAAATGTCCAATGTTACCTTGGACTTAAAGTATTCTCCCCCCCATCCTCCATTTATCCTAATGTTATCCTAATATCCCATTTGTCCTAATGTTGCGGCCATCGTGAGATAACTAATATATGTATGCGGCCCGCATGAAATAGTTGACATATATATGCGGCCCAGAAGAAAAACGGTTGAGTACCCCTGCTCTACGATGTTAGTAAAGGTGAGTGAATGAGTGAGTAAGTGAATATTAACGTCACACTGTGTTAAGCTGCACCAGGGCTTTAGCCGATGGACCACGTAATTTTGAACCATGGTCAAGTGATGTGGACGACACCTGAGTTGGCACCCCCTCCTAACTACCATACCCCACCAATGGGAGGACGTTTCAGCTCTCGACAGATTTAGCGTGCATCGCTGCCCTACAAGGCGATGATCCGATACCTATACCACTCGGCTACCGCGGTCACTAGTAAAGGTGGGAGTACTATTTGAAAATTTACAGCCAAAACCTCCACCTTCACATCACAAAAAGTAACTGCCTTTACAAAATGGTTCAGATGTTAATGCAACTCTGAAAGGGCTGCACGAATTGTAGTGATTTCATCATCAAAGGCAGATGTGTCTTTACCATTTGTAAGGTAAAATAAGAAATATGGCTGTAAACAGTTGCTCCTGCTTTCTCAGTGTCCTTCAAAAGTCGTCTATTGATGTAAATATGCACACAATCATTTTCAGGATAAAAGGCGCTTATCTTTTTCTGAGCAAGTGCTCTTAAAAAATTGTGATGTTTTGTTCCTTTTACAAATCTCCTAAGTGAGTTCAGTGGGGATTCGGAATTCCTTATTCCCCTCCCATTCTCAAATAATTTTTCGAATATCAAAATTGAATTTACGAGAGACACACGCATGAAACATATGCGTAAAATATAGTAAAAAATTAGCGCGAATAAAATATGGAATTAATTATAAACCGAATTTCATGAAAAATCTATATTTAAATTTGATGAATAATTTTTCTCCCTAGAAGTACAAATTAGGAATATTTCTTACGACACAAATCGACCAAAAAGAATTGAATCAGTGGAAATATATGTTCTGAGTAAAACAGAATCTGAACAATATGAAGTGACAATTGTTAATATTTTGAGTGCATTTTTTTTAATATTTTGAACAATACAAAAACTTTACATAAAATACAAGAAGAAGGTATTTGCAAACAAACAAAAAAAGTTAAAATGATTGACTGGAATATATTTTTATTATAATAAGATTATATAAAGGACTACAAAGTAATCTAATGCTTTGATGATAACAAAAAAAGAAAGAGTGAGAGAGAGAGAGAGAGAAAGGAAAAAAAAAACAGATAAAAAATTGTATCGATATTTGTAAATATCGATTAGAATTTGCTGATGTAATGATGAGCTTTCTTGTACGTCTTGTCTTATCTTGATTGATCAAAATGTAAGTTTAATTAAAAGATTTTTTTTTACGTGATAGAAATTGCGTATACGTCATATAAGTAAATAAATTCGATGTATTGTATGGAAAGTAAAAAGGAAATGATGACTTCTCAATGTTTAAATTTGAAAATTTCAAGAAATTTAAAAAAGGAGTTTTAAATCAACTTAAAAAAATTACATTTGAAAAATTTACCATAAAAAATCTGAACAATACTACATTCGAAAAATGAAAGCAGATAAAAATTTACAGAGTAAATAATTAACAGTAATGTTTCTAAAATTTAAATTATTTTTTTAAAAAAAAGACAATCTATTAGTTGAAATAAAAATTCAATTAAAAATTATCGATAATTTTATAAAAATTACTCCACAGAATTAACTATAAATCAATTCCAAAATTTAATATGTCAGTTAGAATACCAAAAAAAAAACGTTTTTGATCTTAGAGGAAAAAGTCTGGATTTATTTTAATAAGAAATGTACTTAATCTTGAAGATAAGATAATTATTCGGTTCTAACTATTAATTAGAATTTTTTAAAATATTTTTTATTTATGTTTGTGAAATCCAAAATAAATAAATAACTTTTTTTATTATTTATTTTACAAATACATGTATTTTTACCCTTGAAAGTTTTCTTTTTTATCTAAAAAAACATTTTAATGATATTGCAAATTAGTTATTTTATATTTTCATTACTCTTTTGACTTATTGCTAACAAATTTAATGCATGCAAAAAAATCTCTTAACTTAGTAACCAGATGACTATTTAAAATATAACTTGAAAGTTCGCTGCAGCTTTTAAATGATTAAAGAATCTTAAAGAATACATTATAGAGAAACAGGTAACGATGCTCATCAATCACATTTTTAACCAAATTCCTTTATCTTCCTTTTTCTTTTAATTTTGTTTCCCTGAAACTCAATTTATAAAGAAAGAGCTTTTTAATTATAGATCTTATGAATTTAAAAACATTAAATTTCAAGAGCTGTGGTTAATAACTGTACCTCAACACAAACACAGGTTGTGTGACATATAAAGGACGTGGTAAAATGAGTTCGGAGAATTTATGCATAACTAATGATGCAAAATATATTATTAATGTTCAACTTCTTTTATAAATAAAATTGAAGAAGCAGCTAATAGTTGAAATACTTTTAATTTTTTTTTTCAAAACAACGCATATTTTCTATTATAAAGAGTTTTAAATATTCATAATTATTGTTTGAGTTTTATGATACATATTTGTTTACTATAATATAAAAGTTAGTGAACAATTAAGTTTTAATTACAAGTATATATTTCAAAATGTGTATGAATAAATAAAATAGGTAAGCAGGTTGAAATTAAATATGAAGGATTTAAATAAAAGTTGAAAATATTTGCTGAGATATAATAAAATGTTTTTTTTTATTAGATGATTGATCGTATTCAGTTTCATAAAAAAAAATATGTTTCAATCTTTAGAAGTTCATATTAAAAAAGTATATATATATATACATATATATATATATATATATATATATATATATATATATATATATATATATATATATATAATCCAATACATAATTATATACATATTCATACACATATATAAAAATTTATACATATATATATATGTTTATTTTTAGTTTGTTGTTTTTGTTTCATCGATGGACCAGCCACGCTTATTTCTTTTTTACTTTTTTTATTTAACCACACAACATATATATCCTATTTACAAGCGCAGCAAATTTTAATTAATTTTTATTGTGAGCTTCGAGTATTAGAGTCCTATATTAATGCTCACGTCTGAGTATTAAAGAGAAATTTTCTCGTCTATCTCGTTCCACAGAAAGTTCTCAACTGCCGGCACAGCGCGGCAAGGAAGAATATTTGCATTTGTGCGCATGACGTTTGCGCGCATGCGCCAACAATATACATATACACAAATATATCAACGAAAATAAAAATAAACATGCAGTTATATACCTAAGATAACTAAAATTAGGAAGAAGGCACAGTAGTATAATGACAAACTCCTGGCCTTAGGAATCAGGATTGCAGGTTTAAACAAGTTTTGCGGCCAGCCAACCTTCACCTGTAATTTGTCATACTATGTACCAAGAGGAAAGGAAATAATTATATATGTAGAATTTAAATATTAAAAAATCATTAAACTAAATAACATATGAACAAAAACATATGAATATATATATATATATAAAGGAGAAAATCGACTTACTGACTGAGTAATCACGATATCTCCGGAACTATTAAACCTACAGATTTGAAATTTGGTAGGTAGGTTCCGTTCAAAGAGTAGACATCAGCTAAGAACGGATTTTGCAAAGATCGAACCCCAAGGGGCGTTATAGATAATTATTTCAATTTTTAAACTATTAGACATACAGTATTGAAATTTCGTATATAAGCGGATTCCTTTCATGGTGTACAGATACGCTACAAAATAGTGTTGGGGAAAATTGATCCCCAAGGGTCAGTGAGGGGGATTAAGGGGCGTATTAGATAAATATTTCCTCTTTTAAACTAATAGACCCACCTGCTTGAAAATTAGAAGATATGTTCCGTTCATGGAATAGAGATGAATTTAGAGAGAGCGAAAACGGACCCCCAAAACGTGGGGTTGCGAGGGATTAAGGCGTTTTATAGAAAAATTCCTGTTTCTGAATTTAACCCATTTACTTGAGTTTGTTGAGCACGTTTCTTTAGTTGAATAGAATTCCACTAAGATTGGATTTTACGGAAATCAACTCCAGGGGGAAGCGGGGAGATTTATTGTGGCGTATTGATTGACAAAATTCCCGTTTTTGAGCTGCTAAGACTATAATAATAAAACTTGGTTTGCATGCTTCTTTTGTTGAATTAAAATCCGCTTAGAATGCTCTCAACGAGGTATTGATGATAAAAATTCCTTTTTTTGCTCTGTTAGATTTAGACTTGAAATTTAGCACGTATTTTTTAATTTTATGGAGTAGAGATCCACTGAAAGTTGCTTTGGTGGAAATACACTTGATTATTAGTTTAAGCGAGCGCTTAAATTCTCTATATTTCTATTTTAGATATAAATAGAAATTAAATATTAAAATTTATGTCCTTTTTATATCAAGAGGCGAGAGTTACAGATATAAATATATTTGTCAATAGAATCGAATTCATAATGCTAGGTATCAATAATTCATATATATGTAAACAGTATACGTTTATACAACATCGTGAAATACCCAGTGAAGTGGGTGGGTAACTATTAGTATATATATATATATATATATATTAATATATATATATATATACAAGAACGTGCTATTATAATATAAATGATTTTTTCTCAATTTTCTGTTTAATGTTGAAATATTTTTCTTAACAAGTCTCCATTTTTTTTCTTAAAACACGTATCAATCTTAAAACTATTGTTTCTTTTAAAAATTAAATTAATTAAAAATTTGAACGAATTTTTTAATAAAAATAACTATTATAAATGAGAAAATTTTCATTATAGTGCTAACTGAGAGAACTCCATTTTTTTCCCTCTGAATATTGAATAAACTAATAAATACTCAGAATTAAGTATAATTTGCATAAAATGAAACATATATCTGACAAGTACTTAAATCATCTAAATTATTGTATCTGTAACGATAATGAAAAAAGTTTTTCAAACTGTAGTTTCTTTTTCATAAATTTTAGTATAATACTATTTTTTTATGAATGCAAAACATTTCATGCTCTGTGTTAAACACCTGAGTAATATTATTCTACAACAGTTCTTTTTTTGATATTTATGAAGTTTTTATTTGGTAAGTTTTTGTCATGGTTAAAAGGGATCTCAGGGGTGTTCAATTTCTATAGATGGCTGAAAATGTAAACAATATTCAAGCAGGTATAATTTTTTTTTTAGATTTAAAATAAATATTTCGAATCTTTTACACATTATTCATAAAGAAATGGGGCTTCAGAAAATTATAAAATGTTTAAAATGTAATCATAATTTTTAATATGGAAATTCTGCAATAAATATGAAGTAATTTTTGCGTTGCGCACGCAATTTTCTAAAATAGCTGCCTCTGATGTATAAAACATTATAGAATTATAAAATGTATCATACTTTTTAAACCCTACATCATTTAAGAATAATACATCTTTTGTATTTCAAAATATTTGAAAAATATAGAAATTTTTTTAAAAAAATTGGAAAATGTATAACTTCTTTTTTTACTTTTTAAAAAGTATAATTTATTATACTACCAATATAATATTACTACAGTGTAATAATATACCTTTAACTTTATAAATCAACTTATAGCTGGTAATTAAAACTACTATTTTGGAAAATAGCATGCGTAACGTAACATTTAATAAACATTTCTTATGGAAAATTTTCTTATTTTCATATGCTAATAATTTTTAAAATTATGATTATATTTTAAACGTTTTATACTTTTTGGAAGCCACATTCCTTTATAAATAATGTATAAAATGTTCAATTTATTTAATTTAAATTTAAAAGAGTTATACCTGTTTGAATGTTTTTATATATTTTCAGCCCTCTTGAGAAATTTAACATCCCTGAGACCCATTTTAAAAGTTTTAAAGGAATTCCACATAAAATTTCTGTGTGCATCAAGAAACACGTATTTAATAACTAATATACAGTTTTTATCACTAATCCTCACTATATATAAAAACCATTTAAATTTTACTAAGCATATTATAGTAATTCATTTGATGACAGTAAAATTGGTGCTGGAATGGGTATTAATTCTGCTCGTTTTTAAAATACAAAGATAATTTAACATTAAAAGAAAAGTTCTAATTTCTTTCTTGAATAAAACCATTTGCCAATAGCAGAGCCATATGATTGTTACTTAACTGCGTTAGGAAATATTTTTTATTTTCTACGATGATATTACATTAAAATTCTTCCTGTAATTCTTTAAAAAAAATATGTGTTTTTCGGAGTTATTTCTAGATTGATGCTGTGATATAAAACAAAATTCTTATTAACAAAATATAATAATCAAAAACTGTAGATTGATTATAATTAAAACTTGAGGAATTCAAGTCTCATTAAAATCTTATAAACAATATCTTAAATCATTATGGTTATTCATATTAGTCTTTGACTCCATTTGTTATAAAAAGAAAACACAAAAAAGCATTAGTAGCAACAAAAACCGAATGGAAGAAGTAATTAACAGCTCTGTGTGGAAAATAAATAATTAATATTTATTCATGCATATGAGTTAACTCATCAAAAATGGGATTCTCATATTTATAAAAAAATTATAAGAATTATTTTGCCTCTAAAAATATCTTAAACTTAACAGAAAAGGAAAGTAGAAACCAGGATCGTTTAGCTTTGCTGTCGCCAACACGTTTCTCTCCTTTTTGTTTTTTGGAAATATTGGTCGAAAAGAAATAAATAAACACTGATGCCTAAAAAATAAATAAAAGTAAACTTGGAATGCAGCCCGAAAGTTTTAGGCGCTTCACACAGAAAACTGATCAATAGCAATTATACGTGTGGGACAGCCCTATATGTCATAGCTTCTTTGAACTGGAAAAACGTCTTTTCTCTTAAAAGCTGCAATTCACTACGTGTCTACTGACTTCCTGATATATATTTTTATTTACTTAGTTTCGAAATTTCTGCAGTTACATCAAACACTTCCACAAAATGAATTGGCACTGAAAAAGGTATTGCAAAAGTTAAAAATAAATTTCTTTAAAATGAAATTTTCATTAAATACCATTAATTTATAGATTTCAAAATGAAAAAGAAAGTGTTATTTTACATTAAATTAAAAATAATTTTTTCAGTGATACTACAGTTTTAATATTTACATCGTACTTTAATTCGAATTATACATGTAGGATTTAAAGTATTAGGGAATATAAATATATTCTCCGATCAGTGAGGTTAAAAACTCGCCAATAGATGGCGCTACCAGAGAATATATGTATCCCCCCCGGAATGACGGGTTTTAGGGGGAAAACGATTGCGACGCGGAACGAGACAGACGCGAGAGAACAGACTCCGGTTTTACAGGCGAGAAGCCACGTTTTTCGGTCAACGTGGAAGTCAGTAGGCTTAGCGTCAATTGAGAGTATGCTTCGTGAAATAACTCATAAAGTTTTAATTGTAAATTATCTAATGTTTCATTAAACCATAATTTCATTCTAATCTGCTTATTTCTTTGAAATATAAAGATCCCGAACATTACTTACCCCTAGACACCCCTACATACATTTTAATAATGTGAAAAATGTAATAAAATATGGCAATGAATTATATTAATTGTAAGAATCTACTGCCTGCACCTAGCAACAGGTTGAACGAGACACACGATATAGAGGGAAGGATCTGGCAACGAGAGAAGAGAAGTCGGAAAGAGGGAGAAAAGGAAAGCGGAACGTGGTCGGATAAAGAGGATACGGTTGAACGATGTATTGTAATCTTATAGCATCTTAATATAATCCTTATTTTAAGAAATGTCCCATAGAAGGTGTGGAATAAAAAAGAGGGGCAAAATCCTGACTGCAATTATTTTCTTTTCACAATTCGAACATGATCCGAAAAGAACCCACAAGTTTACACTGGTGTCAGAAGTGCGATAATATGGAGCAGAAGTTAAAGGAACAAAACATTTCAAATTGATCGGTGTTCGTACTACATAATTGTGAACAAGGTTCTAGTGGACATTCAGTTTGAAAGAAAAATTTTAACAAGAAAATAGAACCCTGCAGTGTATTTTCAAGTTGATGACCACGTGGATCCCAGGAATTGCTTTGCAGCAGTTTCAAGCGAAAAAAAAAACAAGACCTTCATATGGAGTTTTACTATTGATGCGACGCTAAGTTAGTTTCTTTAATTTTTATGACTTTAACCCAAAATTCTAATTTCGCATCGCATCATGACTATTAATTAGACTTAGATGAGTCACCTGATCCGTCTATGTCTAAAATTGTTTTAAGGGATTTAATAATCTCTAGTAAATATTACAAGGAGGAAGAGGCAAAAGAGCTATTAGAAGTTATTACAGCTGAAAGGTTAGAGACAGAACAACAGCAAAAACTAGAACAACAAGAACAATTATCAATTGAAAAATTACGCTTGGAAATAGAATTATCTAGGAACGATAATCAGAGTGCTACTCAAAATAATGGTCAAACCTCACGTGTGAAATCTTTAGATGGAATAGTTAAAATGGTTAGGCTCTTAACTGTAAAGGTACCCAATAAATCAGATGGGTGGGACTATTTCTTTTCTAGTCTTGAAAAAGCTTTCGCTAGTGAAAATGTCAGCGACGAGTTAAAACCGAAGGTTTTGTTATGCATGTTAGGAGACAAAGTGTCAAACTTATTAGTTAATCTAGGCGAAGAAGAATTAAAAGTTTACGAATCTTTAAAACAGGTTATGCTCAAGGAGTATGAACCCTCACCAAAAATATGTTTAGAAAATTTTAGAAAGGCCAAACGTAACACTGACGAAACTTTCTCTCAGTTCGCGTCCCGTTTAACATCGATGTGGTTATATATACTACAGTAAGTTAAGAGGAGCGAATGATTTTGAGTCAGTTAATCAACTGATCGTAGCAGATAAAATGTTTGAAATGTTGGATTCATATTGGTGTGCTCTAAGGGGAAGAATGGTACAAACCCAGGGACTTGGGCAAACAATGTGATATATTTTATGCTTCCAAAGGGAAATCCTATGATGGACCTGCGAGAGCTAAATGGAAGGATAGCAAAAAGAGAAGTTTTAGTGGTAGTTGGGGTAAAAAGCCATTGGGGGAGAAAAAGTCAGATAAATTTTCTTATAGGAAAAACTGATAAAGGTAAAGTAACTGAAATTAGAAAATTCGCTTGTTTCACCTGCGGATCAGATAATCATTTTAAGCGGAATTGTCCGAAAAACAAAGCGGTGGATAATAAAAACTTAATGTGAATAAGGTGTCAACGGAAGGGACAGAATTGGAAGATGGGACGGTCACCGCTAGAGTTGATTTGCTAGGTAAAGTCATTCCTAGGCGGGCTATTGAAGACAAATTAAGTAAATTAGTGAAAACATCTGTCAGTGTAGAAGGGGAATTAGTCCATGCGTTAGTGGATTCTGGTACGGAAATAACTGTTATCAAGAAAGACTTAGTTCATGGAATCTCGGTTGAAGGAGCTTCCACGATTTATTTGAAAGGTATTTTCGGTCCAGCTGTTGAATGTCCATTAGTATATGTTCCAATTGGCTTTGCTACCGGTGGCCAGGTTAATGTGGTGCACCAGCAAGTGTTATGTGCGTTGGCAGATGTTTTGGTAGAAGACGTGTTGCTTCCACCAGATGTTTTGGATATGTTGGGAGGAGCTCAGAGTGAAGAGAATTCACTGGCTCAAAGCTCTCAGGATCTGAGGGTTGAATCAGAAAATGTAGATGAAACCGAGGTTTCATTGGGTATTCTTCCAGAGAAAACACAGGAGAACATTGAGGATTCTCAAAGGAATATAACTTCATGTCGGAATGAAGTGAGAACATTGGGTACTAAGGATGAGGAGGTGACCGCTGAGATGGATAAAGGAAGCATGGTGGCTGATAGTCTTCGTTCCGAGCAGGAGTGTTGTGCCGAGTTAGCATTGGTTTGGAAGCATGCTAAGGAAGGCAAAGGAAACTACTATGAAGTAGATGGGTATCTATTTCATAGAGATAAAATACTCGGGGAGAGTATTGGGAAACTGGTAATTCCGAAATGCAGAAGAACTGAGGTGTTGAAACTAGCGCATACTTCCGTGTTCAGTAGTCACATGAGTCCCAAGACGAAGCTTGAACGAATCAAGTATTCTTTCGTTTGGGTGGGTCTAAGGGCCAATGTGAAGAAATTTTGTGAATCATGTAAGGAGTGTCAGCTCACTCGATCGGTTAGGATTAAAGACCGATCACCCATTACACCTGTGGAAAGGCCTGAATTGCCATTTCAGGTGGTGAACATGGATCTGATAGGTCCAATTGATCCGCCAAGCTCAAAGGGACATAAATATATTTTATGTCTGGTTGATCAACACACAATAGGGGGAGGTAAACATGGTCCTGATGAAGATAAAATCTTAGCAATAAAAAGGCTAATTAGACCTACCACTTAGAAAGAGGTTAGGTCAATGTTAGGACTAATGGGCTTCTATCGCGCATATATCCACAAATTATGCAGAAATATCCACTCCGCTTACGGAGTTAACCAAGAAGAATAAACCCAACGACGTTTCATGGGAGGAGGCTGAGCAAAATTCTTTTGTTAAGCTAAAAGAATTACTTTGTGAAGTAACTAGTCTTGCTACCCCTGATGCCAATTTACCTTTCCAGGTGCATTGTGATGCATCAGATTATGGTGTTGGATGCTGTCTGATACAGCAAGATACCGAATGAATTTACAGGCCAATAGCTTTTGCTAGTCAAAAATTCAATGCTACGCAAAAGAACTGGGCAAGCATCGAGAAAGAGGCCTGGGCATTGTTATACGGGTTGAATAAATTCGACAAATGTATTTATGGTGCCAAGGTGGAGATCATTTCTGATCATAATCCCCTTAAGTACCTAAATCAAACGACTCCAAAAAGTCCCAAGCTATCAATACACCCCAGTAATTTCCCAATTCCCGCATATAAGCCGATTTCTATAAAATTCATTCTTAGTGGATCTCTATTCAATAAAAAAAATGAATAACAAATGTCGATTATGTGGGACTAACAATTATAAAAGGATTTTTTGTGGCTCCCATTAACCCCTTTCAACCCCTGGGGCAGTGCTTCTCAAACTTTCAATGTTTGCGAGCCAATTTTTGATCATAATATCCATCGTCCCCACCCCATCATGCGATAACAATGTACTTCGATACTAAAGCAACAATACGACCTTAATTATAAACCGAACAAACTATCAAGATAAGCATTTCGTATACAATTTTGTATATAAGCCCACGGGAGAGTGTCAATAGTAAATATTAAACTTATTCTTAACCCTCTCACTGGGTAGTTATTTTATCAAAGTAGATTGAAAAATTGCGTATTTTTTTTTACTACACATTTCTAATCTACTTATTAAATCAACATTTTAGAGTTAAAATACGCAAAAAAATTTTGTAAAATACTTTCTATTTTAAAACGTAGAATTTTAGTTCATAAAAATAAAAGCGTAAAAACACAAGTGAAACATAAACAGGAGCCACACGCGAGTTGCACTGCGAAATAGTCGGAAAAAATATATACCCGCTGAAATCGCGGGTTGCGTCAATTTTGCTACATCTACGTTACCAGTGGAAATCGCGGGATGCGCAGTTAGAGGATTAACTTAGTATTGATAAATTAATTGCCAAATACATTGTGCAATACTGATACATTTATAAATATATTATATTAGTGTAAATGTGTGTTTTATTTTTTATTATGTCAAAAGGAGTTTTGTTTTTGCTACGTTTCCCTAAATTAAAATTTTTAAATGATCTTTTATTTTCGACTTTTCGATATGCTCACGTCCCCTAAGTACAGTTAACACGCATCCAAATGACGTAACGTACACCCCGAATCATGGAAAATGAGGCATCATGATACTTGGGGACGTAAGCCCTGACTGGCGTCATGTATGTATCTTTTGTAAGGTCCGGCTTGAGGCTTAAGACCTGACTTTGCCTGGAGGTTCTAAAATTCTCCGTTACGCCACTGACACTTTCCTAGGGCCTGTACTTCACAGTTTGAGAAACTCGGATTTAACCTATTGTGATCTTTCTCTTCGAAAAATATTGTTTGCTAAAAAATTCATGCAATTTATACTAACTCATGCAGCAATCATATCAGTAAATACACAAAAAAATAGATAAATGTTGTGTGTGTGTTTTCAGATTATAGTGAATCATAAGTAAAAACATTTAATTTTTATCCATTAGATATAAGAAAAAAACCATTTTGGTTATTTAAATCAAGGTAAAAAAATAAATAAATGAAAAAGTCAAAATTATACTCAGGAAACAAAACGCAAAGCAAGTTTTCAATATCTGTTCAGTAAGGATTTCCTGTAAAAATGCTCTAAACTGTAGATTATATTGTAAAATGCTCTATGAAATTAATTGTAGACAAAAGCCTGATTTCTATAGAAATGTGCTAAATAAAAATGACATGAGGGACATCTTTACAGATTGGGAAAGTAGTCAACACGAAGTACACAATTCAATTTGCGCATTTAACAACGTAGAGAACCATCATAACCAAAATGCGTATATCATTTTTGTTCAGCCTCCAACGGATCATACAAAATACATCCATTGAATATAAGCCACAATTATTTTAATCAATAAATGTAAACAAATATCGACCTTATCTTTAAATTAAAGCATTTCTTATACTTTTTAAAAACTTTTATTTGCCCATATATTAATGACAAAGCTGTTAGGATAATATCTACATTTAATTTAATCAATAGAACCTTAGATTTCCTTTCATTTTTAAAATAACGCCTTCTTTAAAACATTATTTAAACCTGCATTGCTATGATTCTAATGAAAATACTAATTGGGGGGTGTAATTATCAATAAACTTTACCAATGTAACTATAGTTAGACTTTTACTCTTCCAAAGTACCGCCTTCTTCCAATAATTTCAAAATTTTACTGTAGAAATTGCTCAATAACGCAATAGTTGGATGTAAATCACAAATGTCACTACAGAGCGGCTCTCATTTCTAAAATACTGGGTTCGATAGCACTTATTTTATTACCGACACCAATTGCAGAACTGATTGAATAAAATCTGCATTTAATTTAACCAATGGTACCCTAGATTCTCTTACATTCGTAAAGTACCGCCTTCTTTAGAACATTCATTAAATTGTATTGCTCTAATTCCAATCTAACATCTGATTGGATGAAAGTCTCAGTAAATTTAACCAATATAACACAATAGTTAATCCTTTTTTATTTTTTAAATTACCGCCTTCTTTCAATAATATAATAATTTTGTTGCAGTAATTACTCAACAGAGTGTTCATGGGAGGCACACACACACAAGTCATAATTATCTTATTCAATATCAGATACTGACATCTATTTTGAAGTACCGCCTTCTTTACTCAATTAAATTTTATGGCTCAGATTTCAATGACAGAGCTAATTTATTACTAACTTATTTAACCAATTCAATCATTGTCAGCCATGTACATAAAAAGTTCCGCCTTTTTTAAGAGATTTAAGGATTTTATTGCTGAATTGTACAACAAATCGTTAATTGGATGTAAATTCCATTATTTTATTCATTGTTATCGTAGATTAGTTTAATTTTTAAAGTACCGCCTTCTTTACTTATGTAAGTTTAATTGCTCCATTGATTCTAATGAAAGCGCTGATTGGACGGAAGTTTCGATAAATTTAACCAATGTAAGCCTTATTCGGCCTCAATTTTTAAAGTACCGCCTTTTCTTAGACGATCTTAGAATTTTAGAGTTCAGATTTAAATCCAAATTCTCACTGGATGTGAGACACAATTATTTAAACCAATATCTGCATAGATTGAATTTATTTTTTGGTGCACTGCCTTCTTTACAGGATTAATAAAATTGTATTGGTCTATTCTATTAAAAGCGCTGATTAGATACATGGTACAATAAACTGAACCAATGTAATCATGGTTCGGCTTTCAAACTTTAAGTACCATCTTCTTTTGAGGATTTACTAAATTATTTTTTAAATTCTAATAAATGTGACCAGTGGATGTTCGTCATAACCTTTTACCTAATGTTGCTTTTTTCACGTGAATTTATTTACTTCATGAACCAACCGATTGTAGTGATGTGCAATTTTATGTGTTTTAATGATGCCGTTAGACAGTGCTTCTTCCCCTCTCAATATTTGTGACCTAATTTTCCCCACCCACCCATATATTAAAAATGCATGGAATGCAATAATGTTATTCCTTAACGATAAAGCTGCATTACAAACTTAATTTTAAACCGTACAAATTATCAAGATAAGTATTAAATTTTGTATATATATTACTTTTAAGTAATACATATTTTAAGTAAATTACTTTAGGTACTACGTTCGTCACTTGACCATGGTTCAAAATGAAGAGGTCGCCAAAAGCCCTCGAGTAGCTGGATATTGCGACGTTAATATTCACTCATTTATATATAAACACAAACACACACTACGCTATACTTCTCCTGTCTACATTTATAAGTGTATTATATTAGTGTAAATGCGTTTTTAATTTTTAATAATATATGAATGAACTTTGCTTTGCTTCTTTTTAGTGAATTAGTACATATTTTTTTAATATTTTATTTTCGATCTTTTGATAACCTCGTGCATCTCACGTAAGGTTATCATGCCCCCCTAGGGGGCGCGCACCACAGTTTGAGAATCACTGCCCTATGGGGCTGATTATTGCAAAATCCGTTCTCAGAACTCTATTTCATGAAAGGAAGCCTAACAATTTTTATGACGCTTAACTCTAATAGTTCAAAAACGCAAATACCTTTTTATAACAACCCTAAGGCCTGTACAACGCCCCTTGTGGGATAAGGGTCAATTTTCACAAAACCCATTCTGTAACGGATCTCTTCTCCATGAAAGGAACATGTCAACCAAATTTCAAGACTGTATATCAAATAGTTTAAAAAGGGAAGTTAATATCTGTAACGCCCCTTAAGTTTTGATTTTCACTAAACCACTATTGTAGCGGCTCTCTTCTCCGTAAAAAAAACGTGTCTACCATTTTCTAAGCATTTATCGCACGTGGTTCAAAAGCGGGAATATTTAATTGTAACATCCGGTAACACTCTTTGTGTGAGTCGTTTTTGAAAAACCTATTTTGTAGCAAATGTCTACTCCATGAAAGGCATTTACCTAACAAATTTCAAATCTGTAAGTCTAATAGTTTGAAAACGGAAATAAGGATCTATAACGCTAACTTGGATTTTTGTAAAACCTTTTTTAGTAGCAAAATTTTAATCCATGAAAGGACTATGCCTACCGAATTCCAAATCTGTAAGTCTAATGGTCAAGAAGGGAAAAAAATTATATGTATTAGCCCTTGAGGGTCGAATTTTGCAAAACTTCTTTTGTTGCGAAATTCTACTCCATAAAAGGAGCATGCATGCTAAATTTCAAGTTCGTAAGTCTA